>VDFB02047144.1:44735848-44941962 GCA_007258455.2 Sequoia sempervirens
CCTTTCAATCAAGGCACGTCTGCGTGTATAATACCTGTATGTGTCAAATTCCTCTGGCTGCATGTGATGGCCAAACCCTAGGATGGCAGGATCAAGCTCTGATACCACTGTAGAAACCCCTGTTTCCCCCTGACACTGATCTGACTGTAGTTTTGAGTTTTTCTGACGTTTTTAGGTTTTTGCAATTTTTTTGTGTTTTTGATGCAATAATGAAGAGGTACGATTTTGATAATAAATGGAAATAAATTCAATAAAAATCTAATAGCTCTGGAATTGAAAGAATAAGAACGCCAGTATCTTTATTAGACCTTTTTAACTGATTACAAAAATATCCAGATTCATGCAATGGACAAAACAATGAATTTTCAGTATTTTAAAAACCTGGTTATTTGCTGCAACTGCAGGTACAGAATTGTACGGCTGCATTAAATGAAGTCTCCTCCCTTCTGTTTGATGATGCCAGATTCCTCCAGCAACCCCAGCGCCTGGATTGATGCCAACTGGAAACCCCAATCAAAGGCGTTGCTTTTAATTTGATGAGTACGGCTTAAGAACAGTAGTACGGCCCTGTCAGAAGTACGGCCTGTCAGAAATCAGAAATCAGTTTGTACGGCCTCCTCAAAATGGTTGTCCAAGTCTCTGAGAATGAGGCGCCAAGAAGAATAGGTGATCTCTGAACACAGATACTGAAGAATCCTCTGACGATATTGATTTCTCTGAAGCTCTGTAGTTTTTCTCTGAATAAGAAAACCTCTGTAGGCAATAAATCAAGTGATATTGCACTCTCTGAATTGCTTTCCGCTGGAGATGGCTCGTTCTCCAAGGAATCGAACGTGAAACCCTAAGTCTCAGGCTCAGATCAATTTGATCAATTTCTCAAAACTCAATAATCTCATAATGCACAATTTCCAATGCAAAACCCTTTATCTTTCTCAAAAGTGGGATTTCCACCATAATAGGGTTTCATTAAAATATTCATGTTTTAATATTTTAATATTTCAATAGTCCTCAGCTGAATATTTTAAATTAAATCAAATGTCAAACTGGCCCCCTTTTTAATGATGGCGCACCCCTCAAGGCAATCACTTAAGTTATAATTAAAAATTATAACTTTATATTATAAACGTTAATTAATTAATATTTAATCAATACGATCAAATATTAATATCTTCCTCGTTTCTAACCCGATGATGATCCGCCCCATGTCGATAACTTGATTCTCATGCCGCCACACTTATATCAAGTAAAAAATAGCGTGGTCCCACATCACCTGCCAGGAACTGCTAAAATAGCAATTCTGAAATAGTCTCCATTGAGCCAGAACGAAAGACAACGATCAATCCCTCTGACTGAAGCTGAGCCAAGCTCCGAAGTGACCCTCTATCCAGTCTATCGGCCTACGAGGGTCGTGTGATAGGCCAATCCTGTCCTCCGAGAGATGTCACTGAGAAGGGGACATGACAAAGAAGAAGACGCCCAATAGGAAGCAAAGAAAGAAGATACCTAGACACAGATCGACACCATACAGAGTCAAAGGGAAGAAGATACCCGATAGGCAGACACTAGACATTGCACTTGGTGCACACGAGTTATGGAATAATTGGCATTGATAGCCAATCTTCAATTGGTATCTCAGGCAACACAGGAAAGGGCGATAGAGGAACCAAGATTGATCTTTAGAAACTCTCCTGTTGCGTCATAGTGATTTGAAGATCAACTCAGTCAGTATCCAATTCCTTGTGTTTATTATCAGGTGACTACATTATTCTAAATCTCCAGATTTGGGTCTTCTAAGTAATTTGAACATCTTTCAGAAATTTGATTGATTAGTTTGGCTATTGATCTTCTCCATCGTGAGCAAGTTCATCACATAGTTTAGCAAGGCTCTTCACATAATGTCATCAAAGAAAACTAGCACAATTTTTCCCAATTGGTTAATGAATACCCGATTCATACAAGACTAGAAAGTGGTAGGTGCATTTGTCAAACCAAAAGGCATGATCAAGAACTCATCGTGTGCATGATGACATTTGAAATTTTTTTTGTGTACATCCTCCTTTTTTACCCTTATCCAATGGTACCTTTATCAGAGATAAATCTTGGAGAAATAATTTGCCCCATGAAACTCATCCTTCAACTCTAAATTTCCCCTTGAAGGTCATCCTTCAACTCATTGATCTTAGGAATGGGGCACCAATTCTTAATTGTCTTCTTGTTGAGATCCTTGCAATCAATGCACATTCTCATTGTACCATCCTTTTTCATAACCAAAACTATTGAAGAAGCAAAGGTTCTATAGCTTGGTCTAATGCCTTCTAAGATGATGATAAGGAGTTGTAATGATGGGACCAAAATCTATCTCTAGTTCCACTATGTGTTGAAATCCTTTATCAAGTGGAAATCTTGGAGATATGTTGCTCAACACTATGCTATGTTTATCCATGATAGATTGAATGTTAACATGATAGGATTTCTCATATGTGGATGACTTTTTTGTTATCACCAAACAATGTGTTGTCTAATCTATTTCTCCTCTTTGAAAAGCTCTCTCCATACTCTTTGTCAACACAAATCTTTTGGATCCATTTGTAATGCCTTACAATACCAATTTTTCTTTTAATGCAGTTAGTTTTGGGTGTGTAGTGGGTGTAATTCCTTGTAATCTGACAATTTTAAGTAAATTCCAAAAGGGAATGTAACCACTACACACCCAAAACTATGTCAATCTCTCTTAAGTTCACAACATAGAAGTCATCACTCACCTTGTGTCTACCTAGTGTGATGTCAAGTTGTTGTAACCTCTTAGTGCAAGGAATGGTGAAAGCATTTTCTACTATGACCTTGACTCCTTCAAAGCCATTAGTTTCCAAACACTTTTTGACTACCAGTCCTTCATCTATAAAATTGTGGGTTGCTCCACTATCAATCAACATTGAAATTTTCCATCCCTTTCAAAACTCCATGAACATTGAAAGGATGATAACTAGGGGTTCCAAAAAGTGTGGCAAGGGTATCTCCTATATTTTAGTCCTCTTCCTTTCTTTCAAGTACTGGTTATTCCTCTTCAATTTTGTTGGCGTTTAAATTCACACCTCTAGTATGCGGATTTGAAAACGGACAGCTATGCACAGATAAACTGCTCTTCAAATTAGGAGGGGAAGCTCCCTCTTGCTGATGGTGTTTGAAAGAAAGTAAACTAAAACTAAGTTGCCTATCTTTTTGATCAGCTTAGAGCACAAGGTTTATTAAACACAAACGCCGCAGCTGAGATTTTCTGATATAAGAAGTTCAACTATGACTAACTTAAACTAAAGATGTTCCTAACCTCTCAAGTAGTAGCAGAGCAAGAGAAGTTAGAAATTAACAAGGTAGATCTTCTGACAAAATACTTCAATAAACTCTATTCCAACAAACATCTACACACTTCAATGTAAGCTGAAATCTAGATCATAAAAGTAGAACATAAATAACGGAAATCTGAGATTTTCGACCAAGGCAAAGGAGGCTCATGATTTTATTACTCAAATCTCTGGAACAAAGCTCACTTCTAACATGCCTTGAACAAGAAATTGCAGCTAAAGAGGCTTGCAAACTTATTCTTAACACAATAGAAAACAACAATCACACTAACTCCTTGTTGGCTAAAGAGGCTCAACAATTTGCTTATCACAACACAATTTGAACAATACTTGAGTAACAAATAGAAGGCACAATAGGCTCAGCGTTTTGTTCTCACTAGCACGGTTAAAGAAACTAAATGAGCAAAGGCTCTTATTTATAGAGAAGAGGAGTAGGGAACCCTAAAATCTCCTTGCTTTCACAATCTAGGGCTTGCTCGCCAGCAAGCTTTATTACTAAATCTAGAAAGAAGATAACGCCTAAAACCCTAGAAAGCAGAAAAAGCGGGAAACGCCAACTATTACATCTTATCTTCTTTCTCTTCTCAAAGAATGGATAAGGATCATTCCAAGAATAGAAAGAAAGCGGGAAAGAAAGCTTCTAGAAGAAAGCTGCTTTAAAGCTCGATCACATCCGCTAGGAAATTAGAAACTGTGTCCCGGTTCGTGCATCTATGCCATCAACAGAAAGCACCGCTTTTCAAGAATATCTTCAGCATCTGCAATAGATCTCAGGAAATCTTCGACCTCATTGGCCGCTTTATCGAACTTTGCTGACATCACTGAAATATGGCCTATCCTTCCGCCAACTGGACTGCAACTGTGAACAACACTCTTATGTTTTCCTTTCATTCACTTCAGTACAATCTTCTTGTTGTATTTGTCTTTGTGCATATTCCATATCCTTTCACATTCACCCTTTGAGAGAGTAACGCTTTCAGGCCACAGGGGGAATGGAAAAACACTTCTCAATCATATCAGGCTTTAGACTGCAAATCAATCTACCATCTGCTGACTGGATCTCCCTAGTAGCCGGGTTGTAATGCTTAATGCAAGCGATTATGAACTCAAGGCTCTGAACTGATATAGGAATTGACGCTGCTGCAAAGAGTCCAGAATGTCCCAGGTTCTTGATTGAGGTGTTGCCTGCTCTCTCCAAGGCGTGTGGATCAAACACCGGCTTGATATGATGCAAGTCTGTCTCAGCTATTTTGATGTAATTGTGAAAGAGAGCTGATTCAGTCTTGAAAACATTGGGAGTGTACTCCATTTCAGAAAACTTGAAGAATGACTGTAAACTTGCCTTGGTTCTGACAAGTTTTGAGCAATTTCTATTTTTAGAATGCTGATTTTTGTGCTCCAACGGACAAATTTTTGAGAAATTTTTCTGAGATATGGGTTATGCTCACTCGATGCAAGACAACCCAGATCGTCCATTTTTGAAAAATTTGAATTTTGCCGAAAAAGTAGCAAACCCTAATTTCTTCAATTTTTCCCGAAAAAAGCTGGCACCTGGGTTTTGTTCAGAACAAGATTAGAAATGGACCCAGTTGATTAGATTTGCAAAACCCTAACGTTTGACCGAAAAAGCAGCCAACCCTAGGTTTTGAAATTTTCTTGAAAAAAAGCTGCGATATGGGTTTTCTTCAGAAGACTGATTGAAAAGGACCCAGATGGTTGAAATTTGAATGCACTGAGGTTTTCACTGACATGCAAAATAAAAGCACTTGCTACAACTTGATGAAGTTCTTGAAAAATTCTTCAGAAGATTGAGGCAAAAAGACCCAGATGATAGAAGAAAGGAAAGCCTTGGCCTTTTGCTTGAAACATTCGATTTTCTGGAACAAAAATCTTGAAAAAGCAAGGGTTTATGCTTGCTGGTCTGAAAAATCTGATGTAAAACCAGCAACTATGGATTCTTGAATCACAAAAATTCTTCAAACTTGCTGCTCCAACTTTCTCCTCTAGATGCTACCTGCAAAAATAATGAAAAATACATGAAAGAATGATGTTAAATAGACTTTAGGGCTTTGGATTAGGTTTTGCTTTCTTTGTTTTTATTTCCAAAACCCTAAAACTCAGCTTCCTTGTACTTGGACGCCATTCTCCTCTTGAAATTTTGAAACTTTTTGGAAACTTCGAAAAATATTCTAAGGCATGAACATTTAGGCACCCTTCTTCACCTGGGGCGCCCACTTCTTCCAGTGTTAGCCAAATTTTTAATATTTTCAACTTTCCTTCATTTTGACACGCTACTTCGCCTCCGATTTCCCGTTGACAGATTGACTCGACAAGCGAGTTGAAGGTTTCACGGTGGAGCCTGACTGATTCTAAGAAAGAAGTTCTGGAGGTACCTCTGGCAAAATCCTTCATCTTGACCTCCGAATTCATGGGAGCCTTTTCCTTCCAGGGGCGCCCATTTTGTCCAGAGTTAGCCATTTTCATAACTTTCAAATTTCTTCATTAGCTCCTCTTCTACAGACGATCTTATTGAATCTGGAGCTTCGGGTGTCGGATCGACTGCCAATTATACTCATCGCGAAGCTGACGAAGAATGAGAAGGGGTCTTCTGGGACGAACCTTGCCAAAAAGTGAATTCAAGGTCTCCAAAAGTTTGGGCGCCCATCTTGGCTGGGGGCGCCCATGTCCACCAGACTTAGTTTATTTTTGATCTTTCTGTGTTTGCTTCCGAAACTTCGTTCTCAGCCTTCGTCGAACCTTAGTTTCAGCTCCTCGTATCTAGTGACTGCGAACTCTGATTGAAGTGCTAGATATCTCATTTGAAAGCTGGATCAATTGTGAAGAGATCTCGTTAGATACTTGTTTGCAAATTCATCTGTTAGATGCCCTAAAAACTTGGGCGCCTTTCTTCACTGGGGGCGCCCACTTTGCCAACACTTAGTCAAATTTTGATATTTTTTCAAATCCTTCACTCTGTTTTCCATGTGAATCCCTCCTGTTCATCGTTGAATCCTGGATGACTGAATGATCTAATAACCACACTGCTGAATTTGCTGCGAAGCTGACAGAGAACTGAACAAATTTGCCTGGAGAATTGAAACCCTAATTTTATCATATGATGCCCCAAAAAGGTGGGCGCCTTTCTTCAATAGGGGTGCCCAAACTCAACAGTGCTAGAAAATTTTCATGAATTTCCAATTTTCTTTCTCGTTCTTTGCGCATGTTCATCATTTCATCTTCTGTCGAATGCTTCGAACGTTGGATCTGACGCCTGACAGCCGGCTGACCTCCATTGATGACCTCGGAGCTCTAGATATGCTTCTGAAAAAGCATAATAGACCTAGTAGGGAAAAACTGACTATTTTGAGATTCTAACTGCACCAGCCTGATATGGACGTATTTTGAGCCAATCAAAATCAGTTTGGACCCTGTCGGACCAACTTCCTATTTTTAGAAATTTTCTATTTTTAGAAAATTTTGCCAATATCCGTTTCGAAAGAAACCCAGAAAAACCCAGAAAACGTTACTATTTCGAGAAAATTTCTAAAAATAGCAGTTTTCCTAAATTTTAGGGATGAAAAACTGAGATCTAGGTTTTGTAGGTTAAGCTGTTCTTAGCAGACCCAGATCGTCAGAAATTGAAAATTTTGTGTTTTGACCCCTCATGCAAGACGTGCACACCCAAATTTTGACCTTTTTGACTGATTTAACAAGACTTTTACTCATTTCTTCAAAATTTCTAAGTGTAACAAAAATTTTAATTTTGGGGTACAACAAATTTCTAACTTAGGATCTTTCGATTCTGATTCCTTATTGAAAATCACCTTTTGTAATGTACTTGTCATTGACAAAGGCATCCATGACTAAGCTCCTATGGCTCTTTTCAAGAGAAGCACAATTTCTTCCTCCTAAGCTAATTCTTGGATTCTTCTTGTTGTTCTTTGTGGAATATCCCTTTGATGAGGAACTCCTTTTTGGAATGGTTTCTTTTGCTGCTCCAAAGGTGGTGTCTTTGAGTAAAATTTGTTTTTGAATATGAAAGTTTATAATTTTGAAGCTCTCTTGATGGCTTCTTGTAAAGTTGGAGTATTGAAAACCTTTACCAAACCTTTGAAAGATATAGTTAATCTTTCCACAAATAAAACATGGAGTCTTCTCTTTGATACATCAAGAACTATTATTGGTAATCTTTGAAGTTTCGTAACATAGTTTTCCACTATTTCATATTGTTTAAGCTGATTCAACTCATTTTGAATCTTTCCTATCAAACCTTTTTGTCAAATTTTGGTTGAATTTTTCCAAATGTAGAAATAGAGTTATGTCCTTGGGTGATCATATAGCGATACCACCACTCGTGTGGTACTCCTTCCAAATGTAGAGTAGCGAACTTGACCGCCTCTTCTTCACCTATAGGATTAAATAAGAAGTGGGTGTCTAACTTCTATAACCAAGATCTAGTAGAAAATTTTTTGGATCCACCATATGTAGTTTTTGTAATCTTAACCAAAGTAAGTTGTATGTTTTTGTGGGGCTGATCTTGCAAAAAATTTCTTCCTCTCCTTGATCCTTTCTTCATCTTTATATCATGGAGCTCTTAGAAACTTATCACATCACGTATTTCCTTGCTTAGTTCATTGTATTCATCATGATAAGTTGTAAATTCATCTCTTATATGAAGATGGGGCTCTTCCTCTTTTGGATATTCCTCCTTTGTAAAAATCTTGCCCAAAAGGTCATGGAAGGGGGTTGATTGAAGTTCGGTTGTTAGTTGAAGAGTTTTCTTCTCCTTGGTTAGCCTTATTGTGATTCATATTCTGCAAATTTTGTAATTTTCCATGGACTCTCATTGTCTTTTGAATTTTCCTTGTCAATTCTCTTTGATATTAACTAATGGTTTCACGCAAAGAATTCACTTCATTTATAGGTACTCTCCTTTTTCTATCCCCCATGGCTTCTATTTCTTCACCTTGATTTTATAACTCTCTCTATTCCCTCCAATAAAATTCAATTTCCCTTTTATTGGCTTGCATTAAAAGTTAGACCTAACCCTGTAGGCTAGCAAGATCAAAGCTCTAATACCATTGAAATGTCTATTTTCAATTTTGTGATCAAATATGCAAATTTTTCATGTTTCCAATGAATGCATAATAGGGCATAAACAAAGCATCTAATAGCAAGAATATAAATTAAATGATGTAACCCTCATGTTTGATTTTTCATTAATTATAATTGCTTGAAAACTGATTTGATATATTGAATTGAAAAATAATTTTCAGAATTTATGATGAAAAATGCCCATTCATAGGCTTCCATACTACTATACGAACTGTAGATCTAGAGAATGGTGGTTGATTGGATTGCTTTTAGATTGTATAGACTGCAATATGGATCAAATGATGGCAGCTGGGGGTAGACAACAAATGGCTAAGAATGGAAGCTGTATGACAACTAGAAGGTCACTGCAGGTGTAGAACCATGCTTGTATGACACGATAGACAGGTGCAGCAATGACAGAAAGGAGAGTGCAGCAGACATATGATCGCAAAAAAAAAAATATCATCTCTGATTTTGTTGGTTTTTCCTCTGAATTTGACAATTTACCCTTGTAATTAGATTTGAAATGCAACCTCCAACAAAATACCTCTAAAACTCGGCAATTTTTTTTACAATTACATTTGAAACTTGTCAACAATTTCCAAAACAAATTAAATTCTCCAAATTTCTCCTTAGTTGCCCCAAATTTGGAATAAACTTGCACTATTCAACACTAATGTGATCCCCGGATAGAATCAACTCAATTGAATAATAGGGTTTTTCATCCTCCAACTCCAATTGGAAACAAAGATGCTTTTCATCCTTAAAATTTCTGCACACCAAGGGTTTCATCTTTGGATGGGACTATGACAAGTGCTCAAATTTTGAAAAGAGTTTGATTTCAATGGCAAAGTGGATGATGCATCTGACCAATATGCTCTCATTTTGAATGTCTTTTTTCCTCCTAAAACTCCATTCAAAGTATTTAAAAAAAAAAAATTTAAATAAAATAAAGATATTTAACTTGCTCTTTCAAAATATAAAGTGATTAAGCTTGTTAGGTCCTAAAACCGTAGGTCCACAATCCTAGAGATTTTTTTCGCCTTCAACATTAGGGTTTGTCATCAAGGAGGTAAAGATAGGCTCATCTATAGATTTAGGAAGTTTAAAGGCTAACTAGGAGATTGGGTAAACTCTTTTGCTCTTTGGGCTTAGCTTAAGCCTAGGAGGGTGTTTTTATAGGTCACTATAACAGTTTAACATATCAGTTCATGATGACTAATGAGTGAGTTACAAACTACACCTAGTTGTGCCTTTAATCCCTAAAATCTGTCACTAAGTTAAGATAGCACTAGTTGAATCAGTTCTATTATAGGTGATTCTATACCTTGCATTATATGTTGTAAGATCACAACAATTTATAGTTCATAAAATCTAATTTCTATTCAATGCATATTACATACATCGAGGTATACTATGTTGTTCATGATCATCTAAACATATGATAGTGTTAGAATATTGTCATTGATGTCAAAGGCATATGGATGATTGGAAAGGTAGTTTTCATTGATGTTAAAGCGATAGACAAGATTTTTGGATTATTATCATTAATGTCAGAGGTGTAAAGAGCATTTTGTCAGTGAACAGAGGTGTAAAGAGCATTTTGGCAGTGAAGTAAATCATTGTTCACAAAGAAAGTCGATGATTGAATGAAGGCCAAAGGCCATTAATCGCCATCCAAAAGAAAAGGTTATGAGGCCTCACAAGTGTGCATTAATGTAGATAAAAAAGGCATGCTTATGCTTGGTCAAGATTGCTGGCTGACCACTTTGCTAATATGTTCAAAGACAATCAGATATATTTTAGATCGAAAGATGATTATGAGGAGCAGCAAATATTGTTAAGAGGAGTAGCAACGAATAAGGAGAATAAGAGTATGCAAATAATAGCATGAAGGCATCAAATTTCTTATATGGCCGACTTCCTTGATATATTCTTGATAAGGCTGACATAAGTAAAAGACAAATATATGTATGTATTAATCGCCCATGTTAAGCCAAGGCAGTGATTAAATATATGAAAAAGTAGCAGCATCGATTAATAAGAAAAGAGGAATTAAAGTATATAGTAATGTTTCAAGATTATTAATAGCATCGAACTTATAATAAAGCAGTGATTACAAACAGCATAATTAAGAGGGCAATGATTGAACATTAAAGTGGTAGTGATCTTTATTATATATAAAAAGCAGCAATTACTTATGTGAGAGGGGTGCGATTAGGAGAAAGGCTGCAATCAGTTTTGAAGGGACAAAAATTAGTAATGGAGAGGAGTCATGATTGTTTGAAAGGTCATCATCTTTTCAAAGGGATGCCTCTCTTCATATAGAGGCATTAAGATATAAAATAGAATGTGAAGTGTGGTGGAAAAGGGTGGTGTGTAGAATGTCTTATCATTAAAACACAAGCAGATTTGTAAATGTGAGTGTATATATAAAAGATATATATGTGATCAAGGGAAAATTTGTGATAAAAGTATATATACATTCTAGGCAGATTTGTATTTAGAAATTAAAGAATTATTATTGTCATTTGATAGAAGGCAGATTTGTGGAAAGGAGAATATTGAAGGATATTGAATTGTCCATCCTTAGTTTTAGAAGCAACATTCATAAGGTGGAATTTTGTTCGGAAGTTGGTGCTACCTAAAGGAGAGATTGGTGTCTCTTGCTAAGTTGGTGCTTAGCAATGGGGCTTTGTGCCTCGAGTAGGTTGGTGCCTATGAATTGTAGGGATTGGTGTCTCTAGTAGTTTGGTACCTACAAATTGTGGGGATTGATGTCTCCTGTGGGTTTGTGCCTATGAAGTTTGTAAAAGAGTTCCATATTAGCAATATTTTGTTGTGGTTTTTCCCGTAAGGGTTTCCACATAAATTGTGTGTGCTTGTGTTGCATAATTGTTAGATTTTATGTGTGAATGATATTGTGCAATTGATATTATTGTGGTTGTTAATTTAAAAGGTAAAGAGATTGTATTATACTGATTCACCCCCTCCCCTCCCCAACATAGTTGTGTGCTCATCAATTGGTATCAGTGTTAGTTTCTTCAAAAAATAGCTTAACCGTTTGAAGAAAGATCATATATAAACACACATGGCAGGAAAAGAAGGATATGGTTTCTCATCAAACAAAGCACCATTGTTCGATGGAACAAACTATGCTTTTTGGAGCATAAGGATGGAAACCTATTTAAATGCTCTAGGATATGAGATTTGGCAATTCATGGTGAATGGTTATACACCTTCTGTGGCTCCAACAAATGAGGAAGGAAAGAGAGCCAGTGAATATAATGCAAAAGAAAAGAATTCAATTATGTGGATTATCGAAATCAAAATTCATGGAGGTTATGCATTGCAAATCAACCAAAGACATGTGGGATAAATTGAAGAATACCTACGAAGGAGATGATAAGGTCAAAAGAGCTAAACTTCAAACTCATAGAGGGCAGTTTGGAAGTCTCAAAATGAGAGAAGAAGAAAATTTTGCCACCTTTTTCCTTCGAGTGGTTGAGATTGTTAACACAATCAAGGGACTTGGCGAAGAGATTAAAGATTCAATCATCGTGCAAAATGTTTTAAGATTATTTCCTCTCAGATTGATGCTAAAGCTTTTGCTATTGAAGTGTTGGCGTTTAAATTAGCACCTCTGGAGTGCTGATTGTAAACGTTCAGCTATTTCAAATGTTTTGCAACACTTCTTCATTATTTAAAGAGGAGAAGTCCCTCTCTGCTGGGAGCAATGCGTAGGGAAGGGAAATGTAACTAAAGTTCTATCTTTTTATGCTTCAGCGGCAGGACACAAGGGTGCACAAACACAATGCGTCGTAGCTAAGCTTTTCTCTGGTTTCTGCAGATCTCAACTACGACTAACTAGCTTCTATCTATCCGATACCTTCAAGGTAAATAGAGCATGAGGGTAAAGGAGCGGGAATGGGTTGGTTGGATCACCTGAATTCGCCGTCTCCCGAGAATATGACCGAGGCTCTGAACTCTCGGGTATACACCGGGATAAGGTTGGTACAAGCAAACGCTCTATACGGTAAACAGATCTGAGACCTGCCAAGGAGGAGGGACTCCTATCCGAGGTATGGGCTAGGAAATAGTTCACGAGAAACAACAGATTTACGATGCCTTGGCCAACGAGCTTGCTAAGGAGGAGGGACTCCTATCCGAAGTATAGCTTGGAAGTCAACACATTAAACAACATCAAACGATAATTTGTCAATAACAAATATCCAAGGAGGAGGGACTCCTATCCGAGGAGGGAAATGAGACAACAAGTTATTAGACACAAGACGTAGACATAACTCAAATAAGATGATCAAAATGCAAGCGCCTTCTGATATTCTTCTTCAATGCTTCATCAACGAATTACAAAGGTTGGGACAGCAAAGGCACGAAATCATGCACAATTACAATCGTCCAACGAACTCTCATCCAAGAGTGAACAGATATCCGCTTTCAAAGCTGTTGGCAACAATGGCGCAGCAATTTTGCATAGCAAGTAAAAGTTAAACAAATAATGAGCCTAAGGCTCTTATTTATAGAACTCAAAGGAGTGGGCAACCCCAAAATCTCCTTGAGTTAACAATGAGTTCTTGCCAATCAATTAGCAAGATTTATTCCTAAAAAGGGGGAACAAGCAGTTAACTGGAAAACTACTTCAGTTAACTGAAAGTCAACAAAGAGTCAACTGGAAACTACTTTAGTTGACTGAAAGTAAACAAAAGGTGAACTTTAATGAAAGTATCCCTCCAAAATAGACATCCACATTTAGTGGAGATCTAAGATCCACAAATCATGGAAGCCAATTAGACATCCTTAATCAGTGGGATCTGACAAAGCATGATTTAAGGAAAGTGGAGTTAAACTTGGAAAGAAGCATCAAGTTAACTCTAACTAAATTTAATAGCATCTTGAGTTGACTTGGAAAGAAGCATCAAGTCAAACTCAAGTCTCATGAATGCCACTTGGAGGGTGTATGGCGTCCTTCTTTGGTGCACTTATAGTTCGCCACTAATCAGCAGTGTCTCTATCCATTGATTGACTTCATCAGCTTCTGGGGAGTTAATGCTCTGTAGGATGATGACGTGGCGTCGTAGCATGACCTCACCCGTTGTGAGCTGATTTCCGAAGTCAATACACTGAGATGCTGCCTCTTCTAACTTGGTTGATAAAGCTGCTACCTTAGCCAGCTTGCAACCCTCTGGATCATCAAGAAAGGCTGCGGATGACATCCCTGAACTGGTTCTGTACAGTCACCAACTCGACGATTCTCCTCCCTCACGCTGATATTCCATGCAAGGGAAAGATATCACCAACATTCTTGCGAAGTTGATGATAGTGGCAACCACCCTTCTGTAATCAATCAACTCTACTGAATGAGCGTCATAGGCTTTCACCTTGTACGCCAATTGTTCCTTCCAAGCAAAGAGATGTTGCTTGTTTTCCTCAGAGTATACTGATTGATATGCCAATTGCAAATCTGCAATTGTGCTTTCGTCTTCGAGCCTCTTTTCTGCAATTCTCTGTTTTGACTGCTGGATCTCTGCACAAAGTCCATTTGCTCTATCCCGTAACTGGTATAGGTTTTCCAGTATACATCTACCCTTGAGAACAAACTCTTCCACTTGATTTCTCAAGTGTTTGCCGAATGTTAACAATTGCCGATGATTTTGTTCGGCGGGGAGATCTAGTAGTCCTGCTGGTAGGGCTGAGATGTTGGGTGTGCCGTGTATCAAGCTGGTTATGTAAGACCTCAGTTTCTGATTTTCAACCTTTAAGGCTGCCTTTTCTTTACCATCCTTTGCCATCCTTTCTTGTATGCTCACCGAAGCTATTCCGAGAAGGTCTGCCTCCACCTGTCGTGTAGTCTTCCCGAGGTTAAGTTGAGACAAAGTGTAGTCTTCTGCTTGAACCTCGTGTATGCTTTTCTCTACTGGTGGAGCGGCAGTCTCTATGATGATCTCGCACTCTACATTCCTTTCTATGTGAACTTGTTTCTTTAACCTCTTCGCCGACGTGTCTTGTGGGACGTGGTCGAATTTGGTAAAGTCAAGTTCATACGAGGGTTTTTCCCTCTTTCTTCCTAGGAAGCCTTCCAGCCAAATAGAATCTCGGCGAACTTCACTAGGAGGGATGTGAGGCCCTTGAATGCTAGATGTGTGAGACTATGCTGGAACAATGTCTCTCGGTGGCGAATCCAAGTCGATGAGGACTTGTCTGCTGTGATACTGGTGATGTGGGCGGCTCTGTTTCCATAACAGGCACCGTTTCTGCTGCTGCTTCTACTGTTGTTGCTTCCGCCATTGGTTCAGCCACTGGTTCTTCAACAACTACTGTGCTGGTTCCTCTGTGATAACTTTGGCTGAATCAGGGGTAGCAGTCTCTATTCTTTGTTCTAGGGCAGCAATACCCATGATTATTCCAGGACTATGTGTGGCTTTCTCCACTGGTGTCCTCTGTGTTCTAGGCTTTGACATCCTCATCCCTCGGGGAGGATTGCACCATTGCTTCTGCCTAGGTTTCCTTCTTGAAGTGGAAGGTGGTGTAGACTGAACCTGTGGCGGCTCTGTTCTGTGAGGTATCACCTTCCTTGATTTCTTGCTGTCGAGATAGAGTTGGCTATTTCTAACCACTCTACTCATTCTTTCTTCTATAGATGTATCCTCTTTGGCATACCAATCCACTCTCGGGAGCGGTTGGGAGTCAACTGAATCTGCGAAGAATGCGGGGAGAATGACTTCCCCTTCATCATCGGACAGGCCCTCAATGTCTGCTGACATGAAATCAGCAATTTGTGGGAGTCTGAATCTGCTGTAATTCCTTCTTCGCACTTCATACTCGTCTTTGCAATTAACCCAATAATCTTCCATAGAAGACTTATGTGACGAGTGTTGCTCGAGGTGTGCTGCATAGAGTCCTCTGGGATCATAGGATCTTCTATGGATGAGATACTTGAGGTTGAACCTCGCCGTTTCCTGACTCATCTTAGCATCAGCCGCGAATCCACATCTATATAGTCCCATTTCAACGGGAAAGTTAACAGCTGTCTTCCTCTTCAAGCGCAAGTAGACATGAACCTCGGACAACTGTCTCAGGAACTCCATGAAGACTACCCTATCCGAAGGGTGTCTTGGTAGCATGGCGGGGTGGCCAATGTAGCCATACACGCGTATGTAGGAGAATGTGGGAAATTGGATGAACCAATCTGCCCAATCCGCCATTGCCTCTCTGGCTGTCTGTGAAATACGCACGTGCATCTCATGGTTAAGCTCACGTACTGTGTGCATAGTGAAGTGATCACTTGTTTTCTTGAAGTGTCTTTCCGCTTGAGTAAACTCAAGACGTGTGAAATGTTCGTGAACCTTCTGCACACCTAAGGTTCCCACATTGTTCAATAACCTGAAATCGCCTTGGAAGGCTATTAGGTATACTAGGTAAGAGCACATGTGGAACCTATGAGCTTCCAGATACCCAGTGATTTGTCGGTGGAGTGTGTCACTGATCAAAGTGGCCCAGTCATAATATTCCCTCCTGCCAATGATTTTAGCGATGGCATAGTACATCCATGGCTGGAATTGACGACCATCTTCTTCTCCAGTGATTCTATTGAGTAGAGTGATTAACACTGCGTACTCATCTTTACATTCTCCTCGTCCCAACAACTTAGGCAAGCTAGCCTTTGTCACTTTTAGCCATTTTTCAGCCATAACCTTCTGACACTTGTCCTTAGCTGTCTCAAATGCCTTCTCACATTCCGTCACTGATATGACTTTGCTGTTAGGACATGATGGAATATCAAAACACCTTTCGATATCCTGAGGCTTTAGACTGCAAACAATTCTTCCATTTGCTGCTCTGATTTCTCTGGTGGTAGGGTTGTAATGCTTGATAGAAGCGATTACAAGCTCTACGCTTTGAAGTGTGATGGGAATTGATGCGGCCTGTAGCAACCCGGATTCTTCAATATTCTACAATGTGATTTGATTCATGCCTTCTAGCTGCTCCAAATCAACTACTGGATTTACTTGGTGTAAATTTGTGCCAACCGTTTTCAGGTAATCATGGAGTAAGACCGTCTTGGTCTCGTATTGTACCTGGGAGTACTGCATCCTGAAAAACTTAAAGATTGACAGTGATCTTGACCTTGTTCAAATGATTTTCGGAAACCCTTAAAAATAGCGCCTTGCCGAGAAGTATTTTTCCGGAAAAAATTAGGCACATGGGTTTTGTTCGTGCTTCAATGCTGAACAAACCCAGTTCCTTAGAATTTGGATTCTGAAACTTTTTCGGAAAAACCCCCAAAAATAGGGGCAGCAAGTTTGCTGATTTTGGAAAATTTGTCGAGATGGGTTTCTCTGGAAAATAATGCTGAATCTACCCAGTAGATCTGATCTGATGTAGCCTGTTGCTTTCTCTATCAAATGTAAGAAAACCTAAGACTAGAAGAGAGGAAATAGACAGAAGATGGATTGGAAATTTTATCTGATTCCCTGAAAAATTCTATCTCTGGATCCAATCCTCAAAGTAGCAATCCTTTCCTACTTCAGATCTGCAAGAAAAATGAAGAACGGATGAAAACCTTCTTCAGATCTATCAATGGCGTCCTTGAGAGCTTGTGGCTGATCTTGATTTTTTATCCTGCAAAGAAATAATGAAATGGGACGCCTTCCTCTTGAATATATATGTTTAAGCTTCAGATCCACAAATTTGGGGACCTAACACAAGCTCAAAAGGTGATTTTAGCTTGATCTGAAGTTAAAAAGGTGATTTCCACCTATCGTGGAGCCTTTTAGCCAACTTTAACTCAAAAGCTTTTGACTTTAGTCAACAAACTGACCTTTGACTTCCTTTAGGCGTCCCTTTTGGTTTCTTGCAAGTTTTTAACTATTTTCTCTCCTGAAAGCCCTTTGTTTGATCTTGAATCTGGCGTTATCTGTTGATCCTGAGATGTTGTGAACACATTCACTGCAGAGCTGGATCCAAACTGAAGAGAAGTGCCTGGGAGAGATGATGATGAAAAGCTGAGTTTAGGGCTTCAACAAAATGGGTGCCTTTCCCAAGAAAAGGTGCTTTTGCTAATGCCTTAGTGAAATTTTGATCTTCGTTCTACAGCCTTTTGAAATGACCTCTCGTGCTTTGATCTGGATTTCTCGTTGATCGGAGAGTCAGATGATTTCGCTTGATGTCTCATCAGGAACCCAGCTCTGTTCTGCCAAAAATGACTGACTTCAGAAAACTTGGATCTCAATTTAGGGTTCCTTTATTCAAGGGCGCCCCTCCTTGAAAAGGGCGCTTTTACCTTTTGGGCTGATTATCTTCATCTGAAAAGTTGCCTACTTTGATCTGGATTATCCGTTGAATGCTCTGTCAGATGTTGATGCTTGCAGTTGCGTTTCCGAGATCCACTTGGGCTGAGAAGGTTATCTTGGGAAGCCTTTTGTCATTTATCAGCATCTGGAGGTCAAGAAAGAAGGGCGCCTTTCTTTTGGAAAGGCTCTTTTTCCTTAGAACTTTGTCGTTAATTGTGGTTTCCTGACATGTCCTCAACTGCCTCTTTTTGCTTTGTCAGCAGCTGCTTGTGATCTATTCATCAGATGATCTAGATGTTTGTTTCACTGTTGAGCCAGTACTCAAACGTCAAGAATGACTGCTTTGGATGATCTTACTGGCTGCATTTGACCCTTAAAGATCATGGGCGCCCCTACTTGAAAAAGGCTCTTTTCAGCTTTTTGAGTTTTCTCCTTCGTAACGTTTCCAGAGTTAGTCAAATTTTGACCTTTTTCACTTTCAGGAATCTCCTTCATCAAACAGCATCATTTTTGACCTTTTCCGCCATGGTTGTGTCGTTGAAGCTTTTGAAGCTTAGCTTTCAGCACCTGGTACTGGCCAATCTGCCATTAATGGCTGCAGAGGTTCTAACTTTGTTCCTGAAAAATAGAAATAGACCCACCAGAGTAAAACATGTCTTTTGATGATTCTGACTTGACCAATGTGATCGTGAGGCCTTTTAATCCTATCAAAATCATTTTCAATCATTTCTGGGAAGGTCCTATTTTCGGGGGTTTCCCTGAAAATAGGGGCGAAAAACCCTAATTTTCAAATTTTCAGAATTTTGCACGTGTGTTCCTTGACAAAAACCCACCAAGATTCTATGATTGGTTTGACCTAAAACAGATTTTACATGGCATTTTAACAAGATTTAGCTCAATTTACACAGAATGCCAAAAATTTATTTTGGGGTACAACATGAAGTAAGGAAAGATCTAGAATCCTTAACAATGGATGAGTTGCATGGAATCCTCACTTCTTATGAGATGAGAACTGAACATGAGAAGCCATCAAAAAGGGAAGCTACTTTCAAAGCTGCAAAGAAACAGAAAAACAAAGAATCTAAACTTAGCGAAAGATCATATGATGAATCTAATGATGAAGAATCTAGTTTTGTAAGAAAGCTGAAGAAGGGCTTTGGAAAGTACAAAGGTAAATTGCCTTTTCAGTGTTTCAATTGTGGAAAGGTTGGTCATTTTGCAAATAAGTGCCCTTATCCAAAGAATAGTGATAGTGAGGAAGAAGAAAATCATTACACTAAGAAAGGGAGCAAAAATGTCCGGTATCAAAAATACAACAAAAAGGAGAAAAAGGATAATTATAAGAAAAGTCTCTACTCCTACAAGGATGTTAGTTCATCTTATGAAAGTGATACGGAGAGTGATAGAGAAGAGACCCTTTTTATGGTGTTGGAAATAGAAAATAACGTAAATGTTGGCAAAGAGGAGGATAATGTACAGATGGATAAGGAAGATAACATTGAAGGTTATAGTGCAGCAGATCTAGAGGAGGAACTCATTTATGCCATAGGAGAAATTGAAAGACTTATAAAGGAGAACCAAAAGCATAAATTATTGTTTCTAGAAGAATGTGAGTCTAAAAAAACGATATCACAAAATTTTGAAGAGGCAAAATAGACCATCACTAATCTAAAGACTCGTCTAGAAGAAGCAAGAAGGATAGATGTTGTAAGAACTAAACTAAAGAAAAGAGAAGAAGATTGTGATAAACTTGAATTGGAGATTGTCTCCTAAAGGAAAGAATTGGAGAAAATTGTCACCAAACTAAAGAAAAGTCTTAAGTTTGAAAAAAAGCACTGAAATTTTGGATGATATTTTGAATGGGTAAAGGTCGTCATTGATAAAAATAGGACTTGGTTATGAGGAAACTAAGGTGGTAAACAAAGCAGACGATAAGGATAGTAAAGTCGAGACAAAAACAAAATCAAACAAAGAAAAACCAAAAAGTTATGCTGATGCACTTAAAAGTCCCATCAAAAGAGATTGCAGCAAGAAGAAGGAAAATCAAGTTCCATTGAAAACAAGTCCTAAAGGTAACAAGGACAAATTTAGAAAGTCCTTCAAAACAAGACAGCAACATATGATGAGGTTCTAAAGTTTATTTTATGGTTATTGTTTTTCATGTAATCATTTTGATCATAAGGCAACAGACTGTTGAGCATATGCAAGAAAATTTGGTTGGAACAAGAATAGAAGTTATTATGGGTTGTCAAATAAGAATTACAATATCATATGTTATAAATGTAACAACTTTGGGCATAAAGCAAGAGATTGTAGAACACATGCAAGAAATTTTGGGTGGAACAAGATTAGAAGTCCTTATCGGTTCTCAAGAAGGAACTATAATTCCTTTGCTCCTTTAGTGGATCACAATGTTATATGTTATAAGTGCAATAAATTTGGGCATACATCACGATTTTGCAGAAGTTGTCTTGTAGAACCTAGACAAAACATGAAAGAGGATGCACATAAAAGAAAAACTACAAAAGTTTGGAGAAGAAAGCAAGACCAAGATAGTTAGAAGGAGAAAGCTATGCAAACTACAATTTATGCATAAAATGAAGGATACTGATGGTACATCGACATTGGATGCTAATACTTGTAGTACCATGATTCATGCTCATTACAAGCATGAGAGATTGGTTTCATGGTTGATGAATTTAATTATACAACATTGATTTTTGGGTTCATGAAGGAAGGACAAATTGAAGAGTCTTTTAAACTGAAAAATGAGATGAAGTTAAGAGGGATTCAGCCCAATGCAAACACATACAATGCACTCAAACTAGAAGTCGACAAGCAAGGTAGATACGAGAAGATGACTCAAAGAACTTTGGAAAATAACAAAGAAGCATGTCACCTAAGTGACATAGAAACAAAGGTCAGAAAAGAGAAGATGACTACAAATCATTTAAGAAGGATGTTCCCTAGAAGACACAAAGATAAATATGTAGGAGGTTGCATGCAGAGTTGTACAAATGGTATTAGTCTACACAAAAGTCAAGAAATAAACTCTCTTGAGTGGAAAGAAGCACAAACTCAAGGGGAGCTATTAATTGCATTATCTTTCAGCTCCATAGAGAAGACAACTCAAAGGATGAAGTCTCACAGAACATTAGAGAAAGAGAATGATATGGTAGTAGCAGATTACATTTTAGAAAGTTACCATTTAATGAAGTGAAGGAGAATTAATCTCAAAAGATGATAAAGAGCCTAGAAGACTTGTTACAATGAGAGAAGGAAGAAATTGTGATAAAGATGTTTGTAAGACTAAACTCGATGAGAGAGATTTCCAAAATCCTGACAATAGGATGAGAATGATCCAAAGAAGTCTTTGCCTGAAGAGTATGCTTGTATATTTGCATTTGAAATTTTGATAGAACATGTGTTGGAAAAAGCAAAAGAAAGTAATGGTGGAAAGTTGGATGGTTGTGTTGATGCTTATGTTCAACTTCACATTAAAGGAGTTCTTATTGATGTAATAATGCCATAGAAGACATGGATGGAAGTCCCTTCACCATTAATGTAAAAGGGGGAGAGTTATAGAAAGTGGGAGAGCTACAATGAGGGATAGTTATAGGAAAAGAAGAATGATGCCATTGATGTCAAAAGGATGACATTATTCATTTAGCAGCCATGGATAGAGAAGGAAGAGTTGAAGATGCATAGAGAATAATGGGATAGCTAAACAAACTATAGAGAAAGCATGTCACCCAAGCTATTTAGAAACAAAGGATAGAATAGTAGAGAAATGGGGAGCATAAGAAAATCTCCGACAAGGGGAGAAGCATATTCTTGCAATAGATGTGAGTAGTGTTGTGACCTTTTGACACATCGCCCCATTGCAAATGGGGACCCCCAGTAGTTTGCTAGTTTTTAGGGTTTTGCTTTGCGTAATGGTTTCTTGAGGTCACTACTTTGAGAGTTTCAAGATAGTCTTTTGAGAGTCATCTGAGCCAAGTTGAGAATCCATGCCTAAATCAGTGCCTAAACGTCACAGAAGGGCTCAGAAGGTTTGAGAGACAAGGATCGCCTATGCTTTGGGCCAATTCTGACTCTTCCTACTTTTTTTCTTTTTGTTTTTTTCATTTTTGGCATTTTTGGACCAAACTGGGTTCCCTATTTTTCAGGGATTTTTCTTTTTCTATTTTTAGAAAGTCAACCCTGGTCAACGAGTCAATGTTTCCATTTTTTTAGAACCAAAAATCAGCCAAAAAAATTGAAAAATCAAGCAAAAAAGCATAGAAAAGCATGGAAAAGCAAGATAAAAATTTGGAAAAAATCAGTTGAAAATCATGAGAAAATCACCCAAAAATCAACCCAAAGGCATGAAATTCATGAAAAATTTGCCTAAGTCTGGAGAAAATTCGCCTTAGCTTTGAGGATGAGAAAATGGCAAGCATCTTGGCAAGTCCGCCCTTGCCTTGATGAGAGAATGTCAAGCCATCAAGGAAGTCCACCCTTGCCTTGATGAGAGAATGGCAAGACCTCTTGGAAGTCCGCCCCAGTATGGCAAAGACACTTGGAAGTCCGCCCCAGCATTTGGAAGGAATGGCAAGACTATTTGAAAGTCTACCCAAGCCTTGAGGAAAAATTGGCAAGACATTAAGGAAGTCTGCCCAGCCTTGAGAGGGAATGGAAAGAAGTTTATGAAGTCCGCCCCACCATGGAAAGAAGTTGATAAAGTTTGCCTAGCTTGGGAAGAGGAAGGAAATTGAAAATTTGGCTAAGTTTGGAGGTCTAGGAAGAGGGAAAATTGAAATTGCCTAAGTATTCGATGCTTTGGAAGGAGAAAATTGAAAATCTGCCTAAGTATGGATACCTAGGGAAAAATTTATGAAGTTGGCTAAGTGCACAGAGGAAAATGCATATGGCAAAGAGGTTAGAAAGTCCGCCCTTGGCTAAAAGGGATGAAAATTTGTCTAAGTATCATGGAAATTGGCCTAGAAAAAATGTCCAAACACATACTTTGCTTAGGGAAAATCATCCAAGCAAGAGGAAAATTCGTTTTGGCATGAGAAAATGTGCCCAACACAATTTTAAGGTCGCCATGGCAGAAGAAAATGAGGATTTGGCGTAATATTTGTTGGCAAGATGGGTAAAATTCAACTTGGCCAGATGGAAAGTGAAAGAACTTGGAAAATAAGTATTTAGCCAAGGAAAAATAAATAAAATAGCCATGGGTTAAAAATGAACGGGTTGGAAATAAATTAAACATTTTAATACTTTGGATAATTTATTTTCGACACTTAGAAATATAAAATGCCACGGACAAAAATTAAATTCGCCATAAAGGTTTTGGAAGTAAAAATTCATGGAGGAAAATAAATTACGGCAGAAAACGAGAAAATCCATGAGCAAAGTTAAAATTCACCATGAATTAAAACTTGGAAAAATCGAATTTAATTTAATCGGACATTTAATATTTTTCCAAAATATTGAAAATAAAAGATAAACATCTAGCAAAAAAATCGAAATTTGGAAAATCAAAGGGATTTGTTTGGATAAGCTTGCCATGGGGATTTTTTGAAAAGAATGGAAACTTGCCTGATTGAAGAGAAGAAAACAAATCGAAATCGAGAGAAAAAGATGTAGTTGCTAAAACAAACCGAATTCTTCAGCAACTCATTTTCACAAACTCAGCTGAAGAGAAGTTAATCTCTCGAAGTTGTAAGAAAGTTCAATTCTTCTGCAGGAAAGGTTGATTTTCTCAGAGGAAAGAGTAATTTTTTACGCTGAGGGAGTAATTTCTTGGAGAAGTAAAAGAATTTCTTGGCTGAAAGTCAAACTTCTTAGCAAAATTGGCGCACTTTGTCATTGGATTTTTGATTAAATTCTCAAAGTCTGAATTTTATTCATAGCCAGAAGATTTTTCTAAGGTTTGGAGTTTGGTTGGCTAAATTCATCAATTCTTCATATGTTTTGGCCAAATCTCAAGCAAATTCGTTTACTTTCAGCTTGCTTTTTCGCAGAAATTCAATCTTTTAATAAGCTGAAAGTAAAATTTTCGAATAAAAGGCACGGGAATAAATTATATTTTTTAAGTCTGTATTAATGTTAGTGTTTTTACTACAGGTTAATGACCACAGCAGGAGAACCCTCAAAAAAGGTGCCGATGAAGTTCGCCAGTAAAGGGGTACAACGAGAGTCGAAGATCAATTCAAAATGGAAAAATGTTGCAGACACTAATCTTGGACATGTAGACTTCGTGGAGTTCAAAAAGAGAGTATATGGACATGCTGGATTACTGACACCGATGGCCAGAAGGATGGTGAGGAATGGAATTTTCCAAGCAGCCGGATTCTCGCCTGAAATAGAATGTGCTGAGTTGATGGTAGAATGCGCCATTCATTATGATGCGCAGGAGAGACAAATTGTTTCGCCAGACAGAAGGATTCTAGCTCACCTTGGCAAAGTGGCAATCCAGGAGGCATTTGGCATCCCAACATCACCGGACCATTTATAAAACCAAGGAGGACACCAAGAGATTATATGATGGCCAATCTGAGTTGTGCGCCACAAATATTAAGAAGTCATGGCTGGAGAAGCCTAGACCATCCACAAAGAAAATGCCTACGAAGTTGCGTCGGATAGACTTTACGGAGGATTATGGAGATATCATTTTGATGCTGAACAAGATAGCCAACAATCCACAAGGCACATATTTTGAGACATGGATGTATTATTTTATAGATAAAATCACTTCCGGCGTGAGGATGTTCACCTGGTGTAAAGAACCAGACCAAATTTTTTCCAATTCTTTAATGAACAATTCAGCTTAAGCACACAGTCACCCGTTAAGGTTAGCTCCAAAACCAAAACGATGCGGAAGGTAACTCTAACCAAGAATGTGCCTAAGAGAGGCAAGCATATGGTCAGAGGATCTTGTACATGCAGTACTGGAAGTAAACAATGCTAAAAGAACTCAACGCCAAGAATGTGCTTCCAAACCCAAGGTGGGCAAGGAGCTACCATATGGCAGAGGTACTGAAAGAGATGATGCAATGCTGAAAAGTAAACTCAACACCAAGCATGTGCACTCCAAACCCAAAGTGGGAATGATGCTATCATATGGTGGATATTCTATTGATGACAATGCAGTGCTGAAAGTAACTCAATCATCAAGCATGTGCACTCCAAGCTCGAGGCGAGCAAGGCGCTATCATATGATGATGAGGATCCAATGCAATACAATAAAGACTGAGCTAGGGCCAGTCTCTTCCACAGCCGTGGGAATACAATGTAACTTAGCAAGAAATAGAAAGGGCTGAACAGTACTACTGTAACAGCCTTACAATAAGAAGAGTTGCCTGCCAAGAACACTAAATTAATGATATATCAATGCTGCGATGAAGTTTTATGTTTCTCCAATACTCAATATAACTCCAGGACTCAAACCCAATTCCTAAAGCAAACTCTAACAATCTGATATGACTGAACATAGACTGAAAATGCATAATCAACAACACTATAACTCACTAAAATGCTCATAACTCTCTCTAGGCTTGTCCAAATGACATGAAATCTGATGCAAATGAACACTATGAAGATGGCAACTAGATTCTAATCAAGAAATGACTCTAAAAACTTGTAAATTTATTTTCTAAACATTTTCCAGGCAAAACAGAATGGTATGGCCTCCAGAAATGTTCTACCAACAAGATAAAATCAGATTCTTCATTAAAAATCACCAAACTTTGCACAATGGGGCGCCTAGGGCATAGAAATGGTTTTAGCCAATACCCAAAATGAATATATTTTTATTTTTTGACGTATGAGTAAAAACAACATGCAGCTATACTGAATCAGCAACTCCAAAACTTCATTAACATGCTAGAAACAGAACTACAAATGCACAATAACTACTACAATGCAAAAGCTCACTACAAATCTACTCAACTAAACTCTCCACTAGTTGCTATCTTTCAAGCAAGAAGTTGAGCCCATGCTAGGAGGCATGCATTCCTCGAAGCAACCCCGTTACCATTCCGGAAGCATAACATTATTGAAGACATGAGATGTCCAACTGAAGAGCACAGGCTTCCTTTTATAAGCTTGAGAGGAATCTTCTAGAAACATCAAGAAGATGCCCTAATTTTCAAATTTGAATTAATGTCTTTTCCCTCCATGGATGGCATCCCTTTTCCTCAAAGCAATATTTGACTTTTATTAATTTAAAAAATCATCTTTTCTCTTAAGTTGGCTTCCCTTTTCCAAGCTTGATTTTTTGACCTTAGAAAAATATAACATTACCTCCTAATGAGGCGCCCACCCTTCAAGTCCCCCTTCTTAAAAACAACTTAAAGTTGTAATGTTAGGCCAAGGGGTCATAATATTAAAATATAACTTTAGCCACTTAAATAATTAAATATTCATCAACAATTTCACCACAAAGCCCAAAATCCAAATTACTCCACTGAACTGCTAGAAGAGGAAAGTCTGCTGAATTGATGCCAACTGGACTGTTGCCAAAAATAGAATTTACTAAAAATAGTAAATTCAGAAAGTTGCTCGGATCAAAGTGCATGCGATACCATTGCGAAGCTTTCTGAAAACCCAGAAGGAATCCAGAATCCAAACAGCCAAACTCCAACATGCAAACCCCTGAATCTTCAAAAGAACCCACCAAACAGCCGGAAACCCTAATTCTGCCACTAACTAGCCGACAGCACACCGGGGATAGGCCATCAATCACTTAAAAGTGTAGTGCTAAAAATGGGGACATTACAACTGGTCCCAGATGATAAGCGACAATCTCCATGAGCAGCTAATCAATTTGGAGAAGACCAAGTCTTTCCACATGAGCTCATATGTCGTCTATTTGTTGGCAAAAACATACAGATACTCAGGACTTATATGCAAGGGAAAAGTTGGTAATGGTGAGAATGAGCTCAAGTCTTATGACTGCTACCCGCAACTTCAACTCAGGGAGAAGTCTCATTTTAGGCGGGCACACGATGCTTTCCTCATGTATATCACGAGAATACTTCAAGGAGGAACTCACCAGAGATTGAGTCACGAAGTCAAGAGTTTGATCAGTAGGTATGGATCCTGGTTTATCCAGTTTCCAAAGTTTACATATGTTAGGATCCAGGGATTCACTGGAAGTCCTTATAAGCTTCCTATCTATCCTACTAATCGGATGATTTTGCTGGAAGTCCTGAGACAGCTGGAAGAGTACCAGAACATCCAAAGGCCAAGTAAGAAGGCGGCTATTACTTTCCCATTCTTTATTGGGAATATGTTGGAGTCCTGTCTGTCAGCACAAGCAGCCGAGAGCGTCAGGCTAGAAATCCAATGGTACCCATTCACAGCTTATCGGTCCAAGGCCAATTTTGACCCTCATCATCAGATTCGGACCGTGGATGGGAAAAGATACAAACACAGAGTAGACTTTGTAATGTCCCCTTCCAATTGACATCTCTCAGTTCATGAGATTAGCCTATTATGTGACCCTCGTAGGCTGATAGGGTGGATAGAGGGTCTGGTTGAGGCTTGGCTTGGCTTCAGTTGGCAGAATCATTCAGTTTGGCTTTCGTTCGGGGTCGTTCGAACATCATTTGCTTGACTTACTATTTTTAGTAAGTGAAGACACTCAGCAGAGCACCCCTGCTATTTTTAGCAGTATGGTTTGGTTGTATGCGGATTCAGTCACTTATCATTTGGCTTCAGACGGTTCGTCATTTGGACCTGTTTTGAGATAGATATTAATATTTGTTTGCTAAAATAAATATTAATTAATTAAAGGCTTATATTATAACTTAAGTGACTTAAAGGAAGGGGTCGACCAACATGAAGAAGGGGCCACTTTTTAATTATTAATTATAATTAAAAGTGCGTGCAAACTATGGAAATATTAAAAGTGAAAATTCCATTTTATTTAAATGATGCTTTTTGGAGAAAAGTCGACCCTCTTGAAGAATATAAGGTTTTTCATTGTGAAGAAACAGCATTATGTAATGAAATCGAATTTTTGCCAAGTGCTTCTTCAGAGAACAGAGCCTAGGGTTCTAGTTTTCATTCTGCATTGGAGAACGTGCCATCTTTAGTGTCTGCAGTTTAGAGGCTGTGAAATATCAGCTGATTTATTGCCTATCAGAGAGATAGCTTCATCCAGAAGTTATTACAGAGCCTATTCAGAAGATCCATTTGTCCAAAGATTAATCCAGTTTCATTAGGGGAAGATAAAAATCATTAGCGGCTGGTTTAGTTTGTTGTTTGGCATCTATTTCCAAACTGTACGGAATTCTTATTGCTGCAGCTGGAGCCGTACCATCAAGTACAGGGCCGTACTTTTCATCTAGGGCAAAACGCCTTCCCTTTTGGCTTCTGACTTCATCAAATGGGGCGCCTATACCTCTGGGTTCATTCGCGATCATCTGGCGGAGGGAGAAATTGATTTTATTAATGGCCGTACCATTTCATCTTCATTCCAGGCGGCTGCAATCAGCAAACCAGGTTTTTGAATAATGCAAATCAGCTTTGTATTTTGGTCTGCATGTTAGGTTTTCAATATTGTATTTGCTGAGGAAGAATAATACAATTAATAGTTATTGATTCCAAAGTCTATTTGTGTTAGATTTCTCCTTATTGTATTTATCAGAGATTTTGTATCATTTTCTTAAAAAATCGCATTTTATCTCTTTATGCAAAAAACACAAAAAAATCAAAACACTCAAAAAACAAGCAGTTTCAGAAACAGTGAGAGTAGGTGTTTCTACAGACTTGGAGGACTTCTGGGCAAATGCCACTGACGAGTATGAAGTCAGAAAGAGGTTATGGTCTAGAGTTTCGATGGATTTAATGAGGGCAACTGAACTTTTCCAAGTGCCCGATCAGTTGCAGGATGATGGAAATTATGTTCAGCCGAGCTTCGATGAGAGATGACCTCTTCTTGCCGTGAAGTGGTCAGAGCCCGAGCATTCAGACTTGGTTACGTTGATGAGACCAGTGATTAAGTATTCTTAGTGGTGGGTCGACCATCAGGTCCAGGAGTTGAGGCAAAAAAGAATAATGCTCACATATGATTTGTTGAGCGAGACAAAGTCATACTCCTCCAATGCCGGTGCATCCTGCAATGATGATTTGATTGAGGTTGCTGAGAAGAGGAAAGAAGTGGTTGCAAACATAGAGTCTGTCTAGAAAAGACAGAAGATGGATCCATCTCGTTCTACAACGTCTAGAAATATTGATGAGCTAGTGGCTCCCGCAGACGAATCCTTAGCTGAGATGATGAGACCTTTTGCAGTTCAGGAAAAGAACAATGAGCCGATCCAGTTGGATGACGATGAGCCCCCATCTCCTACGAGCATAGAAGTATTGGGTTCGGAAGATGAAATTGATGTCCAAAATGATGATTTCGAAGTGGGAATGATTTCTGCCCTCAGAGTAGTTTTGGATGTACCAAGTGCAAAAAACGTTTAGGAGGAAGATAGTACCGAGCAGCCTACCATTCTTGACTAGCTGAAGGAGAGGATGAAAGTTCAGGCACCAATTGAGATCCAATAAGAGGATGATATTGCGGATTTCTTGGCGAGGTTAGAACAAGTTGCTACTAAGAAACCTACCAAGAAGTTTTCCACAATTCAGAGGGACGAAGCTAGCGGCCGTTCCATACAGATCGCAGTACCAACAGTTGATAAAGCACAAGATGAAATCACTCCCCAGGAATACGCCATAACCACTATAGACCTTGGCCCAACAACAAAAGGCTAGGAGGTATAAGAACTCGATAACTCTGTCTCAACCATCAAGGCGAGACTAGAAAAGGAAGTGGTGAAAAAGAAAGAGTACAAAAGGGAGGTCGAGCGCCTGAAGGAGTATATACGGCATCTTACCCAACCACTCAATCAGGGTGATGCAGTAGCTCCTCTTATCAATTCCTCATAGGATATGGCCAAGGATGTGGAAGAAGGGATGGTCACGACCAAGGAGGCCCAGGAATGGATGGAAAGCAAGGGCATGGAAGCGGCTTTGTTCATGGAAAGATTGACGCTTTCCTATGAACAAACTTCTTTCCTTTCTAGATTGGTCGACATGGCGGAAACTTGGGACAACCTCCCGAATATCCAAGAGAGGCTCATTCCATGCCTCAGAGTACTGAAGGGTGTCCCAAGGCAGGAATTGGTTGAGGGAAAGGTGATTGTTGCAAGAGTTGCTTATGACTTTCATCATTGGTTTTGGGCATTAATGATGTGGAGCGAGGTTCTAGAGAAGGCAAAGGCAGATGGGCTCAGAGTTGAGGAGCAAGTCAAAGAAATCTAGAGGAAGATTTATATGATAGTTGTAGATGTGTTTGACAGAGAGATTGTCCGGGAAAACGACATGCAATTGGAAAGGTTGAAGCGTAAGGTTCAGGAAGTTTTCTTCTCTACTACAGGACCAATTCTGAGACAGGATTTCACAAAGGTGGTGAACCTCTTGTTTTCCCGGGATGATTTTGTGAGACAGGAAATGGATTGGGAGAACACCTTCGCCAGATGTGCTGAGGATTTGGACAAACTTGAATTCAGGATAAGCATGTTGCTGCCTATCACAATGGAGGAAGTCATCACTATCATATCCAGATTCATCAAGCACAATGCTGCCTAGAAGGATAGAGATGCCTTCCCTTGAAGATAGCTCCAACTGCCACCTCACTGCTTGTCTACTGCTTGTTTATTGGTTGTTTATTGATGTTATTTTGGGAAACCCTAATTAGGTTTGAGTTGTATTAATCTTGGTCGTTGATGTTGTTTTAATCTTGGCCTTTCATTTGATTTTGAAAACTCTATATAAACTTGTGATCTCTCACTTTCATTTGTGTGGAGACAATGTATGAAATTGTTGCATTAGACTATTTCCGATGATAAAATCTCTTATGCATGATTTGCTTTGAATCACTTTTATTGTCAAGTAGTGAGCAAGGTTGCATAACTTCTTCTACCATAGACTAGAATTAGATTACAATTAGAATAGAATTTTCTTCGAATGTTTGTTAAGTGAATGCAAGATTTGATCGTACAAATTAATGGTGAAATATTGCTCTTACTTTCTTCGGATGGATGATTTTCATTCGATGCGTAAAGTTAGCCTGAGCTTGTGATTGTGGATGCTTAACTTTAGTCTTATTCCAGGCATGAAAATTATAATCACACCCTTTGAAGATTGCACCCACTTTCTGTAGTTGTCCCAGGGAGGCGAAACAAAGCGTGCTTACTCGTTTCACCTGATCTTTACTGTCTCTTGAATTCCTAGGCGTAGATTAGATCCTCTAAACCTTTATCTTTTTTCCTTTTTTTGAGATCCAAACTGAAAGTTCCAATCAAAGAAGCCTTTAATGATAAATTCGTTCAAGTCCCGAACTTGTAAGGAATGCTTGAACGTAAGTCCCTTTGTGTATTACCAGCATATCACAACGCCCATTAGTGTCTTTGGACATTTTATTTTGTGTGTTCGGTGGATGATAAAACGTACACCAACAAGTAGTAACCACAAAGAAAATGAATGGATGCTTTCCATGATCCATTTGTGGAGAAAAGTATGTTACATCCCTTTTGCCATTGATGTCAAAGGGGAGAGTTAGAGAAAGGGGGAAAATTATGTTTGCCATCAATGACAAAGGGGGAGATTGCTAGAATATTGTCATCGATGTCAAAGCGAATGAGCAAAGTAATTATTATTGATGGCAAAGGCGTATTGACGATTGGCAAGGTAGTTGTCAATGATGTCAAAGTGGATAGACAAGATTGTTGGATTATTACCATTAATGTCAAAGGTGTAAATAGCATTTTTTCAGCAAAGGAAATTGTTGTTCACAAAGAGATTCGATGATTGAATGAAGGCCAAAGGCTACTAATCGCCATCCAAAAGACAAGGTTATGATGCCTCACAAGTGTGCATTAATGTAGATCAAAAAGGCATGTTTATGCTTGGTCAAGATTGTTGGCCGACCACTTTGCTAATACATTCAAAGACGATCATATATATTTTAGATCGAAAGATGATTATGAGTTGCAACAAATAATGTTAGAGTAGCAACGATTAAGGAGCATAAGAGTACGCAAACAATAGCATGAAGGCATCAAATTTCTTATATGGCTGACTTCCTTGATATATTCTTGATAAGGCCGACCTAAGTAAAAGACAAATATATATATGTATTAATCGCCCATGTTAAGCCAAGGCAGCAATTAAATATATAAAAAAGTAGCAGCATCAATTAATGAGGAAAGTATATGGTAATGTTTAAATATTATTAATAGCATCAAACTTATAATAAAGCAGTGATTGCAAACAAAATAATTAAGAGGGGTGATGATTAAACATTAACAAGGCAATGATCTTTATTATATATAAAAAGAAGCGATTACTTATGTGAGAGGAGTGCGATTAGGAGAAAGGCTGCAATCAATTTTGAAGAGACAGAAATCAGTAATGAAGAGGAGTTGTGATTGTTTGAAAGTTCATCATCTTTTTGAAGGGATGTGTCTGTTCATATATAGGCATTAAGATATAAAATGGAATGTGAAGTGTGGTGGAAAAGTATGGTGTGTAGAATTTCTTATCATTAATACACAAGAAGATTTGTAAATGCGAGTGTGTTGATAAAAGATATATATGTGATCAAAGGAAAATTTGTGATAAAAGTATATATACATTGAAGGCAGATTTGTATGAAGAAATTAAAGAAGAATTATTGTCATTTGATAGAAGGAAGATTTGTGTAAAGGAGAATATTCAAGGAGATTGAATTCTCCACCATCAGTTGTAGAAGCAACATTCATAAGGTGGAATTTTGTTTGGAATTTGGTGCTTCCTAAAGGAGAGATTGGTGTCTCTTGCTAAGTTGATGCTTAGCAATGGGGGTTGGTGCCTCTAGTAGGTTGGTACCTACGAATTGTGGGGATTGGTGTCTCCAGTAGTTTGGTACCTACAAATTGTGGAGATTGATGTCTTCTGTGGGTTGGTGCCTACGAAGTTTGTAAAAGAGTTTCATATAAGAAATATTTTGTTGTGGTTTTCTCCTATAAGGGTTTCCCCATAAATCGTGTGTTGCATAATTGTTAGATCTTATGTGAATGATATTGTGCAATTGATATTATTGTGGTTGTTAGTTTAAAAGGTAAAATATTGTATTATACTGATTCACCCCTCGCCCCACCCCCAAATATAATTTTGTGCTCATCAAATAGTTCAAATTTCACTTAACATTCCCTCGTTATCTCATTGAATCACAAACAACATGCATATTTTATAATTATATTTTCAAAAAAATTGTAAAATATTTATATTTTTTATGAGTATGGAGGGTCAAGATCTTTAGTGACTAGTGCCTTATTGAGTAACAAAGTGGTTTTTAACCATTTCAAATAGGAATCAACAAAGAACAACAAAGATTATGCAAATAAATAGTTTTACTTAATATTCCCTCTCTGAAACCATCAATGTTCATATATAATAGGTAAAGACAATCACATATAAAAAATATAGCATTGATTAAATGCTGCAACATTTTCAATTACCTATTTTCTATGTTACCGATTTCTTCATTTTAGGCTCCCGTGCCAACTTCGAGAGCGTTTGGGTCCTGGAGCGGCCTAGGGAGCGTCTAGGAGCAACTAGGGAAACTAGGGCTGCCTGGGCGCTCATAGGCACTCCTAGCCATTGAAAAGGTACAATGCTAGTCCATTTCATCCATTTTCTATTCAACACTTTGAATATTGATCTAATAGGTTTATTGCTACGCATCATTGGGAAGCACACCCTTATATAGTTTGTAGTCTAAAACAATGGATAAAATCATCTGATAGGTTTATCTATTCAATTAGTATACTATCAAATTTATGATTTTTGGTATATTAAAACTTGTTTGCAATGAGTTTTGTCAGGGTTGTAATTTAATTTGCTAGCTATACCATTTTGTGGTTGTTCAAAGCACCATCAATGAGAAATTCTTTAGTTTTTTTGATTGTTTATATTTCACCCATAGAATATCATAGCTATTGACACTCTCAATTTTAAGTTATATTGTATTTAGAAAGATACTGTTTACATTCAACTGACAAACGTCAAGAGGGAATGAAGGCCTATGAATATTAGAGGAAAGCTATTTTGTGCATAGATCACACAACTTAATATCATATGATTCAATGATCATTGATGAAGTATGCAGTATCATACTATCAGATGTATTTACAATTTTGTATATTTTTTACTTTTTTGCATATATATATATATTATACCTTACGTACATATAGATATTTGGCCTTGGAAATTAGGATGGATTGAGGAAACATGGCGGAAGAGCATTGTAGGGTTGCTTAGACCATCATTGTCACTATCGTTAATGTTTGGACTTGAATTTGACATTGTTGGGATTTGCAAGGCAGTTCAAATGGGCTGAAAATATTCATCATTTCAATCTCTATCACTTTGTGTGATAATTGCAGGGAAGTTCAAGTGTGTAGAGTTGGAATGAATTTTCAAAGTCTGCCACAAAATGACTAGAACATGACACAAATGCATTGGGCTTTGAAACCATAGAGGTCGCATTAACTAAGGCGTGTCATTTTACACCTTACCTTTTTCTTCAAATCCACACTTGCAACACAAAATCTTCATCACGGTGCTCGACAAATCACTTTAGGTTGTTTCAAAGTTGCATTAATGGAGAATATGAGCAAACACCATCAATATTGCTTGAGAATTATGCAAAAGTTTGATCCTTGTAATGGTTTGAACACTTGCATTATTGTCACCATGGTTGTTGTAACCATGGTTGTTGTAGCATTTATCTTCACTTGTGTAGTGATTTAGGACACAATTTTTTTCACTTGAATGATTGCAGGTAGGTGCTGGGAAAAAACAACCATAAGATGAAACCCTAATTGCCTATTGGCTTCTATCATTGTAAACCACCTTGAAACTGCACCAAAATTGAGTAGAGAAGTCTTTAGGCAATAAAATGACATCCTTGTCGATTGTTAGTACTTTGTTGGTGTACCTGGACCTTTTGCAACACACATGTGACCTTTTTAGGTTGCTTCAATGAGTTGGTGGGTAGCAAGTGAAAACAAGTGGGATTTTTGAACTATTGGGGGTCAAAAAGAATCCATACCTCTTTCCTTGGTCAATATGTCAAGAGTCGAAGGTGGAGGGGAACTCATAATGTAGAGGTATGTGGAATGGGGGAGGTCTAAAAGGGAAATCCCAAAAAGAATCCCAAATTTACGAAATGTCGAGGATTGGGGGTCAGGAGTAACTTGTGGTAGGTACCCAGGTGAAGTGGAAAGGTGGAAATCTGACTTCGAAAGGAAAAGCAAAGGGGTTGGAAAGGTTTTGAGGAATCGAGGAAGGTATGAAAGAAATACATGAGGGAAGGGAAGTCCACAACCCTAACTCCAAAAAATACTTAATCAAAACAAGTCAAAGACTGGGACTTGGGGAGGAACTAAATGAGGTTTCTTGGTTAGGGATGGTTTGATTCCTAGTCTAAAACACTTCAGAAAAATTTTGATTGGAAAGATTAGATGATGGGGTGAAGAGGGAAGGGGTACTTTAGGAAGGGGACTCCCAACAACCCAGTGGAAAGCAAAGGACTTAGGCATTTTAGTGGAAATGATCGGGTATCAGGGGTGCAATGGGAGAGGTACCAATGGAGGAAGAAGTTTGATACCTCACAGATGAAAATTTTGTAAGGCATAATGGCAGGGATGTTGGGAAGTGGGTGAAATGTATGGCATCAAACTTCAAAGGAAACCCTAAAAGCTTACAACCTTGACAAAACATAAGAAACACTCAAAAAACATCCCATACTTCAAATTTTCACAGAGTTGAGAAGATTTTTGGCATTAATAGCACACACAAGGAATTCATACTTAGGTAAAACATAGAAACAAAGGGCCATACAAAAAATTCTTAGATCAGTTATTAACAAGGGTGGAAAGAACCTAAGTGAACAAACTAAGAGGGACGCAATGAAAAAATTTGAGACTAAAATATCGAGTCTCAATAGGACTCAACTTGAAATATTATTTACCAATCATTTCCCTCATTTTATCCCTTGGCCTTTGGGAAATGAAGAAATAGGCTAGAGGTTCTCCCATGAATTTAATTTTGAAAAGGAGACATGAAAAACTCCTATCTTGGGTTCCCTCTTCATAATGTCAAAGCATGAATGAAGACCAAGCACCTAATTTTTTTTATTGTATTCTGCTATACTTTCTAGAACTCATTATGAAGATCAATGGTACCTTGTTCCTCCTAGTGGTCTCCAGTCCAAAGCTGCTCTCAGTTTGATAGTTGGTAGTTCTCTTCATTAGATTTGGGATTGGGTTACAAAATAACACAATGATTTTTAATTGGACAAATATAGATCGACAAACCCCATCTTTACCTTATTGGAAGTCCCCTTAGGCATTACCTTTGATGAACTAATGCCATGGATAATGTTTATGGTGAATTATGTTCCCTATACTTGGCATCAACTTCTGCACAGCTTCATGAGGCTTTATCTTTAGACTTTTCTCAGAATGAATTCCTTGTGTTTTCTCTATCAGCCTAACCTTTTTTAGTTGGGCAAGTTTGTATTCATTTACTGCATTTTATTGCTTCATTTCAATAGGAGTGTGTGTAGGAGTCAGATACTTTTTTATTGCTTTCCCCGTGAAATATACAAGAACCACTTTTCCTTTGCATCTTCACTTAACATATTTGAAGTCTTTCAAAATGAATTGCCCCCTTATCTGGTGATTTTGGATAGTATTATATTTTGTATGCTTTTTAAAGAAATGAAGACATCTAAGAAAAGGTAACAGTAGCTAGAAACATAGTATATAATATCAAAGGTGCTTCAATGCTTATATGCTAAGGATATTGTATTATAGAGAAGTTAATCATATTTTTTAAATATGCCATTTTTAATCTATTGCTGACCATTTTTTCAATATATATCTCTGTTTTCTCAGTGGTGCATTCTAATAATATGTGTGGCTTCCATCTGGGTTCAAAATCAACTAGTATCAGCTTGGATGTTGATGGGAGGAGTAGCTGCATCTCGTTTGGGATTATGGATGTTTGATCTCTCTGTGGTACAGCAAATGCAGGTATATTTTCTGTTTGATTAAGGAATAAATTTGTTATTCATAGGCACAGATACAATATATTACTGATTCAATTAAGCAATGGTATTGATTCCTTAAAATTAAGGATCCTATTGCTTCTAGAAAACAGTTATTATTCTAGTTTACAATGCACTTGTATATGAAGATGATCTGAGTTAGAATGAAGGTCAGAGAATAGTTCATAGTTTATGCTAAATTTTTTGTTCAAGAATATTTATTTTGATTCATCTTTCTTCTTTTATATGGTGACAATTTCTGATGAATGTTTGCATTACAATTTTTATAGGCCAATAAATAAAATCACGAGCTTATTAGTATTATCATTTGCATACTCGAGGATGAGCAAAAATAGCTTCTAATCTTTAGCTATGGCTAAAATAAACAGGGTGGAATATTAATATAACAGGGCTTATAACAGGATCTTGGGTTCCCTTATGCAAACCATTAATTTGGCTGAGGCGCTGGGCATCAAATATGGGCTTCTCAAGGCTTAAAGATTCAGGCTTGAAGATGCTATATTGGAAATGAACTCACAATCCTTCATTTCATGTTTACCAAGGACAGCACAAAAGGGCCTAGCAATTAGAGGATTGCCAATGTGGTTGAGCTTAAATCAACTATGGAACTAATAAAATATTTTAAATTCATATATGCCAGAATGAACAGAAGTAAAATGTAGACTTGGTCAGCCCTGTCAGCAGTACCAGTAAGAATAATCCTATCTTTTGGTACCCAGGTTGGTACCCCTGCAAAACTTTGTCTTAGTCAACTTTGGAGTCATCGACCATGTCATCAAAAAATGCTCCTGTTGCATTATGAATATCTACCAAAGGAAGGAATCGAGCATATGTTTAAAGTGGCATGATTTTTGGGTGGCCAAGCCAATGAAGATTTTTTCCAAGAAGGAAAAGAAGCTAAGTTCAAGTGGAGCAGTACTTCCAAGTGGCTCAGCCATCACCAAAATATGCCAAAGGTGGAAAAGATGAGAAAACTTTGCCAAAGAAAGAATTTAAGTCAAAAAAACAAGAATGGCGTGTTTTTTTAGTGGCCAAGCCAAGGAGAAAAGGTGCCAAAGTGGAAAAATTTAGTCTAAAACTTGTTGCCAAGGAGAAAAGGTGCCAAAGTGGACAAATTTAGTCTAAAACTTTGACAAGGGTCAAAAGTTGGGCAAGGGCAATTGGAAATTATGCCTAGGATAAAAGTGGCCGTTGTGTTATGCAAGTTCATCTAAGAGGGATAGAGAAAAAATAGTTCAGTGAAGATTGTGGCTCAAGTGGCAGAGCCAACATTATACCATACCCAATATGTAATGAAGTTTAGTGCCATTCTGAGGTAGTATAACCAGCAAATAGTTGCACCAAATATGGTAATCAACTTAGTCATCTCAGCCAAAGGGAAAGTTAGAGAAATCGTAAAGTTCAAGTTCTTTTTTGAGGTGGCAATGTCACTAGACTAACAGCAGATCAAAGTTGCAGTAAGTTTATAAAACCATTCTTATCCCTTAAGGATCATAAAAAGAAGATGAAACAATTTTACGGTGACAAAGCCATCTAAAAGTGCTAATCAGCACTTTAAAACAGTGCAAAGTGACCTAAAAGTTCCACCTTGATCTAAGATATGGCAAACATATTAAGAAAATCGACCTTCTTACTTAAAAACTGTGCCAAACTCATAGAAATAAAAATATGATGAGTACCCAAGTTAAGTGATTTAGAGCAAAAACAGTGAATAATATTTGTCCTTCATCCTAGTTGACCTATTTAAAAAAATAAAAGAGTTAAAAGTGTGGATGAGGATATAGCTTCTTTATAGCAAAGCTTTAATGAGACTATTTTATTATTATTTGATCCCTAAAATCTACCTCTAAAGGGCTTATAAATATGTGCCTTGTGTTGGGTCTCAAAATTGCAGTTCGACAATTCTAGAATGCTAATCTACCTTCAAGGCCAAGGATATGTCATCATGAAGATAAAGCAAGAACTCATCAGCCAAGTGTGAATTATTAAAGGCCAATTTTTGATAGCGGGTATTCTCTCCTTCACTTTGGACTTAGCTAGGCCCAGGAGGATGTTCCTAGAGGTATCCTCGACAGAATTTATATCCAAGAATAATGAGTCAAAGTAACCTTTTGCAGTTGTACCCAATGTATGCTTAGCCCCAAGATTTGTCACTGGGCTAAGGACTAACCAAATGCATATATAAACCTCTTCTCAATCTGATATTGACATCATTGCACATATGCAAGATGTACACATGCAGGGTTTGATTCTCCAAATAATGGCTATCGTAGTTCACTTAAAGTATCTCCCTCGGTTATATTACCGAATCATGGAAGCATGTTCAACATTAACCTACTCCTAAAATACTAATGAATTTTGATTTTCTGTTTAAGATTATGATTGATCATCAGCTTCCAAGATTTGTGCCTATTGTAATGGGTTATAGAGTCCTAGATTGCAAAGGAAAACAAGACACTCACAAATCACAACTGAAACTGGAATGGTGTTCACAGTCAAACACATCAAAGATATCTATTATCAATGATCATGCCATGGAATTGAGCATTACTTAATAATCCATAACAATACTACAAAAATCCATATGAAGCAGAAAAATGACCATCACAAAATCTTTGAGATGATTTAAAATGCTGTCACATTTATCGAATCCCTATTACATTGATGCCAACAAATGTGGCAAGAGGAAACCCATGACTAGGTTTGAGTAATTCCCTGAACATTCACAAATCTCCATGGAGACATTCAATTATAGACATCATTACCAACTAAAACCCATTTAGTGATTTACAAAATGTAATCGTCTACTAACAAATTGTGGGAGTAAATGGTGACTCCCCAACACCCCCAAGAACAATTGCTAGACCAAAACCACTTCCACAAGAGAGAGAATGGCAAGAAAGCTTGCTTCACAATTCAAGATTGATTAATGGTTGAATATGATGCAAATGTACATGAGATGCCTTGCTTATAAAGGCAAGGTAGAGAGATAGGATTAGACAAGTTCATGACAAGTGTCTTAATCCTATGACATGAGACAACTAACTACCTAGGAATCATGCAATATAGCGAGATAAGATAAGTTCTAGAAAAGCCAACTAAGACTTCTAGAAAGAATCTTATATTCTAAATAAACTTATCATGTGAATATGTCCCCTAATTACCTAGTAAGTGAATTAGCTAGGTACAAGAGATTTATTCACACCAACACAAATTAGTTGTACAAAGATTGAAACACTGGATGGCCTTTTCAAAGCTTATAAATTCTTGTAAAGAAAAATTGATCAACCCTTAATATGTCTTGTAATCAGGTATATATACCATTTCCATTATATGTGTTCCATTTGCCTTGATATGATTTTGGAGGTCACATTTAAATTTTACAGTTAAAAGAATTGAACACAAACAAGTACTCACAATCCCTTGAAATCCATCTCCAGTTGAGTGTAGGGAGAGCATGAAGTGAGACACATTTTCCCACTTGAATTGATAGCTTGGCACCTACATGTAGACAAATTTATGATTGTTATTTTTTCCATACCAACTTGTGGAATTTACACTTGTTATTTTTTCATACCAACTTATGGAATTTGGATGCAGGATTCTGTTCCAGAATCAGATCGTGGTGTGGTGGGAGGTGTTCAAAACTCTGTTCAATCATTCATGGACTTGATGACTTATATCATGGGAATCATTGTCACAGATCCCAAGGTAATATTCTTTGTAATTGTACATTCCTCTTAGCGATCTAGCCACCACAAGATCTATATTAGCAGATGATTAATGAAGGAGGTCATAAAATGCACATTTTGCCCTGCTTTCTTAAAAAGCTTATGTTTTACAAACTTGCAATAATCCTAATGATCTAACCGCCTCACTAACAAACCAAGGTATTATAATTTTCTTATTGTATTAATTAACTTGTGTTGAATTATCATTTAAAGTTTTTAAGTGTAGATGGACTTTGATTCTTCATAAATATCATACCAATATGAAATACATAGCACAAGAAGTTAACAGATTAGGTTGATATAAATCCTAGCATTGCTTATTAACACATCATTTAAAAATACAACTGGCATAGATCATCATTGTTTGCTATCATACCTTAGGATCTACGAGGGATCACAACATGCTTGCTTTCACAAATTCCCATTTTACTTGATATATGCAACTTCAAGACCAGTCAAACACATTCCCTTGTTAGCACCCTTGAGAAGGCAATGGGAAAGCTGACACAGAACATGTCTACATTGAGTTGGCAATGGGAAAGCTGACCCTTGAAGCTTGACGTTTTTGGCTTCTGTGAAAATTGAAATATCCTATTTTCCTTTGCAGATGGATAAAATTCATTTGCTAAATAAATGGGTACAAAAAATGAATATTATGAAAGAATTGTAGCTTATAAGCATTTCTTAATGATGACAAAAATTCATCTATAAATCTTTATCAAACTAATATAGTTGGAAACAAATTTTATATTCCTATGAGAAGTATTCTTCTTGAAAAACATTAACTTCTTATGTTGTTTAATGTTATGATTTTGATGATTATAAGGCCATTTCATTTTAAGCTCTAGATGCACCTGGTTTCTAAGATATATGCATAGTAGTATAATGAGGAGCATATGCATAATCATCATTAAATTGAATCTATGGGAATACTCTTATTATCAACAAGTTTAGGATTGCAACCGATTTTAGTACTCTTCCAGTTTTTGTTTTGTAGTTTGCCTATTTTTAACTATTTATATTGAAAATATTGTTTTGAAGAAACTTTTGGAGAGCTAGGAATGATATTTTATCTTATCTTTGTTGATTTAATATGGTGAATATAGATTTCTATTTTCACATAATCATAGTGAATGCAGTTTTCCCTCAGTGTTATTGTTGGCAATAACATATATTTGTAAAATGTATCCTTTGACACATCTTTTGCAAATATCAGTGGTCATTACATAGATGATCATATCTCCTTGCAAGACTAAACATGACTCATAATTTGTGCATATTTTTTTGGGTTTGATTTGGTTTAATTTTTCTTGTGCAGGATTTTGGAGTGTTAGTATTGGCCTCTTTCCTGTCAGTGACATGTGCAGCAATTCTTTATTCTATTCATACATATCAAGTCAGAAGACACCTTTTTCACTTTGATCGTCTTTGTGCAATGATAGGGATAAAAAATCTACATGGTTAGAGCTTCAAGATGTGCGAAACTGTGACTGCAAGAAAGCTTTCCCTACTATTTGAATTTTTATGCCATCATAATTAATGTTGTCATTTCAATATTTAGTTTAAACTTTTGGACTTATCCTATTGTTACAAATCTTCTCTATGTAATCGAAGAGATTTATGGTGTATGAATGGACATGCTTTGTGCTTATGTATGTTCTCAGTTATTGATTGAAATCCATAACGAAGCTCTCTCAATGTAGACATTTAACTAAAACAACTGTTGTCCAAAAGTATCAGACGAAATGCATCATAAATCTGACTAATGATTTTGTATTTGCACCTTTATTGGTGCCTTGGTTAAAATGTATAAGCATTCATTTTTTCTTTTCTAATCTAGATGGTACTATTTATATTGCGATTATCTATTTGGAATCTAGCTCCATTAAAAGTTGCGTAGATCATGCCTGGAAGCAGAAAAGAATTTATGGTTCACATATGAAAACGTTATGCTGTTTTGCGTAATCAAAGCATTATATAACGTTTAACATATAGAATCCCATTTTGCAATATATTTATTGCATATCCAATCTTTGATTATAAATGTTAAGCATGAGTGTTGCTTGTGAGGTCCACATCCAGAAGGAAATCAACTTTGATTGGGTATGGCACACGCTGAAGAGGCTCCTTTGCTGAAAGTCTACCTAGATCAAGTCCTTGTTTGGTTTCTTGCTCTTTTGTTTGGGAAATTATGTCTTAATGCAGGAGCGTTTGTTTGTTGAGTTTGAAATTTTATCTAAGTGTGTGTGGTCATTGCGCACTTGATTGCATCTTCATTGAACATTGAAGGCTTGTATAGTTTATGGCTAATGGCACGAAAAGCTGGGTAGATATTGTTGTGACCTTTTCACACATCGCCCCATCGCTGATGGGGACCCCTAGTTGCCTGTTAGTTTTTAGGGTTCTGTCTCCTTGCAACGGTTACGAGAGATCATTTTGCTAAGGGTTTCAGGTCAGTTTGCCAAGAGTTGCCCGAGCCGAGTCAGTAGTTCATGCTTGAATCTGTGCGTAGACGTCATGGAAGCGCTCAGAAGGCCCAAGAGACGAAGATCGACTGTGAATTTGGCCAATTCTGAGACTTCCTACTTTTTAGGGAAAGTTGCTTTTTCGATTTTTCATTTTTGGCATTTTCGGACCAAACAAGGTTCCCTATTTTTTAGGGTTTGCTTTTTCTAGAAATTTTCTATTTTTGGAAAGTTTCTATTTTTAGAAGGGTCCCGAGTTCTGAAAACGCACTCAGAAATTCGAAAAACTCAATAGAACTCTCAGAAAATCGAATTGAAAATTTGAAATCTTTTGAAAAATCTGGAAAAACAAGTAAAAAAGCATGAAAATCAGACTGAAAATGTTCAAAAATCTGAAAAAACCAGTCAAAACCAGTTCAAAATTAACCAGATCTGAGGTTGAAATCATGAAAATCAACTCAAAAATGGTGAAGTTTGTGAGAAATCTGTTCAAATCTGGAGAATTCGCCATGGGAAATGAAGGAAAGATGAAGCTTGTGAAAATCTGGAAGTCATGGAGTTCGCCCAGCAGCTAAGAAGGATATCCAAAGAAGTCTTAAAGTCCGCCCAGCACTTGGGAAGCATATCCCTGCATCTTGAGGCAACGTCCTTGCATGCTCTAAAGTCCGCCATCCTTGTCCATGCATCTCATGAAGTCCGCCATATGCCAAAGGGACGTCCAAAAAGGTCATAAAGTCCGCCATGCATATTGAAGACATATCCTTGGACCTCACAAAGTCCGCCCAAGGCCATCCTTGATTCCTTTGAAGTCCGCCATCTCATGAAGGATGTCCTAGAGACCTTCAAAGTCCGCCATCTTCATCCTAGACCCCTTGGAAGTCCGCCATCCACTAAGAGGTTCGTCCTAGGAGGTCTCAAAGTCCGCCATCTGCCAAGGAGGATATCCTAATGCCATCTAAAGTCCGCCCTTGATGTAATGTCCCCGTTTTTAGCACTTCACTTTTCAGTGATTGATAGCCTATTCCCAGTCTGCTGTCAGCCAGTCAGTGGCAGAATTAGGGTTTCCGACTGCTTGATGGGTTCTCTTGAAGATTCAGGGTTTTGCTTGTTGGAGTTTGGGTGTTTGGATTCTGGATTCCTTCTGGGTTTTCAGAGAGCTTCGCAGAGGTATGACTTGCAACTGCGTTGGGCAACCTTTCTGAACTTACTATTTTTAGTAAGTTATGACGGTTACATCTTGAAGTTTGGGATTTTGGATTGCGGACTCTTTTTGGGTTTTCAGAAAGCTTCGCAATGGTGTCGCATGCATTGCATTCCGAGCAACTTCTTGAATTTACTATTTTTAATAAATTCTATTTTTAGCAGTGGTCCAGTCAGCATTAGCTCAGCAGGCTTTCCTCTTCTGGCAGTTCAGTTGGTAATATTGTTTGGGCCTTTTGATGCATTTTCTGGAGAGAAGTATTTTAATTAAACTAATGTTATATTATAATGTTATAACCCCTTGGCCTAGCTGTATAACTTTAAGTTATTTTAAAAAGGGGGACTTTGAGGGTGGTCATCTCATGGGGAAATATTTTAATATTTCTAAAGTGAATAATTGCTTAAGAGAAATTGGACGCCAACCTTTGAAGAAGAATATGTTTTATTTTAAAGTGATTTTATCACTAAAGAAAAGGTACGCCCTTTTGAGGAAGCAGCCAAGTCAAAGTCAAAAACCTAAAAAGGTCTTGAAGTGGGGCACACCTTCTAGAGGTTTCTTGTGATTCTCTCAAAGGGTCTATATAAGGAGGCAGTTGCTCTTCATTTTGTTATCTTTTGTCTACCTTATTGTTATGCTGCTGAAATACTTTCAGAGTTACTTCGAGGGATGCATACCTCCTAGCCATTTCTCTTGGTTTCGTGCTTGAAAGATAGCACCTAGCTAAGGCTTCAGAGACTGCTTTTCATCCAGACAAGCAGACAGATCATCAAGGTTGAAGATTTCAAAGATTTTGTTAGTTTTGCATTTGCTGGTTAGGGTTTGGCTGAAGTAGAAATCTGCTCATAAGTCTTTGCATGAATTTTTGTTGGTTCTGGGTACTTTACATATGGCTTCCTCATCCTAGGGCGCCCCTCTTTGGTGAGTTTCAGATTTTATTATTGAGTGTATGATTTTATCTTCTCAAAATCGCCCTTCTCCTTGGCCGTACCATTCTGGGCTGTCTTGGGAAGTGTGCCAAAAAATAATATCACAGTTTGTCAGTAGTTTCTCAGTTAGGTTTTCATTGTCAGCATTCTAGCTCTCGTTTGCATCTAGTTTTAAGTGATTTGGTTGGGTTTTGAGTGAGTTATGAGCTTTTTAGTGGGTTACTGTGTTGCTGGTTGGTGTTTCCAGAATTGCTGATTTTATATCAGACTTCCAGAAGTTCAGTTCAAGCATTGTTTTATCAATATTGTGAAGTCAAATAAGTCGGAACAACATTCTATCAGTTGTTGCTTTGGTTTAACAGTTTGTAACACTTTGTAATCTGCAGATTGTGCATTGTAAGGCTGTTAATAGTAGTACTATTTCAGTCATTTTTATATTCTGCAATTACTTAGTTTTAGAGCAGCAAACCTAATAATCTTTGGACGGTTTACCGCCAGAGATGGGTGAATGAACTACACACTTAAAGTTCTTGGATGGTATTCCGCCAAGAAGGGAATTGAAGCTTTGCACTTCTTACATTGTATTCGCTCCCGCTGCATAAGTGGTAGAGCTTTCTTTCAGCATTGTATTTACTTTGTTACTCCGCCAGATGGTCGCTACTTGCCTACTGGGGTTTGAAAGCACATTCTTGGTGTAGAGTTTACTTTCAGCATTGTAATTCCTTCTAGTTGTACTGACGACCCTCTTGCCATATGACAACATCTTTCTCATCTTGAGATTGAGTGCGCATTCTTGGCAAAGAGTTACTTGCGAACTGCTGGTTTTGTTTTGGACTAACCCTAACGGGTGCTTCTTGCATTAGTGTGTTCATTGAAAAAAATTGAAAAAAATTGGTCCGGTTCATTACACTTGATGTCCTAAAGACCTTCAAAGACCGCCTTAAGCTTGAAGACTCATCCAAAGTGCTTGTGAAGTCCGCCCTTGAAAGGTGGGACTTGGCTGAAAGCTATCCAAAGTCCGCCTAAGCATGAAAGTGAGAAAAAAATCAAAATATTTGTTAAGTGTTGGCGCCCAGCTAAGAAGGGAATTTCGAAATTTGGTTAAGTATGAGAGCCTAAGAGGTGAAAAATCCTTTCCAAAGGGATAAAGTGATAGGAACAAGTGCTAAAGTGTTAAGGAAATCCACCCTAGAAAAGAGGGACGTCCAAAAATGTTCATCCTAAAGACTTACAAAGTCCGCCATATACTTGGAGGAGGTTAGCAAGGTATCAAAGACATCCATGATTCTCGTCCAAAATGTCAACGAAGTCCGCCTAAGATGATAAGATTTTTGGCTAAGTGTTAATGCCAAGTCTAAGAAAAGGTTTGAATATTTGCCTAAATACAGAGGCTAAAAGGATGGAAAGTTGAGAATTTTGGCCAAGAATCATGACATTCTCGAGAGGTCAAGTGCCAAGCTTGAAGGAACACATGCTAGGGAAGATCGGGATTTGGCAGAGAACTAAACAGAATGTGCCTAACACGATGAGGAAAAAGAGACAAAATTTGCCTAAGTATGGAAAATGTTAAAAAATTGCCAACTTCGACCGAAGAAAAATGCGCAAGGCAAAGAGAAAGGAAGGATCGTCCTTGGCCAGAAGGAAGGACAATATGTCAGACATCAAGGAAATTCGCCCAACGAAGACATTCGGACAAGGATTTTGCCTAGAAAAATTCGACTGAGCAAGGAAATATTTGACTTTGGCAGAGTAAAATAAGCTTAAAATCTCGCCTCGGCGAAGAAAAATAAGGATCTGGCAATGAAATTTTCGACGGAATGGCTTAAGATTTGGTTTGGCTAGACGAAATTGAGGATGAAATTGGAAAATACACTCTTAGCCAAGAAAATTGGAAGAAAAATCGAAATAGCCATGGGTCTAAAACGAACGGGTTGGAATTAATTAAAATATTTTAATATTTTAATAATTAATTTTCAACTATTCGGAATTTAAAAATGCCTTGGACAAAATCAAATTCGCCAGACGAGAATTGGAAGAAAATAAAGCACGCCAGGCAGAGACGAAATCCGGCAGGAAAAGAATTAAATTCGCCATGAATTTAATTTAATATTTAATGTTTATTAAAAAATTTGAAAAATCAGAGATAAACATTAAATAAAAAAAATCAAATTTTGAAGATTTGCTCGGATAAGCTTGAGACTGATCCTTGTCGGAAAATAAAAGGAAAGTTGCCTGTTTGGGTAAATGAAACAAATCAAGATCGAGAAAGAATATGGCAGTTGCTAAATTAAATTCAATCCTTCAGCATTATAATGAGTTTCAGCAACTCATTTTTCACACACAGCTGAAGAGAAATTTATTCTTTCTCGAAATTATCAGGCAATTGATTCATCGATAAGAAAAGTCGAATTTTCCCAGAGAGAGAAGCAGTGTTATGCTGAGGAATTTTTCGCGGGAAAAAGAAACAGATTTATTCAAAGCTGAATTCTCCTTGAAGAGGGGCGCACTTTTCAAAAAATCAGATTTTTAAATCTGATTTGCAGTTAACGGTCCTTCGCTGAGGTTTGGTGATTGGTCAATTAAATTTGCTACATTTTTTATGTACTTTCATCTTGACGAAGTTTTGGCAGAATTTTCAACTCCATCCAAGTCACTTTCAGCTTGCTTTTTCGCAATATTTTTAATTATTTAAACAGCTGAAAGTCAATTTTCGAATCCAAGGCACGAGGTTTAAATTATTTTAAAGGTCTTTATATTAATGTTAATTTTATGGCTGCAGGTTGACGGACACGGAAGGCAGATTATCCAGGAAGCTGAAAATGAAGTTTGCCAGCAAGGGTGCCCAGAAAGAGACCAAAGTCATCTCGAAGTGGAAGAATGTCGTGGATACTGACCTCGGACATGTGGATTTTGACGAATTTAAGAAAAGAGTATACGGTCAGAAGGGACTTCCCACAGCAATAGCCAGACGGATGGTCAGAAACGGGATATTCCAAGCAGCTGGATTCCCTTTGGCAATGGATTGTGCAGAGTTAATGGTGGAATGTGCTCGCCATTATGATGCCCAGAAAAGACAGATTATCGCCCCTGACGGAAGGATCTTGGCACACTTGAAAGAAGTTGCAATACAGGAGACCTTCGGCATTCCAGAACATTCACGGACGGTCTATAAGACCAAAGAAGAAGCCAAAATGCTATATGACAGTCAGCCAGATCTATGTGCCACAACAGTCAACAAGGTTTGGATGGACAAGCCAAAGCCATCAATCAAGAAGTTGCCCAAGAGGCCTCGCCGCACGGACTTCAAGGAAGATTTTGGGGATATTGTGCTGATGCTGAACAGGATAGCTGGCAACCCGCAGGGCGCCTTCTTTGAGAGTTGGATGTATTATTTTATCGACGAGATTACCTCTGGAGTCAAAATGTTCAATTGGTCACGAATGATAAGTGACAACCTCCATGAGCAGCTGATCAACCTTGAAGAGACCAAGTCTTTTCACATGAGTTCATATGTGGTATACCTGTTGGCCAGGTCATACAAATATCCAGGGTTGATCTGCAAGGGCAGAATTGGCAATGGGGAGAACGAGCTCAGGCCTTACGACTGCTATCCTCAACTCCAGTTGAAGGAGAAGACTCACTTCAGGAGGGTACATGATGCATTCCTAATGCACATTACCAGAAAGCTTCAAGGAGGAGTGCACCAAAGGCTGAGCCATGAAGCAAAAAGTCTTATCAGCAAATATGGGTCTTGGTTCATCCAGTTCCCTAAATTTACATATATCAGGATCCAGGGATTTACTGGAAATCCCTATAAATTGCCTATCTATCCGACTAATCGGATGATATTGCTTCGAGGTTTTGAGACAATTAGAAGAGTACCAGAATATTCAGAGGCCGACCAAGAAGGCGTCCGTCACATTCCCATTCTTCATCGGGAACATGCTAGAGTACTGTCCATCAGCACAGGCGGCTGAGAGTGCAAGACTAGAGATCCAATGGTATCCTTTCACGGCATACAAGTCCAGGGTCAACTATGACCCACATCATAACATCCAGACAGTGGAAGGAAGAAAGTACAAGCACAGGATGGAATTGGAGGATTTCTGGGCAAATGCTGCAGATGAGTACGAAGTCAGACGGAAAATGTGGTCCAGAATGTCCTTGGATTTCATGAGAACAATCGAGTTCTGCCGAGTGCCTGATCAGCTTCAAGATGATGGAAACCATGTCCAGCCACGCTTTGAGGAAAGCCGACCTCTCCCTCCGGTGAAATGGTCAGAACCAGAGCACGCAGATCTAGCCACCCTAATGAGGCCAGTGACGAAGTATTCTCAATGGTGGGTTGATTACCACACCCAAGAACTAAGACAAAAAGGAATCACACTCACATATGACTTGTTGATCGAATCAGAATCATACTCTTCTAATGCTGGTGCATCCCATCAAGACTTGGTCGGGATTGGAGAGAAAAGAAAAGAAATAATGCCAAGTGTTGAGCCTGTTTCCAAGAGGCATAAAGGGGAACCTTCTCGGTCGGCAGTATCCAGGAACATTGACCAGTTTGTAGCCAATATAGACGACTCCTTGGTGGAAATGCTTGAACCTCTTGCAGCTCAGGAAGTAAATGATGAGCCTATTCAACTAGATGATGAAGAGCCTGCGTCACCAACAGGCACATAAATTTTGGGTTCAGATAATGAGATCGAAGCCCGGAACAATGACTTCGAGGAGGGAATGATTTCCACTCTTAGGGAAGTTATGGATGTTCCAAACGAGGATGAGGTTCAAGTAGAGGATGGCATTGAACAGTCGACCATTCCAGACTGGATGTTGGAAAGGATGAAGGTTCATGTGCCTGTTGAGCCTCAACAAGAAGAAGAAGATGATACTGCCGATTTCTTGGCAAGATTAGAGCAGGTTGCAGTCAAGAAGCCCGCCAAGAAGTTCTCCACCATTCAGAGGAACGAGGCAGGCGACCGTTCCGTGCACATTGCAGTGCCTACAGTGGATAAGCCACAGGACGAGATGACTCCCCAGGAGTATGCTATAACCACAGTTGACCTTGGCCCAACCTCGAAAGGTCAAGAAGTAGAGGAGTTGGACAATTCCATCTTGACTATCAAAGCGAGACTAGAAAAAGAAGTGGCTAAGAAGAAGTATAAGAAGGAGGTCGAACGTCTCAAAGAATACATATAGCATTTGACCCAGCCACTTGATCAGGGCAATGCGACTATTCCTCCTCTCCTCAATTCATCATAGGAGATGACTAGGGACGTCGAGCACGGAATGGTGACAGCCAGGGAAGCTCAAGACTGGATGGCAAGTGAAGTCACTGAGGCGGCATTGTTCATGGAAAAGTTGGCACTGGCCTATGGACGAACTTCTTCATTTCTTTCTAGACTGATGGACATGGCAGAAGTGTGGGAAGGTATCCCGGACATGCAGGAAAGGCTTATTCCAAGCCTTAGAATCTTGAATAGCACTCCGAGAGAGGAGTTGGTTGATAAAAGGGTGATTGCTGCAGGGGCAGCATATGATTTTAATCACTGGTTTTGGGCAGTGACAATACGAGAGGAAGTCTTGGAGAAGGAAAAAGTCGATGGACTTGGAATCGAAGAACAGGTCAGGAAAATCCAGGAGGAGATTTGCATGATAACTACAGAGGTGTTCGACCGTGAAGTCATCCAGGAGAACGACATGCAGTTGGAGAGATTGAAGCATAAAGTTCAAGAAACTTTCTTCTCGACCACTAGACCATTCTTGAAACAAGACTTTGCGAGAGTGGCAAGACTCTCATCCGTTCGAAAGGATTTTGAGAAGCAGGAGGCAGGTTGGGAAGGTACTTTTGCTAGATGTGCTGAGAAGTTGGACGGACTTGAATTCCGGATCAGCATGCTGCCGCCTGTCACGATGGACGAGGTCATTGCCGTAGTGTCTAGATTCGCCAAGCACAATGCTACTCAAATGGATAAGGACGCATCTCCTAGATTATAGCTAGAACTGCCACTTTCCTGATAGTTTTCTGATGGTTAACTCTTGTTGTTTTGGGAAACCCTAATTAGGGTTTGGTTGTAATAATCTTGGCCGTTAATTTTGTTTTAATCTCGGCCCTTCATTTCATTTTTGAGGCTCTATATAAACTAGTGCTCTCTCATTTTCATTTGGTGTGGAGACAGATTATGTATATTGTCGCATTGAGACTATTTTGAATGATAAAATCTCTTGAGCATGATTTGCCTTGAATCACTTCTTATTGTTGAATAGTAAGCGAGGTTACATATTATCTTCCGCCATAGATTAGAGTTAAAGTTAGATTAAGTAGAATTTGCTTTGAAAGTTGTTAATTGAATGAGAGATTGATCGTATCGATTCAATGGTGAAGTGTAGCTCATAATTTTTTCGAATGGATGATTTGCATTCGATTTGTAAAGTTAGCCTGAGCTCTTAAACGTGGAAGCTTAACTTCAACCTCATTCGAGGTTTGAAAATTATTCTCACAAACCCCTTGAAGATTGCACCCATTTTGCGTATGTTGTCCTGCAGGAGGCGAAACAAAGTGTGGTTTATTTCTCTTCACCGAGTCCTTACTGTCTCTTGAGTTCTTAGGCTTAGACTAGACTCTCCTAAACCCTATTCTTTTTGCCATTTTTTTGAGATCCACAATTGAAAGTCCTAATTGAGAACCTTTAAAGATAAATTTCCTAAGTCCCGAACTTGTGAAGTTCTTTCTACGTAAGTCCCCTTGTTTATTACTAGCATTATCACAACGACCATTGAGCTTATCCACACGTCGAGACCCGACTAAAGAAACCTTGGAATCGCCATATGATCTTCTCGCAATCTTAGCATACGCGGTGATTTTTCAAGAGAGGATAAGGTGTCTTTGGACATTTTTATTTTGATGTTTGGTGGATGATAAAATACTCATCAACAAAATCACCACGTATGCTAAGATTGCGAGAAGATCATATGGCGATTCCAAGGTTTCTTTAGTCGGGTCTCGACGTGTGGATAAGGTGTCTTTGGACATTTTTATTCTGATGTTTGGTGGATGATAAAACACTCATCAACATATATCTCCAAGTATTGGAGCAGATATCCACAAGGCATTCACTCTCTTTATTATATGCAAGCTTGTAGAACATCGACCCTATCTTAGAATCCAATCTTGTCAATTGATGTTCTGCAAGGTGTATCCAAGCTTGATGAAGTGAAAGGTTGGCACATTTGTATGATGCTTGTACTACCTTCATACTTTATTATAAGGTTCCCTATACCTGGTTGACATTCTCAATATGGTGACTATGATGCACACCTTTTCCTATATTTTTATTTGGTAGAATGTTAGTTCCAGAGAATCCTTAGGATGAAATGCAGGGCATGCCTTGAAATAAACTTCTATGCGATTCAGATGTACTACGTATCTATCTCTTAGTAGAGTGTGTCCACGAGGTTCACATTGTTTGTAATATGAGACTCACGTAGAGATCTAGATGTAGATAGTCCAAAATGCAACCTTGTGTGCATGACATAGTAATTTCTGCATGCTGGATAGTGATTTCTTTACATAGATCAGTATCATTGTCATGCTGGACATATCAGTAATCGCCATTAAAATAGTTACTTCCACTCTATATGGTTGGAAGTTCACTAGGACATTCATAGAAATTTCCACCCATGGTCAAGTAGGTGTAGGATGGGATCTAGACTCTATGCTTACACTATTTAATGAATTTAATAATTTTGAAGATGTATAGGGCCTACATTTCCATGTCCTTCGCAATCATCGTTGAACATTCTTGGTTCATTCCAATACCCTTCCATATTCCATGAGGTTAACTAAACTTGGAGTGACTTAGCATCTTCCCTTGTATGTTTCTCCAATTACATTAGGTTGAATGTCACGAAAGTATCTTTGTCACCAGTCTTGTTTTGAGCTAAGCATGCCATTTCTAGGGTTGTATTGCATGTTTGTCAAGCCATGTGTAGAAGCAAGAAACCATGTAAGCTTGTCCGATGGAAGAAGACTTGTCTCACTAATTAAAACTAGAGGAGAAGTGATGAAGGATAAAACTTGGCTAGCATGTGGAAGTGATAGTAACATGGGTGATTTAGACAAGTGAAGTGCTCTCAATCGGTGGCATAGATATCTAAAACTATCCTAGATCATAGTTCCATCATTTATCATAATTATCCATTTTCCCCTAAATACTAATCCATTTTCCCTGAGTTTTAAATCAATTTCTCGAGTCCTAATTCCTTATTCATGTCTCTTTTCTAAATGAATTTAATTAAATATTCCTCATAACCATCTAAAACTAAATATTATTTTATTTCTCGCAACATGTCTCATAACTATCTCCTAAAATGATAATTTTAAATTAATTATCTTTTTTATCACCTCCCTCAATCTCTCAACTACCCCACCAACTTGATGTAAGCCATCCATCTATTTTTTATTTTAGTTGTTGATCTTCATCCTAGCAAGTCTATAAACCTACCCTCTTATGAGTCATTTTCAAAGACATTCTTGAATCTTTGCAATGTCATGTTGGTTCAAGAAACCACATTTCATCCATTTATGTTTTTTATTTCTTGCTTTAATTGAGGTCACATTTGATATAGATTTGAGGTTTTAATGTTTCATTTGGAATCTTCATTTTGATCTATATTATGTTGAATTTTTGGTATGCCTAGTCAGACACTTGTCCCTCTTTAATATTTATTTTTGCAGGGTTTGCTAACCCAATCTTGCAGATTTTAATGCTTTCATGAAGAAATTTGTAGGTAAACTTACAAAGATCTATGATTTCAAGAAAGTTGAGCACAAAACCCTAGTTTTTAAAGATTTGGTAATATCTTTTAAACTGTTTTGAATCTTTCTATAAAAAATTTACACAAGTTTTAGGATCATTTAAGAAAGTTGTTGTAAAAAAAGTGCGCTTATAGCTTTGAAAATGAGTGAGTTATTTCAGTTTTAGGGTTTTAAAACATTTCATCATATCTCAAAAATGGTTTAGAATTTTTGTACAATATTTTTACAAAAGTTGGGTGATCAACCAAAGAGCTTATTGTCCAAAATCACATTTGAATCATCAAAATTAAGGGAGTTATATTGATTTTTTAATTTTTCATAAATTATATTTTTAGACAATAAATGAATGTATTATTCTAATTTCTTTACATTTATGGAAAGATCTATGAAATATAATATGGGTTTTTTCTTTGTATTTTTATTTGTGAGTTCTAAAAATTACAAAAAAAATAGATTTGGTTTGACTAAGTGATAAAATATGAAAACTGTGATTTTAATGCACTATTTAGTCTTATGACGAGCATATATTTTACATAAATTTATTTTTCTATGTCATAACTCTATTTTCTAATTGTTGTAGGGTTTTTATTAAAATTTCTAATCCATTTCTTGCAACAAAATTGTTTGTCCAAGACTGTCTCTAAAGCTACTAATCATCTTTTTGTAGCACATGTCAAAGATTAAATCAATTCCCTAAATTGGACAAATTTTATTTTTTAAAAGGTTAATGAAAATTGTTTGCTATGTTTATCGGTGAGTGATGTGTATGCTCTTCTCTTGCACCATTGTGTGATCTTGAGGATCAAAAACATCACGTATTGTCTTTTCTTTTTTTTGGTATTCCAAGGAAGCCAATGTGTGTATGCTTTCCCCTTGCACTTTATGTTATATTGGGAGAAAAAAAAAACTTGGATCATTCCTTCTAGGGGTCCTACCTAAGGATTTTATCACCTTAGGGGATAACTTCAACTCTATTGTTTCGATAGAGTATAAAGAACGAGGCGTGAATCGAAAGATACCCCTCTTGCAAGTGAAATCTTATAAATCTTGGCTAAGCCCCTAAGATCTGTATACCTTGGTGAAGTGAAGGTGGAGAGTGGGTTTCCCTTTCCTCTTGATTATTTGGAAAAGATTTCTTTCATCTATGGATTTGGCCTCATGTATCCTGATGATATTTGGAGGACTTCTTAGCTACTTTGTTCATCCTAGCTTAAGACTTTTCAATCGTTATTCCTTGCAATGCATTAGTGCTAGGGGGAAAAATTTTCACATGTATCTCCATATGTTGAGTAGAGCTCACCTTGGACAGGGCTTTAGCCTCTAAGGTAAGGGGTGTAAAGTGGTACATTACCTTATATTCCCTATCTATCCAATCATGTGGTAAGTGGTATTAATAAGACATATGTCGCCATTTTGATTAACTGGAGACAAAAGTACCCATTATGAGTCCACAAGGAATAACACCTACTTGAAAAATTATAGGTTGTTCATGTGTCTGATGTCTTCATGTGTGAAACCGGTGAATATCCTTATACCTTGTCATCTATATCATCATGTTTGCTTTGTTTCTTGAGTCTTCTTGCATCAAATCATAGGAAAAACATATAAATCCTTATTGCCAAAATATTCATGTCAAAACAATCCAATCACAATACCAAACTTTGAAAAGATTAGAACATCCCCTGCTAAGAGCTTGAAACCAATTTAGAACCCATCATCCAAAACCATAAGTCATAATTCACCTTTCCTTTCATCTTTCCAAGACTTGTCCAACCCATATCCATATCATCCTAGTTTCATCAAATCTAAACCCAAACCTAAAATCAAGCTCTCTATCCTTTTATCAAACCTTCATCATAGCTTGCTTAAGAATGTAGCCTATTTTATGTCTAACTTGTCAACCTTGTCTTGCTTAAAAATTTATCTATCTTAAGTACAAATATCCTATTTTATCCATTGAATCAACCAAGGTCTTGAAATTTAGTTTTAGTTTAATCATCTTAATCCAAACCAAACCTTCATCCTCCATCAAACCACCTCATCCAATCCAATCATTATCCTATCAACCTTAGCATTTAAACTCTAATCTTTTCAAATGTATTCTTTTCTCAAATCATAGTCAAATTCAACTCATCCTAGCATCTCGATTGCATCTATGCACTTTGTGATTCTTTATAATTTACACCATGGATCCTTGGTTTGAGAACTTTATGATGTAGGATATAACCTCTAGTCTTGCTACCATATGTGAATCCATTCCAAAACACAAAATCACCATCAAAGAAACTCCTAAAACTATGCATCCATTAAATGAGATCTTTTATCACACTCAAATCAAAAATCCTTTTGTTGTTGATGATGGTAGTCGTGTAGATCAAGACGAGTATCTTGATGATAATAGCTTCAATGATGAGCTTGTCATGCATAAACTTGCTATAAAATTGTGTCCATTGACATCTTTGCAAGAACCTCCCAATAAAAATCCAATTAACATTAGTCATTATGCTAAACCTGCATCCATTGCTTTTGATAAGGAAAGCATCAGTTTAGAGCAAGGTCCTTAAATCCAACCCATGTTTCCAAGCCCAATTTCATGTGAGCAATCCATATCCGCCACAACCTATGTAGATCCTTCATCTTCATCCTTACACTCAAACATATCCTATCCATGTCCATCCAAAACATTAATCCACATTCCAAATCCACCAAATCCAAATCATCCTTTTCAGATTTCCTTCAAGGACTAATAGCAAAGGAACAACATCAAACTACAAATCATAATTCCAATAAGTTTTCCTCTCCCAAGCCCATTCAAGAGTCTCCTATTAGCATGCCTATCCATCAAATGTTTCCATGCAATCACAACCTTAGTAACATGCTCACCCATGATCAATTTCCATTGTGTGAAGTTATTATCAATCACATGCTTAATGCATATGAACAAGAGTATCCTAATAGCATGCCCCCTATCAAACACCATCATGTGATCTTGTGTCTATCCAACCTATAAAAGATTCTCCTAGTACTATCCTTGTCCAAAATCAAACATTATAATACAAATCAATTCCCAATAAGCTATTAAGGAATCTCTTATCCTAGGTTCAAGTTGAAATCCATTAGTCAATGTTCCAAAGCCTATCAAGCGTATCTAAGAAATTTCTATGTTCAACCTAAATCAAGAGCTATGTCAAGAAATAAATCCAAAGCAAGTTCAAACATGTCATAAACCAATTCAAGGTCAAATTCTCCAAACCCAATATCAAATTGTTCAAGAGGAACCCATCCAAGATACTCCCATTTACTATCATGATCCTAGCTATGATCATGAGAGCCAATTAATCCCCCTCATCCAAATTTATACTATCAAAATTAAGAGATCCAAAATAACCCTATCCATCATCCTACATCTACCTCATATGAAGAGACTCTCGGTCCTTAAGAAAAATTAGATAATCCAATAAGTGATTGTGATCATATCACATAAAATTCAAATGAGCAGAGTGGTCATTAGGACCTTAATCATATCAAAAAAGAGTACAAGAAAGTCACAATGAATACTACTAAACATTTAGATGATCATAATACAAGCTTACATGACAAGAAGTGTCACCATCATCTTATCAAATAGGATTGACTATCTTCATGAAGTCATACTTTCACACAAATGGGATGGAAACAAGTTCTAATTGTCCTCATAAAAATACCCATGGACTAGAAAAATTCCTTGAAAATAGATATCATATCACAAAAAAGATATATAAAAGCATGAACTATCAAGGAAAAGGATTGGGTCTTCATGATTAAGGTATCATAGAGCCTATCCCAGTGTACATTAGCTATGGTCAAGGCATTAGATACAAGTCTTCTACCAAACAATCTAATGATGCTAGTGGTACTTGTTGTCAATTAGATTGCACCCGAACACTTGAATAGTTAATTTCAGCAATCTATTGAAACATGGAATGATTCTCAGGTCTGTGGGTTACCTAATTTTGAGAATCAATCTCCAGAGAGGGCTGGTTCCTTGATGAAGACCTCCTAAAAACTAACTAACTTGGCTGGGAAAGAGATAGAAAGCTTGCTTGAATTGAAATCCTAAAGCTACGAGAGGTGATTGCACCAAAATTTTGTGATTCTATTCGTCATCCTAAATCTATAATCTGCTGCAATAAAGTTCTATATTTCACAATTCAACTAAGATCATGAAATTCACCAATATTTCACATGAAGGTTTGAAATTTCAATGTTCGTAAGAGGAAAACTAGATTTTCACATATACAAATGGCTGAAATCTTTGTTAAACACAGCATGCGGCTTGAATTATAACATAAAATCTTCTTCTTTTTTAAAGCATTAATGAGACAAAACAAAGTATTTGAGATTAAATCACAGTGTTTAAATCAAATCATTTATATGACAATAAAACTCAAGAAATATTGAGAAGGAAAAACTATACTAAAATCTCTATTACAATTCCTGAATGAAAAATGTTGAGTTACAATGCCTCACTGCTATATGTGTAAGCAGGAAAAAAAGAACTAGAATTGAAAAAGATAAACTTTTTCAATATATACAATATGGATGCACTTCAAAGTGCATGAATAAGTAATTGAAAGTGATCTGAAAGTGAAAAATGATAATTCCAAAGTGAAATCCGAGCACAAGTAAAAAATCCCTGAAAATGTGGTTCAAACTCATGCAAAAATGAGTGAACTCAGTCTTGAATCTGCAATCATAAAGAATGTAACTGATCTGCAACTTAAACTAAACTGAAATCCTTGAAAAGGTGGGCTAAAGCATGCAAAAAACCGCCTTGTTCTTACCAATTCGCCCATGCACATTGGAACTCCACTTCGCCTAATATTTAATGCTTGCATCCGAGATAGTTAAATAAATTAAATGATTTATATTTTATAATTTAATTTATCAACTTTACAAAATGTAATGCAAGGCATAAAATATTTTAATTTATTAAAAAATGGAATTTTGACTTTATAAACATGAGTCCATGCATATTCCAAAATCTGCCACTATTCTCAACATATATCAATATCTCAAGGTATATAATTACCACCAATTATAGGTAAAAAAGACTCTAGTGTTTTCATATGGTTGCACACTTCTTATGTTATTCATATCATATATCATATGATGAATACATATGTCTCCTCAAATACTAAATTCGGCCCCTTCAAAATTTGCATGACTTTTTAATTCACTTAGAAGTCAATATTCACGGTTCAAAAGAAATGATGAAGGGAAACAAAAGAAACCTAAAAACGAGTGAACCCTAATCATTTCCATTCTCGCATTTGACTTCTTGCTTGGAGAGGAAGCGCCGCCATGAGTTAGGGTCTGAAGTTCTGAGAGCCGTTTTGAAGCTCAAACCACATTCTTTATGTTGTTTTCCTGGCGATTGACATGTGAACCCTGCAGGAGAAGCATGGTAAGTCTTCCTTTTGATAGAAATTTGGACTCCCTTTCTAATTTTGACACTATTCTTTGGTTCATTGGCCACAGCCATAGCCATATTCTGATATACCTTTTACTCATTTCTTCCCCTGTTAATATTGTCATGTATTCTGGCCGACATGAGAGTTTTTCCTGAAGCTTATCACCGCGGGCTTTGAGTGTATTCTCACATAGATTTTGAAGAGACTTTTGGAACCTGAGTAAGTCTTGAACTATCTATGATTTTCCTATTCCATTGTGAAAAGGCTCGATTCTGAAGTAGTTTACATGCTTAATAATAAACATTTCATCTTTCCATGCCTTTATGAAGGAAATAAAATAATCCCTACTTCATGGAAGCTACGGCTGCTCTAATTCTGATTTGGGTTCTCTTATTTCATTGCACTTTTTGAATATATTTTTTGCAACTGGTAAAATTTCATCAGGCTTTGTATCTAGCCACACCTACTATGCTTGGGTTTATGCACTTTTTGAATATATTTTTTGCAGCTGGAAGCCCCATCTGGGTAAATAAAAAAACATCTCCAGGCCACCATATCAGAAGAAATGTGCTGGAACTGTCTTAACTGGCCACGACTAATATAATCTCCATCATCTCCATCTAAGTATCTTGACACAAATAGAAAAACTTCTATGCTTTGTATCTCCAATGATTTTCCTTTATGCTTGAATGACTTCCATAGATATGAGTAAAACTCGAAACCCCAGATCATTTTCTCCTTCTATAGAATTTGTATTGATTATTATGATATATGGCCTGGCCCATGAGATATTATCATTGTGCTGCAAGTGAAATCTGGGTTTTATGATGTATGAACAAACTTGAAGGATTTAATCTGGAAATTGCATTTTGTACCTTCCTCTAGAGATTCTTATGTGATTACTCTATGATATTCAAGTTCTGTGATCTATAGCTTTTCTGTGAATACAAAATGTCTTCAATATATATGTAAACCCAATTTGAGCAGACTGTGGCTTCACAACGTTCTGATTTTTAATCATTTGCATTTCATTGCATTTTGGAAGGAAGGCTGAGATTGACATCTTTTGCCAAGCTCTTAAGTTCTGCGGTAGCTGTAAATGCCAATTCCTTTGCATATGATGTTTCTTTGGCAACTTCATCCTCTTTTTGCAAAATTTGAGTTTGTAACTGAATGTGAATTGGATTATTTGCAGCTTGTTCAGACATACATTTTAAGAATGTCATCTGCACTACTCACGATATCATTCTATTGACAAGAAAAATTGTATCTTTCCTTGTTAATCCCAAATGATTACCATTATCAGATATAGAATTGTGCCATTCTCTGTCACTATTTTTCTTTACTGATCTACTCCATTGTATGTGTATTCACCATTACACTCAGCAACTTAAAAACATTATACTTTTTTGTCTGTTACTTATTCCTATCTCAAACAAGAATTTCAAGGTATCACATGTTATAAGTATTATGAGATAGCATTCTTTTGATTTTGAGAATGTAATGCTTACATTTGTCTAGTTCTATATCTGAATCAGCTTGACTTCATTTATTATTCTTTTCCATGGAAAACCTGTAGATACTCATTCCTTGCTGTTGTCTCACATTTGTTCAAGCTTCTTGGCACATTTTGTGCACGATTTTCTATTCTAAAATGTTGAGTTTGTAGACTATATCCTCACTTATTATTGTGCTTTTCATAAACTTGTATTCCATCAACAATCACTTAGAACATACTATAAGTTTTTTCAAGTTATTGCTCCTTGAGTTTAAAGCCTTTGAGATGGCTGCCAGTCTGTCCTATTATTGACTGTTTACATATTTTCCTCCGTAAAATATCTTTCCACAAGCCCTGGTTCAAGTATTTTTCTTTACAAACTATGCCTCGTATGCTCACTGTTCTCTTGATCTGAAACTATAACAATGTTGTCCTATAGATGAATTTGCTCCAAATCGTGAGTTTACTATGTTAGGCAATAAACTGCCATTGGCTTTTATAGGAACAAAACTTTCATTTAATGTGGTGAAGATTAACAGTTAAGAATGATGCTTTAGTTGTTCTATGTGACGGATTAAAAGAATCCTACACATTCATTTTTTCACTCTTAACTGTCTTGATCTTTACTTCCCATATCACTGCATGTAAATTCTTTAGTGAAAATTGATTGTGCTCCATTGTGCATAATGAAATTCTACTGTACTCCACATATATCTTCTGTTAGCTTCAAAACATAACGGATGTCATTAATGCATTTGTTGTTTTATGAGAATTTGATCTATTAAATTTCCACCATGATATAGCTTTATATAGCTTGAAAGTTGTTGCCTTAAGTTTTCTTTGAATTTCATTTATGACAACAGTCTTACTTCATGACTATGACTAATATAAAGCTCTCATATATAAATAGATGAGAGGTATCTGCCTGATATGTCGGGCTCTACCCTTGTGGGAGCCCGTTTTGCTCCACATATCTGATAAAATGATCTCGAATATGATGAACCTATTCCTGTACATTGAAACAAACATGTTAGTAAAATAAAAGAAGTTGAAAGCTTCCATTGAGTTATGTTTTTCCTCTTGATTTTTGTAATCATCTAATGGATGCCTGATCGATTGTATTCTATATTTATGTTGGTAGCATAGGTATATGATAGGATTTGATTCGAATTGCTCTAACAACATTTCCCTCAACTTGCAAGTACGTTGGAGCTGGAACTAGAGCTAGAGTTGGAACTGGAGTCACAACATTCCTCAACTTGTCAACGATTCATCATTCCAGGCAATGACGAATCACTTTCTACCCTATGCTTCCTCTATTTTCAGTTGTATATTTTGCTTTTTCTCATGCACCCTTTATTTGATTGTAAAAATTAAATTAAGTTACTCCAACGGCTTGTGTGGGATTCAACATTTTTTCAAGATGAATAAAAAGCATTACTATGCAAGTTTTTCTCAATCTTCTGTTTTAAATGCTTGCACAATAAAACTATGATTCAGATGTAAAATGATCTTCTATGATGATCAATGAATACTTCAAACAGATCAATGAAAATTTCTATATTTATCAATAATGAATTTCATTCAGCTCTACCTGTTTGAGCTCGAAGTGAAAAATAGGTAACAAATTGGCGACCTTTGCGGAGTGTTTGCCTGCTAAACACAATAGATCAGCATATCCATTGTGATGGAGTCCATGTTTTGTTATTTTTTAACTCAAAAAACTGTAACTCAGCTTCAAAACACGCAATCTTGAAAAAAACTACTGCAATTCTATTGAAGACAGAATCTGAAAAACCAGGTGCAGCAACTGCACTTATTGAAAATATGACAAAACTGAAATGAAACGTGCTAGCAGGAATTTATTGAAAACGTTACTGAAACTGAAAAATACTCTACTATGTACAGCTTGTTGGGTGAAAATTATGTAATCAGCTTTTCGATAGATTACATAGCTTGGACTTCAGCCACAACTATGTGAGATGTAAATCTCTCCTCTCAGAAAGGGGAGGTGCCCTTCTTACTGCTAACAGAAGCGATAGTAAAACAAACAAGTAATTACAAAATGTACACAAAACTTACGAAGTGGGGGGGGTGTGTTACATTCATCCTTCTCTCTTTTTTCAGAGAAGATGTTTACAATGCTTCATTGTTGGAAGTTCACAATTCTTAACAACTTTAAACAATCAACTAGCAGTAATACCAATACCTCTATCTTGTCAAAGCAAAGCATAGAGATACTAGAAGTGATTAACAATAAACAAATAAAGTAAAAGGGGAAAGCTCACGAAGGCACAAAGTCGTTCCGTAGCTTTATCAATGTTGGATCTGTGAAAATGTATCGTTTGTCACGTTAGAAGCACAAAGTCTTCTTAGACGCAGCAATTCCTCGAATAGCATGAACAATTACAAGCACAAAGTCTTGTAGATCATCCAACCAAAATATGCAAGAGCATGAACGATTACAAGCACAAAGTCTTGTAGATCATTCAACCGAATGATAAACAAAAACACAAATGCAAATCTAAACAATAGATGCAACACAAAGTTTACATAAACTACTTAGAGTCCTTTAGATTTCTCAAGCTAATCACCACCAAATAAGATCAACTCACAAAAGTATCGAATCCAACGCAAAGTTTGGTTTGCAATCCTCTTCTTTATTGATCAAATTCCATTCACAAAGCATGAACGCAAAGTTTCACAAATTTGCTTCAAAAAGGGCAGCACTTTGTTGCAAAATACTAAAGGATAAATTTACAATAGAAATCCCTCACATTATATAGAAAGAGGGATGAGAAAAATTAGGAAACTGATTGAGGAAATTAAGGAAAGTTAGGTGAGCGATTTTAGGAGATCTCACCTAACTTTGACCAAAGTCAAAGTGTAATTTGTTTTCAAAATATTACATCTTCAAGCTTGGTGTAATTACAATTTACAAAAAGACATTTGAAAATGTCAAGAAATATTTACAAGATGCATAAAGGGATGCACCGGAAATGTCTAACACTAGAGAATAGGGGGTTGCTTCATGTTTCTTTGCCTTGGGCGCGGAAGTCTTCAAATTTCCTCCTAGTCTCCTGCACGAACTTCTCATCTGGACCAACGGTGTAATCCACAATGGTGTGAATTCTCGTGATCGATCTCATGGCAGACGAGTGAACCTTCTTGCACCTATCAAGATGCGTTTTCAGGTTATCCAATGTGAGCCTTGTATCACAAATTATGTTCAGTGAAGCTTCTGAGAAGTCTGAACTGTCAATCAATTTCATGATGGCTTCCTTGAAGATCTGGGATATTTCTGTGGCCGGCAGGAAGATACGATTTTCATCCAGAAGTTGACCAGGCAACTCTTTAATACCTTTTTCAAGAATAGCGCAATGTCCTTCGACATCTTCCTGTACTTGGTGGAGATCTTCCATAAGAGATTGAACTACTTGAATTCTGTGTTTCAATGATTCTCTTACCTCAACAAACTTTTCTTTGTCAGGAATTACCCCAACCTCCACCAATTTTATGAGCTTTACCTGTTTCATTTCTGACCATGACAACAGGCATTTTTCCATGTCTCTGTGCTCCTGGGAAAGTACACATTTTTCTTTATCAAGCTCTGTGGAGAGCTTGGCCAACAAGGTAGTTTTCTCATCTGCAGCCATTATAATCTGAGATCCGTGTTCAATGATCTTCTCAACAAAATCATACAACACTCTGCCTTTGGAGGCGAACTTCTCAGCTTTCTTGACAGCTGGGTCTTCAATACTTACCACTGTCAGTGGTTGTGCATTACTTGGAGAACCTACAAGTCTCTTTACAACAGTGGCATAATGCTCTGCCCTCTGTTTATACATATTGCGAGCTTGCTCTACTTTATCCAGTCTTCCAGCCAAGATATCCAAAGTGACTTGCGCATCGGATTTTGCACTTTCATTGGTAACCTTGCCAAGCTGGACTTTTGTCACCGTGTAGTCTTCCATATTGACATCACCTTCTTCACTTGGTGGTATGCCAATTTCCGCATACTTGTGGCCAGACTTATCAACATTCAGCCTTGAGTATACGTTTGCCTTTTTCTTCCCTTTAGCTTTTGGAAGGACTATCTCTTCGAGGTCGAGCTCCTCCGGAGAAATCATTTGCTTTGCACTTCGACACTTGAGATATTAGCCAAGGAGGAAGAAAAGAAGTGTGAGCTTCTGGATTTACTGTCAATTCAGTCACCATTGCTACTTCTGAAGTTATTGTCACATCTGAAGTTACCATAGGTATCATGACAATCGGAGAAGTGTCTGTCATCATCGCTCCTGTAGTTGACACATTGAGCTGATCATGCATTGACTCATTCATGAAACGATTGAATTCATTTTCAGAAGTGATATCATATGTTGACGAAGACAGGCTAGGAATGGATGATGGAGGGCTTGACAGTATATCAACCGTATGGATGCTTGTCACTGAGGGAGTATCAAGCGAGGTTGATGCTGCAGGGATACTGGATATCTCGGCTACAGGAATGCATGTGGTAGGAATAGGTGACGAGGGAACGGGAGGTGGAGGAGTTCTTGAATTTGGAGGGGTATGAGGAACATTGGAAGTCACAGGAGATGACGTTCTGGGAATTTCCTCAACTACATTCTCAGGAGGAGAAGTAGTTCTTTCTTGATCATGCCCGGGTTCCTATTGATCACCCTCTTGTCTCTCTAATTCTGGTTAACCTTCAAAATCACCTTCAGATCCTTCTTCAGAATCTTCTTCAGACTTTTGCCCGCTTTCAGAAACCTCTTCTGCATCGGAGTCTGCTTCTGCTGAATCTTCATCTTCAGCGGATTGATCACTTGAAGTTTCTTCTTCATCAGAATCTACCTCCTCCAGAATAGACTTTTTACCCTTAGAGAGAGATGGATTAGATTCCGTGATTTATGTCTCTGGGACAGACTGGGTATCTTTCTTGCCAACAGTGAATTGATCCTAGGACCTCTTCGTGAAGAAGTGGGAATGGCCGCTGATTTATTTTTGTTGCGGAGTTCTTGTTGTTGGCGAGCTTCTGCTTTGGATTCCTCTCCTTCTGAGTCTATTATGAAACTTTTCATTTCATAACCGTGTTTATGCAACCATTCTGCAGTGTTGGCTAGGATTGGCCTCAACCTTTCTCTTATGCTAGTAACTTCTTTCCTAGACCATTGTATTGCAGGCAACGACCTTTTAGCAATTTCTTGCTCATCATAGACAACATTCATGATATCACCTGGATCTGCAAAATCCTCTGGTAGGTCAACAATATCAAGATCTCTGATCTGTTGAACAGTCAACCTACAATAGTCCATTTTACGAATGGCTTCTTCATCTTTGCAATCAGCCCAGATGTCCTCAAAACGGTACCTGTGATGATGACCCTTTTACAATCTTTTTCTGACATCTCGATAATTGAAATCAAACTTATACCTGTAGGTCTTGATTGTCATGATCTCCATTTCAGCATAAACAGACTTAGCTTTTTGTGTAGTTTGGATAGTATATCGGCCGATGGTCAGTGGGAACTTGAATCCACGCTTGTGGTTGCTTCTTTGTTCCTTTTGTACTGACATCAACTGTCTGCATGTTTCCATGAGAACCCACTTATCCGAAGGATAACGTGGTAGCATATAGGGACAACCAGTGTAGCAGCCTACTCTCAAGTAAGTAAATGTTGGGAATTGAAGAAATATGCATCCAACTTTACTTACCACCTTATAAGCCTCATCAGATACTCTTCTTCTTTCAAGAGCTGGATCAAAATTGAAAAGCAACGGCGCAAAGAAAGCATCTGTGACCCGTCTGAAGTGATGAAAGCTTTCCTTCAGCTCCAATTGATAGAAATATCTGTACACAGGTACCATCATCTGATTTCCTTTTGTAGATAGACCTGGGAATTGTCTCATTACAGCCGCTGCGTACACCAGGTAAGAAGTCATATAGAACTTCAATGTAGAAGGAGCATTGATCAATTGCTCGTGTATTTCATCACTGATTTGTTTGCCCCAGTCAATATGCACCTTATGTCTTCTTATGATCCTGATGTATTCATACATCCAATCGTGAAAAGTGGATGATTTCGGCAAGCCTTTTACTCTGCTTAGAAATGTGATCATATCTTTGACGTCATCCTTGAAATCACTTCACAAGAGTCCTTTCGGCCATCTGGAAATAGATGATTTAGGCTTCTTTAACCATTGAGTGTTTATCAAGTGTTTAGCTTTATTAGGATCAGCGTCAAAGATCTCTTGTGCTTTTGATATAGAAATATCAATGTATTTCTCCATATGAGGGACCTTGAAGACAATGTCAAAGAAATCAGGGTCAAGCCTCAGAATCTCGTGCCCGGAAGAATCGATCACACTCCTACTTTATGTGATGTAGTGAGACGCCACCTGAAGAACAAACTCTGTATTATGTGCAGCTGTAGGGAACATTGCCACCAAATGAAGGTTGTTGTGTATGATTTCTCTCATTGAATCAGGAAGAGGCTTCGTCTCTATTTGCTTTGCAAAATCAACCAAGTCCTGATGACCAACCTCCGTGTCTTTTATCTCTTCCACCTTGGAGAGCACTACAGTCGGTGGATAGACACCTTGATATTTGTACTTCATCTTTCCTTTTGCTTTCGAAGAAGAAGGAGGCTTACTGGCAGTCATCAAAAACAACTGGAACTTTGATCACTCTGACTTGAAGATCTTTGAAAAGAGACTGCAATTCATTGAGCCAGAACAAGCATTAATTGTTAGGAAACATGGGAATGCGCAAAACGATCAACAAGGATGGGAAAGCATGGAGCGGATGATGAGGCACACAAAACGATGCACAAAAATGGAAGGAACAAGGCTCAGGAGTGCACTGGTCAAAAATGAAACAAATCTGGAAAAGATTGTAGAAAACTGGAAAAAGTGTAAGGGCGCCAAAATTTAGAGCCCTTACATTTTAGAAATTTTACTTTTGATGCAAGGGCGCTAAATTTTAGCACCCTTACATTTATGAGAATTAGAATTTATTCTATCATTTTCAATATGTCACAGCGCTAAATTTTGGCGCTTCAGCATCTTTTGCAAATTTGGATAAAACAAATGTAAGGATGTATGGAAACGACGCTTGGAGTTGTTTCAATACCATTGTATACGCATTCAAGAGCTAAAGAAAATCTTTAAGATATTTCACAATGTTTGTACCAAAGCGTATGAAGAGGGTGACAAGGATAATGTGGTATTAGCATGAAGGCGTTGGAATAAAAAGCAAGGAGAATGTATTGAAAGTGAAACGCAAGGGTTTGCATTGTGTGAGGGTAAGATGAAAACATGCGACTAGAGAAAGAACGTGAATAGAGAGGAAGGAAACGCGAATGAAGAGAAAACGCATGTGGAGAAACATGCGAAATGAAGAAAAACGTGAATGAAGGGAAAAGAAACGCGTGGGAGGATGAAAGACGTTGAAGAGAACAAAAGAAAGATAAAAATGCATATGTAAAACCTTAGAACATATACAGAAAAAAAAGAAGAATAAAGACAAAGCAAAGACAACGACTTACCAAGACAAAACGCGAAGAGTGCTGAAGAGGAATGGCAAAATTCTCAGAAAAAACGTGTTTGCAGTTTGAAAAGCACTTCGCCCAGCAAGAAGAGAGGAAAGAACATAAAACATAAACAATGAAAATGGAAAATTAACACTTTTAAGTGAAAAAGAAAATCAAAAACCTAACTCAAGTCAAGCAATAAATTTAGGCACGAAAAGTGGCACGATTGACGAAAAATGCGAAATTCATGAAGAAACGTGCCAGGGCCATAAAATGTTTAAGTGGCGAGAAAAAGTGTAATGGCACTAAAATTTAGCGCTATTACATTTTTTAGAAAATTCACTTCATGCAGGGGCGCTAAAATTTAGCGCCCTTGCACTTTTTGTACTTAGCCAAATTTTGGCTTCAGGGCAGGAGCGCACTTTTTCAGTGCCACTGCATTTTTCGCAACTTGCTAAGTACGAACAGTGAGACTTCGCGAAGGAGCTCGTTTCGAAGGTCTTCGCGAGGCGAACATGAGGGGATGCTTGAATTGACTATTCGAGGCTTTGGAACACATTTCGAGGTGGCTTGAAAATCACTTCGTTATGCGTACTTGAACTTCACGAATCCTAAGAAATGGACAAGTTTCGTAGGGGGGTTATCCGTGGAATGAGCACTGCTAGATTCCGTGATAACACAGCTAAAAGCTTAAAGCTTAATAATACTGTTTCAAATGAATCTTGTTGACAGGGATTGGCAGTACTTCACCATTCAGCTTTGAAAGCTGAAATGCATTGTGTTCTTTCTTTTCTGTAATAACATACGGGCCATCCCACATGGAATCAAACTTTGTATGTTTACTAGGTCTGCTTTTGAGCTCATCTCACTTGAAAACTAGATCACCCTCATTGAAAATCCTTGCTATTGCTTTCTTATCAAATTTTCTCTTCATTTGAGAGTGATGAATCTGAAGCTTTTTGTAGGCTTCTTTTCTGGTTTCTTCCAACTCTGTTAATTGAGCAAGCCTGACTTGCATTGGCTGCTCCTCAAGTAACTCAAGTTCTTTGATGTAACTCAAAGTTGGCAATTCAATTGAGATAGGCAGTTTGGCCTCTTTGCCATAAACCAAAACATAAGGTGAAAATCCTATTGATCATTTTGGTGTAACTCTATCAGCCCACAGGGCTAACTTGAGCTTGTCATGCCATGACCTCTGATTATCTTCAATAGTCTTCTGTATGATCTTAATCATATTCTTATTTGTTGATTTAGCTTGTCCATTACCCTGGGGGTAATAATTGGACGAAGTGTTCAGATAAATATTATTCTTTATTGACCAATATGAAATTCTTAAACCAACAAAAGCCAAAGCATTATCATAAATAATCGAATTAGGTGTACCAAACCTGGAAACTATATCCTGATAGAAGTTCAAAACCAATGTTTCATTCACATCTCTTAATGCGATTGCTTCAGTCCACTTCGTAAAGTAGTCTGTGGCAGTTAAAATCCATCGGTGCCCAGCACTTGAGGGTGGATTGATTGGACCGATAAAATCTAGTCCCCACTTTCCGAATGGCTGCTCAACCTAAATTGGATTCAGGGGCAGGGCTGCTAACTTTTGTTTTCCTGCAAAAAGTGAACATTTAGCACATTTTCTGACATAAGTATGTGCATCCTTGAAAAGATATGGCCAATAATATCCAACTCTCATAATTTTTAGAGTTGTAGTACGAGGTGCAAAGTGACCTCTAGCAGGTCCATCATGGAATTCTTCAAGAATTCTTTCAGTCTGATCTGGATAAATACACCTAAGAAAAACACCATTGAAATCCTTCTTATAAAGAACACCATCAATTTCTACATAAGGAATTGCTTGTAACCTGTAATATCTCTATTTAGATTTGTCTAAACCTTCTGGACAATCTCTAGTATGCAAGTAATGGATCATCTAATGAATCCAATCAGCTGGAACAACTAAAATAGCAAGTTCATCTTCATAATTCAGAATTGTAGCAACTTTTTCACTACTATTTCCTTCATTTTCTATAAGTTGTTCGCACAGTCCTTTACCTTGAACAAGCTTGGTAACCTTTATGTTGATGTCATACTCCATAACTTTGGTTATCCAGCCTGCTCGCTTATCATTAATGTCTTTATTCAGCAAAAACTCCTTGACTGTTGGGTGAGCTACCAGCAGATTTATCTTATTATTAGACAACATATGTCTAAATTTTTTCAGACTTCTCACTACAACAAGTACATGCTTCTCAATGAATGAATATCTTGTTTCATAATCATGCAAGATTTGACTAAAGAAAGCTATGGGCTGCTCCATACCTTCATTATTTTGCTGACAAAGCATTGCGGAGATGGTATCCACTCCTTTGAATGCGTACAGAATGAAATCTTTATCAAAATCAAGATTTATAAGAGTACAGGCTGCTGCAAGTGCCTCATTAATCTGCTCAAAACTATTCTTACCTTCTTTTGACAAGCTGAATTGAATGTTTTTCTTCAGCATGGCTATCAATGGCTATAATAACGTTGCAACATTAGGAATGAACCTCCTCACGAAGTTTATTCTGCCCAGGAAACTCTGCAAACCTTTTTTGTGAGCGGGCAGCGGTAAAGCCAGTATGGCTGCAATTCGTTCTGGGTCAATAGAAATGCCATTTTTGAAAACAATATAACCCAGAAGCTTACCTTCTTGAACAACAAAAATACTCTTCTTTGGATTCAACAAGATTCCATATTCTCTACATCTCTCAAATATCTATCTAAGATGATTGAAATGATCATCAACATTACGTGAGAAAACAGTAATATCATCCAGGTAAACAAGAACAAATTTATTTATCAAACCTTGGAGAGCCATATCCATCGCTCTCTAAAAGGTGGCTCCTGCGTTTGACAATCCAAACAATATCTTTCTGTAAGCCATAGTACCCCACTTGGTGGTAAAGGTTGTCTTATACTGATCTTCCTCCTTTACCAAGATTTGGTTGTAACCTAAATACCCATCCAGCAATGAAAACCTCTCTGATCCTGAAACAACCTGCAATATTTGCTCCATTGAAGGAAACGGGTAGTGATCTTTGAGTGAAGCTTTGTTTAGACCACGAAAATCAACGCACAACCTTATTTCTCCACTCTTCTTTCTGACAGGCACCAAATTTGACACCCAAGAAGTGCGCTTGATTGGAAATATTATACTACCTTCGATCAACTTGTTTAATTATGTTTTCATCAGTTGTTCTAACTTCGGGTTCAGAGGCCTCTACTTCTGTCTTACCGGTTTTGCATTGGGTTCGAGCTCAATTGTATGCTGAGCTAACTCGGGGTTGAAACCCTTCAAATCTCCATACTGCCAGGCGAATATGTCGCTAAATTCTTGACAAAGCAAGATAAAGGCTTGTTGTTCTGACTTTGTACAGACTTTACCAAGCTTAAGCAGCTTGTCCTTGAAAATCTCTATTGACTCATAATGCTCCTGCTTCACTATAATGCCTGATTTATCTCTTCTAACCTGATCATCAGTATTGAAGATGGATTCAAGGGTCACCAAACCCTTTGGCAGCTTGTTGGACTTGAGTTGCATAATCTGATCACCATATTGCTAATCAAAATTTTGCTCATTTTCAGCAGAAAACTCTGCTTCTTCCATCAGAAAATGAACTATCTGTTCATCACTATCAAAAATCTGCCAACTTACATTATTATCAGGTACTGAAGGTCTAACAACTACCTTCACATACTGATGTACCTCCACATTGTGAATTTCAGTCAGAATATCAAACTATGACCCTAGAGTAGCAAGTTTATCAGCTTGCTTATTCTGAAGTCTGGGTACTGATTGCAGATTAAATGCATCAAACTCCTCAATTAAGTCCCAAACACAATGTTTGTACAATTTCAGCAAATCATTCTTTGTTAAATTCATATTTCTAACTTGATTTGCTATTAATTCTAAATCACCAAACACCTGCAAGCACTTAATCTTTCTTTTTTCTGGCTCATTCTAAGCCATGTATTAATGCTTCATATTCAACAACATTGTTAGAACAGTTGAAAGCAAATCTAAAAGCTGAAAAATACCTATCTCCTTCAGGTGAAATCAAAACAATTCCTCCATCAGTGCCAATTTTACTCCTAGAACCGTCAAAATATAGCTTCCAAATCTAATCAATCTGTTGTACTTGTTTTTCTTCCTTGACCAGATTTGGTATAATTGCATCAGGTTCTCGAATCACATAAATGCCCAAACCTACTTTGTCTATGAGATTGAACGAATCAACCTTGTGATTCTCGGCTGCCCACTCATCTAGATTTATGTCAAGTTTGTCTTCTATAGGTACAGTGGGGTCGAGGGTCATAGATTGATCCTCCTGATCATGAAAAGCTAGGTTTTCATTTATGGGGTTCGGAACATACAGTTCAATATGGTCTTTAGCTAATGATTCTGACTTAATCGTAACTCTAGTACCATACCTGGTCCTGAAAAACATGTGTGATCAGTCTAGTGACAAATAACCACCTAATTTTGTAGTGAAGTCTCTAGATAGGCAAATGGTAAAATAAGGTGGGAGATCAATGATATATGTCTTGTGAAATTTGAAAATTGGGACAGGCATGCAACGTAAGAGGAAAATTTTTAATAACTCCTACAAACTTAACAGTTGTACCATCCAACTGAACTACCCTTTTTAACAATGGTTCATACTCAAGTCGTAACTTGTCTACCAGTTGTTTAGGCATGATTGAGCTGCTTGCTCCACTATCGATCATGCAGTTATGCACTATGTTTTCACCAATTATTAAGCTGGCATAAAAAGGGGGTGGTTTTACCTCTTTAGCTGACTGTCCCTGCTTTTGATCTGAATTGTTCGCAAGAACTCTTGGCTATTCTGCATTTGCTTCATCAGAAATTGATATCTTAGCCAAAGCCTCCTGCAAACTTTCTTTTTTCCCAGGCAAGCGTAATGCATCTCTCTTGGTAATGCCAACAGTTGTCTTTTTCATATGTTCAACAATATTGAAAGAAGAAACACCAACCTTTGACTGTACCTTTTGAACAACAGGGTTTGTTTAAGCTACTTGAGGCTGGAACTGAACTTTAGGCTGCTCCTTTGATGGTCCAGCCTATTGTCTTGGTAAAATATGAACATTCTGAGCTGTTGAAGGCTGAAACTGCCCCTGTTGGGCTGTAAAATCTTGATTCTTCTGATGAACAGCACGTTGTTTGTCTTTTTCTGCCTGTTGTTTATCAGGAATAACTTGTCTTAGATCAAATGTTCTCTTTTTGTCCCTCGTGTTGGCTACAATAGAAGTAGCTAACTGATTTTGACTTTGCACATGATTAACTCCTCAAAATTCACTTCCTTGCCAGTTCATCATGGCAACGTCAAGGTCACTCTGTTGCTTTTGTTCATCCTACTGATTGTTATCCTCCTTAGTTGTCTGTTCAGAAGCAGCTTAACTATTTTGCACCATGAGTGCTTGATTAATCACCCTGTTCATGCAAGTAGCTTGATTATGAAGCTGATTGCAGGGATAGCACCATACATAATCCTGCGCTAAGTTGTTCTGTATTAGCATCAACTCCTTTGAAGAGCTAGCAGCAGCTGGGTTAAATAGCTGATTAGGCCTGAAGTTGAAATTCCTCTTCTGTCCCTAGTAATCAAGTTGATAAGCAGACCTATTTGCTTGAAAGGATGATTGATTAGGCCTAAAATTTTGACCTTGCTATTTTTTAAGACTTACCAAGTTGTTACTCACAGTTTGTAGTAACTTGGCCATTTGTTCTTGGTCATTTATTAGCTGTTGTTGGGTATCTTTAAGACTTTGCAAATCAAAATTTGCTGGAACAACATTATTTTGTACTACTGCTTGGAAATCTAAGGCTAGAACAGTAGGTATAGCAGCTATTGGAGGTATTTGAATGGGCATATATGGCTATACCTCTGGGAAATTGGCATAGGGGGTCTTGGGGTGAGTTTACCAGCTTGTATAAGGTTGTTTTCAACTCTAATAGCGATTTCATATGCTGCTGGTAATGTTAACCCACCCATAGACTGTATCATTAAAGCAATATCACTATGTAATGATCTAAGGTAATACAGAAAATCGTGGTCAGGAGTTGGCCTTACCGTTACCAAAATTCGATCCCATGTCCTTTGAAATCTGAAATTAAAATCCATCATTTGTTCTTGTGGCGCTCTCTTTATAGTCGTCATTTGTTCAACTAGAGATAAATGATCAGACTTATCTGAAAATTGCTTTGTCGGCTTGTCTCCTAAGGCATCCCATGTCGGGATGCTACAAACTGGTAAGCCACGAAACCACTAAGATGCTTTCCCTTGAATGACGTTGCTAACAACCTCAAAGCTACGTTCTCCTGAATCACATGGTGAACTCCACATAGCGAGGCTACATCTCTAATATGTTCAATGGGTGTAGTTTGATCTTCACTAGTAAAAAAGGGCAGAATTTTCAGTGCTGCTACTGGTATATCATCGTGCACAGCCAGATTTAATGGGATGCCCCCATTAAATGGAACAAAAACATGTGCTCTGGCCATCGGAGCTGCTGGTATTCTGGGATTTGCAGCTTGTATAATCGGTACAGGCTGAACCAGTACTCTGTAACTTGGCGAGGCTGAAAATGAACTTGGCTGCCTTATTAACGATCTGCCTCTCCTTCTTGATATGTAAACTAATGGTTCTGGTCTTTTAATCGGAGAAACTGATTGCTTTCTTGAGGACTTACCAGATGTTCGCTTGGCTATCCTTCCTATTCTTTTTGGCGAAGACAGCTGCAAGTACTCAAACGAAGAACTTCGTGTTTGAATATTTCTCATAAGTTGTTTGCACTTGATCTGCTAAAAAATAAGAAACAGAGTCACTAGGTATATGAAAAACAATCCTCTGAAAGGTTGAAATACTGATGTATATACCAAACAAAAGCTTCAACTGTAAAAATTTGCTCTAAAAAGTGATTCAGAGTCCCAACGGGTGTGCCAAAAACTGTTGTCAATCAGATTGCACCCGAACGCTTGAATAGTTAAATTCAACAATCTGTTGAAACATGGAATGATTCTCAGGCCTGCGGGTTGCCTAATTTTGAGAATCAATCTCCAGAGAGGGTTGGTTCCCTGATGAAGACCTCCTAAAAACTAACTAACTTGGCTGGGAAAGAGATAGAAAGCTTGCTTGAATTGAAATCTTAAAGCTACGAGAGGTGATTGCACCAAAATTTTGTGATTCTATTCGTTATCCTAAATCTATAAACTGCTGCAATAAAGTTCTATATTTCATAATTCAACTAAGATCATGAAATTCACTAATATTTCACATGAAGGTTTGAAATTTCAATGTTCGTAAGAGGAAAACTAGATTTTCACATATACAAATGACTGAAATCTTTGTTAAACACAACATGCAGCTTGAATTATAACATAAAATCTTCTTTTTTAAAGCATTAATGAGACAAAACAAAGTATTTGAGATTAAATCACAGTTTTTAAATCAAATCATTTATATGACAATAAAACTCAAGAAATATTGAGAAGCAAAAACTATACTAAAAGCTCTATTACAATTCTTGAATGAAAATGTTGAGTTACAATGCCTCACTGCTATATGTGTAAGCAAGAAAAAAAGAACTAGAATTGAAAAAGATAAACTTTTTCAATATATACAATATGGATGCACTTCAAAGTGCATGAATAAGCAACTGAAAGTGATCTGAAAGTGAAAAATGATAATTCCAAAGTGAAATCCGAGCACAAGTAAAAAACCCCTAAAAATGTGGTTCAAACTCATGCAAAAATGAGTGAACTCAATCTTGAATCTGCAATCATAAAGCACGTAACTGATCTGCAACTTAAATTGAACTGAAATCCTTGAAAAGGTGGGCTAAAGCATGCAAAAAATTGCCTTGTTCTTACCAATTCGCCCATGCACATTGGAACTCCACTTCGCCTAATATTTAATGCTTGCATCCGAGATAGTTAAATAAATTAAATGATTTATATTTTATCATTTAATTTATCAACTTTACAAAATGTAATGCAAGGCATAAAATATTTTAATTTATTAAAAAATGGAATTTTGACTTTATAAACATGAGTCCATGCATATTCCAAAATCCGCCACTATTCTCAGCATTTATCAATATCTCAAGGTATATAATTACCGCCAGTTATAGGTAAAAAAGACTCCAGCGTTTTCATATGGTTGCACACTTCTTATGTTATTCATATCATATATCATATGATGAATACATATGTCTCCTCAAATACTAAATTCGGCCCCTTCAAAATTTGCATGACTTTTTAATTCACTTAGAAGTCAATATTCACGGTTCAAAAGAAATGATGAAGGGAAACAAAAGAAACCTAAAAATGAGTGAACCCTAATCATTTCCATTCTCGCATTTGACTTCTTGCTTGGAGAGGAAGCGCCACCATGAGTTAGGGTCTGAAGTTCTGAGAGCCGTTTTGAAGCTCAAACCACGTTTTTTATGCTGTTTTCCTGACGATTGGCATGTGAACCCTGCAGGAGAAGCATGGTAAGTCTTTCTTTTGACAGAAATTTGGACTCCCTTTCTAATTTCGACACTATTCTTTGGTTCATTGGCCACAGCCATAGCCATATTCTGATATACCTTTTACTCATTTCTTCCCTTGTTAATATTGTCATGTATTCTGGCTGACATGAGAGTTTTTCCTGAAGCTTATTACCGTGGGCTTTGAGTGTATTCTCACACAGATTTTGAAGAGACTTATGGAACCTAAGTAAGTCTTGAACTATCTATGATTTTCCTATTCCATTGTGAAAAGGCTTGATTCTGAAGTAATTTACATGCTTAATAATAAACATTTCATCTTTCCATGCCTTTATGAAGGAAACAAAATAATCCCTTCATCATGGAAGTCGCGGATGCTCTAATTCTGATTTGGGTTCTCTTATTTCATTGCACTTTTTGAATATATTTTTTGCCGCTGGAAAATTTTCATCAGGATCTGTATCGAGCCACACCTACTGTGCTTGGGTTTATGCACTTTTTGAATATATTTTTTGCAGCTGGAAAGCCCATCTGGGTAAATAAAAAAACATCTCCAGGCCACCATATCAGAAGAAATGTGTTGGAACTGTCTTAACTAGCCACGACTAATATAATCTCCACCATCTCCATTTGGGTATCTTGACACAAACAGAAAAACTTCTATGCTTTGTATCTCCAATGATTTTCCTTTATGCTTGAATGACTTCCATAGATATGAACTCAAAACCCCATATCATTTTCTCTTTCTATAGAATTTGTATTGATTATTATGATATATGGCCCGGCCCATGAGATATTATCATTGTGCTACAAGTGAAATCTGGGTTTTATGATGTATGAACAAACTTGAAGGATTTAATCTGGAAATTGCATTTTGTACCTTCCTCTAGAGATTCTTATGTGATTACTCTATGATATTCAACTTTTGTGATCTGTAGCTTTTCTATGAATACAAAATGTCTTCAATATATATGTAAACCCGATTTGAGCAGACCGTGGCTTCACAGCATTCTAATTTTTAATCATTTGCATTTCATTGCATTTTGGAAGGAAGGTTGAGATTGAAATCTTTTTCCAAGCTCTTAAGTTCCGCGGCAGCTGTAAATGCCAATTCCTTTGCATATGATGTTTCTTTGGAAACTTCATCCTCTTTTTGCAAAATTTGAGTTTGTAACTGAATGTGAACTAGATTATTTGCAACTTGTTCAGACATACATTTTAAGAATGTCATTTGCACTACTCACGATATCATTCTATTGACAATAAAATTTGTATCTTGCCTTGTTAATCCCAAATGATTACCATTATCAGATATAGAATTGTGCCATTCTCTGTCACTGGTTTTCTTTACTGATCTGCTCCATTGTATGTGTATTCACCATTACACTCAGCAACTTAAAAACATTATATTTTTTTGTCTTTTACTTATTCTTGTCTCAAACAAGAATTTCAAGGTATCACATGTTATAAGTATTATGAGATAGCATTCTTTTGACTTTGAGAATGTAATGCTTACATTTTTCCAGTTCTATATCTGAATCAACTTCACTTCATTTATTGTTCTTTTCCATGGAAAACCTGTAGATACTCGTTCCTTGCTGCTATCTCACATTTTTTCAAGCTTCTTAGCACACTTTTGTGCATGATTTTCTGTTCTAAAATGTTGAGTTTGTAGACTGTATCCTCACTTATTATTGTGCTTTTCATAAACTTGTATTCCATCAACAGTCACTTAGAACATACTATAAGTTTTTTCAAGTTATTGCTCCTTGAGTTGAAAGCCTCTGAGATGGCTGCCAATCTATCCTATTATTGACTATTTACATCTTTTCCTTCGTAAAATATCTTTCCACAAGCCCTACTTCAAGTATTTTTCTTTACAAACTATGCCTCGTATGCTCACTGTTCTCTTGATCTAAAACTGTAACAGTGTTGTCCTGTAGATGAATTTGCTCCAAATCATGAGTTTACTATGTTAGGCAATAAAATGCCATTGGCTTTTATAGGAACAAAACTTTCATTTAATGTGGCGAAGATTAACAGTTAAGACTGATGCTTTAGCTGTTCTATGTGACGGATTAAAAGAATCCCACACATTCATTTTTTCACTCTTAACTGTCTTGATCTTTACTTCCCATATCACTGCATGTAAATTCTTTAGTGAAAACTGATTGTGCTCCATTGTGCATAATGAAATTCTACTGTACTCCACACATATCTTCTGTTAGCTTCAAAACATAACGGATGTCATTAATGCATTTGTTGTTTTATGAGAATTTGATCTATTAAATTTCCACCATGATATAGCTTTATATAGCTTGAAAGCTGTTGCCTTAAGTTTTCTTTGAATTTCATTTATGACAACAGTCTTACTTCATGACTGTGACTAATATAAAGCTCTCATATATAAATAGATGAGAGGTATTTGCCTGATATGTCGAGCTCTACCCCTGTGGGAGCCCATTTTGCTCTACATATCTGATAAAATAATCTCGAACATAATGAACCTGTTCCTGCACATTGAAACAAACATGTTAGTAAAATAAAAGAAGCTGAAAGCTTTCGTTGAGTTATTTTTTTCCTCTTGATTTTTGTAATCATCTGATGGATGCCTTATCGATTGTATTCTATATTTCTGTTGGTAGCGTAGGTATATGATAGGATTTGATTCGCATTGCTCTAACAAAATTTCCCTCAACTTGCAAGTACGTTGGAGTTGGAACTGGAGCTGGAACTTGAAATGCAGCTGGAGCTGGAACTGGAGTCACAACATTCCTCAACTTGTCAACGATTTGTCATTCCAGGCAATGAAAAATCACTTTCTACCCTATGCTTCCTCTATTTTCAGTTGTATATTTTGCTTTTGCTCATGCACCCTTTATTTGATTATAAAAATCAAATTAAGTTACTCCCACGGCTTGTGTGGGATTCAACATTTTTTCAAGATGAATAGAAAGCATTACTATGCAAGTTTTTCTCAATTTTCTGTTTTAAATGCTTGCACAATAAAACTATGATTCAGATGTAAAATGATCTTCTATGATGATCAATGAATACTTCAAATAGATCAATGAAAATTTCTATACCTATCAATAATGAATTGCATTCAGCTCTACCTATTTGAGCTCGAAGTGAAAAAAGGTAACAGTACTTAAATGATCGTTGAGGAAACTTCATCCAATGAGCACATCAAGATAGGGACCTGTTTAAGTACCCCCTACAACAATCATGCTACCAAAAATCCTTCCACTTCCACCATCCCTAATGATAAACATTAGTCTCCACATCTTCCACTTCCACCATCCCTATCGATAAAAATTATTCTCCACTTCTTCCACCTCCTAAATCAAGAGCAACGAAATCATAGAGCATATAAAGAAAATGATCCAAATTAAAATCAAGCAAATCATACAAAATCAATATGGGTTCCAAAATAATGTGACCCATTCAAATCAAATGAAACAAAATTTCCACATCAAAATATGAAGGTACATCAAAATATGTATGCTACATATAATAGGTGTCCACCACCTTCCAACTACAAGAATGTTGATCCTAATCACTATCCTAATCCCACAATCAAACTTCATAATCCCAAATCCAAATTCCATTATCCACCATATTAAGTTTGCTAAGTCAAAAAATTTCCAAATCAATTTGCATTGCCTTTTCATCCATCCAAACCCAACACATCACAATCACCTAATTCTAAATCCAAAATCCCTCACGAAAATCCATATTCACGTTTAAAATTAAAAAAATACAACGCCTAAATCTGTTGTGTTGTGGCAGCAATGTTTCATCCTAAGGGCTATGATGATTCTAAAATATGCTAACCAATTTTTTCGAAGGATTTACACAACATAAACTAGCACTAGCCAACTGGATTAGCGTTAGCATCAAACTGAAATCCAAGCTTAAAAGAAACTCAATGCCAAGAATGCACACTCAATCCCAATGAAGGAGAGGTGTTGTCATATGGCGGAGAAACTAAAGAACAATACTTGAAATGGAACAAACTCAACGTCAAGAATGTACACTCAAGATCCCATTGAGGGCGAGGTGCTAACATATGATGGAGTTATTAATTAAAAACGGGAATAACAGGCGGATAACCAGCCATGGAAAGTACATCTAATTCATCCGCTGGGGTGGGCATCCACTTGAATTACATATAAATTACAATAGCTTCAAAGCACATGAGTAATAGATGATCCCATATAAATAATTATCTCTCTAACTGCTGAAATGAATCAAAATTATGAACTTCTAAAGTCTGATAACAAAAATCAGTAAACTGAAAATGTCAACCAGCAACTGTGAAAACCAATAAAGTATTCATAACTCACTCAATTCACCTCCAAATTGAATGATGTTTTTTGTAGAGGTCTTCTAAGAGGTAGGCGCCCAAAATCAAACACCAAATAGCAGCAAACTTCAACTTATAACTCTTGCACAAATCCCAATGATCTTTTAGAAAAGTACGGCCCTCCTTGAAGGGGCGATTTTCATTTAAAAATTAGGTTCTTCAAATAAAAATCTCAAATTAAGCATGAAGGGTCGCCCAAGCTCAACAAATGTATTGGTTAAATACCTAGAATCAAATTCAATATGAATTTAAAGCTATGAATCAAAATCACCTTCAGCTGTGTTGTGACCTAATTCACACCTCGCCCCATTGCAAATGGGGACCCTAGTAGTTTTCCTTTTAGGGTTTTGTCGTCGCATCTCAGTTTTGTCTAGTCTCTGTTTCGGGTTTCGGGTTTAAGTTTTTGAATGGTCACTCGAGTCAAGTAAAAGAGTTTGAGCCTAGATCACAGTGCAAGCGTCATCATCATGCTTAGGAGGCTCGAAAGACGAAGATCGACTGACGTTTCAGTCAATTATGACACCTACTTTTTAGGGTTTTTCACTTTGGCCCCCTATTTTTTAGGACCTACTTTTTGGGCACTTTTGAGCAATTCTGAGATCCCTATTTTTTAGGGGCTATTTTTAGAAAGTTGCTATTTTGGGAAAATTTTCTATTTTTAGAAAGTTTCTATATTCGGAAAGGACTTGAATTTCGAAAATCCACTCAGAAGTTCCAAAAACTTAACAAAGCTCTCAAAAAATTGATTTGAAAATTTTATGAATTCATGGTGAAATTCTTAAAAACATTAAAAATCTGGAAAATCATTGAAAAAATCACAGAAAAATGGTGAGTAATCTGGAAAAATCAGTCAAGAAATCATAGAGAATAGTGAAAAATATGATAAATTCATAAAGAAATCTGGAAAATTCATGGAGAAGACTGAATTCATGGTGAATTTGCCTAAGTGTGGAGTCCAACCAGCATAGAGAAAGAGGAAGTCAATGGCGAATAGCTTCAGCCAAGTAATGTTAATGGCAAGGATATAAGCCAAGTCCGCCCAGCAATGGCAAGGATGAATGCAAAGTATGCCTTGGGTAAAATGAAAGGATGGCATGAGGTCAAGGCAAGTCCGCCTTGAAATGGCAAGACATTGAGCAAAGTCCGCCCTTGGAAGAAGATGAAATGGCATGGCTGAAGGTCAAGTTCGCCCAGCCACATGGAAAAATGGCTCAACACTTGGTGAAGTCCGCCCTTGGCCAAGCAATGAAAGTGGCAAGCCATAAGACAAAGTCCGCTCCAAGATGGAAAGCCATAGGGTGAAGTCTGCCCAACAACATAAGGCAATGGCAAGGAGATAGATGAAGTCCGCTCCAAGATGGCAAGGAAATTAGGCAAGTTCGCCCTTGGACAAAACATTGAGTGGCATGAAAACTGATGAAGTCTGCTCCAAGATGGTAAGTAGATGAGTGAAGTCCGCCCTTTGCCAAAATGTGAAGTGGCATGGAAACAAGTGAAGCCCGCCCTTAGCCAAAAGATGAAGTGGCTAAGGCATAGCCAAAAAAAAATTAAATGGCTTGGACTAAGGCTAAGTCTGCCTTGGGATAAAAAATGAATGGCTTGACTTCAAGCAAAGTCCGCCATACTTAGAGAAGTGAAAAAAAATTAAAATTTTGCATAAGTATGGGCTTTGGAAAATTTTAAAATAGGCTTGGCACTAGATAAATTCGCCATATCTAAAATATTTTTCTAAGTCTAAACATTTATATGTCTAGAAAATCTTGCCAATGACTTAGGGAGATGGAAATAAATTTCACCATACTTGGAGAAAATGAGAAAATTGTTAAAGAAAATTCGCCTATGACTTAGGATGGAAAGAAAGTTATGACAAAATAAATTTGGAAAAAGAAAGTTATGGCGAAATAAAATTGGACGATAGAAATTATGGCAAGGTAAAATTGGAAAAAAAAAAAAATTGCCTAAGGTAATGGCAAGAAAATTTTCAAAAAAAAAAATCAAACATTGCCTTAGGTAAAAAAATAATAATTTTCCATAAAATTAACGGGTTGAAAATGACACATAAACTAATTATTTTAATTATTTTAATTCTTTATTTTCAACACCTCAAAGAGATAAGCTTCGAAAAATCAAAATTGGAAAAGGACAAAAAGAACTTTACTGAACTGGCGTCTAAATTGGAAACTTTCCCGAAGACTGTCATTGAAGATAAAACTTGCCATTCAGAAGCTAAGTACAAGCCAAGTTCAGACTCGATTTGGTGGAAATAATTGAAATTTGCTAAATGGGTTGATTTTTCCCATCTTTAAAATTGAATTCACTTCTCATTTTTACAATCATTCGATTTTCGAAAGAAGAGTGTGAGAAGAAAGTTTGCAAAGGCAAGAAAGTTGAGAAGGTTTTAAGCAAAAGTGAAGAAGACAGATTTATACCAGCTAGCATTGTGATCATGATCATTTCAATTTGTCTGGATAGCCAAGCAGATTTATTTTCTCCACTTTATTCTGGCATAAAAACTTCGTTACTTCTTTCCTTTCCAACGTAGTTCTTTATGAAGTTTGATTTGACAACTAGCTGGATTATTTTTCGAGTAATTTAAATTTTGAATTCTAATTATTCTCTTTGTTTCTACTTGCAAATTTATTTTTGAGAAAGTAAAAAATGAAGTTTTCCAGTAAGGGTGTGCGGCTGCAATCAAAGATTAAATCCAAATGGGAGCATATTGTGGACACCAACCTTGGCCACATTGACTTCGACAATTTCAAGGAAAGAATGTATGGAAGTGATGGATGTTTTCCCACGCCAATTGTAAGAAGAATGATGCGTAATGGAATTGTTCATGCAGCTGGATTTCCGCCAGCAAAAGAGTGTCCAGAACTTATGGTGGAATGTGCATTGCATTATAATGCACGGGAAAGACAGATAGAAGATCCTGATGGAAGAGTTCTTGCATACTTGTCCAAACTAGCCATTCAAGAAACTTTTAGAATTCCAGTTTACAATCGGACATCCTATCGAACCAAAGAAGATGCACTCAAACTCTACAAAGATCAGCAAGACCTTTGTGCATCGAATATAAACAAGACTTGGTTACTGAAGCCCAAACCTACTGCGGGGAAAATGCCGAACAAGTTGGTCAAAATACATTTCAAAGAAGAATATGGCGACATTGTCTTGCTGCTGAATAGAATAGTAGGCAATCCTCATGGTGTGCCTTTCAAAAACTGGATGTATTATTTTGTTGATGAAATAATTTCTGGAGTGAAAATGTTCAACTGGTCCAGAATGATTAGTGATAGCCTCTATGAGCAGTTGGTCAACCTGGAGGAAACCAAAACCTTCCATAAGAGCTCATATGTCATATATTTGCTTGCAAGGTATTACAAATATTCGGGCTTGGTTTGCAGGGGTGTAGTCGACAACGGAAAAGGACAACTCAAGGCCTATGATTGTTATCCACATTTGCAGTTGAAGGAGAAGTCACATTTCAAGCGAGCACATGACACCTTCCTTATGTACATCACTCGAATTCTCCAAGGCAGAACACATCAGAGACTCACCCGTGAGGCCAAGAGTCTGATTGGCCGATATGGATCCTAGTTCATCCAGTTTCCCAAGTTTACTTACATCAAGATTCAAGGATTCTCAGGACGTCCTTATAGACTGCCCATTTATCTAACCAAGAAAATGGTTTTGTTGGAAGTTATAAGGCAATTGGAAACATATCAGAATATCCAAAGGCTGAAACAAAAGGCAACTATCACTTTAACATTTTTTATCGGCAATATGGAAGAATCATGTCCAACGGCGCAAGCAGCGAAGAGTGCTCGACTGGAGATACAGAAATATCCATTCATATCATACAAGTCAAGGAATAACTTTGATCCTCTACAACACATTGGAACTATGGACGGAGAGAAATACAAGCACCAGATAGACTTAGAAGATTTTTGGGCTAATGTAGCTGATGAATTTGACGTAAGGAAGAGGCTATGGTCAAAATTGCCACTAAGCATGATAAGGGCAACAGAACCTTTCAAGGTACCTGATCAATTGGAGGATGATGGAGTATATTTGCAGCCAGGCTTCAATGAAAGTGAGCCACTTCCTCCTGTGAGATGGTCTGAGCCTGAGATGGGTGACTTGGTGACTTTAACACGACCCATATTCAAATATTCTCAATGGTGGATAGATCAACAAGTGCAAGTTTTGTGGCAGAGAAACGTGCAATTCACATATGAATTGATGGGTGATACAAAGTCATGTTCCTCAAATGCTGGAGCATCTCGTGCAGATGGAGCAACAAATGCCGCCAGCTTGAAAAAGAGGAATGAGATTGATGATCCTGCAAAGCAGAACAAGAACAAAGCATTGGAGGAGGGACCTTCTCGAAAGAAGCACAAATCCAAACCTCTTCAGTCGGCTACATCCAGGAACATAGATGAAATATTAGCCATGGATGAGGAGTCTTGGGAACATGTCATGATTCCTTCTCCAGTTAGAGATGTAGAGCCAGTGCAATTAGAAGATAATGATCAGCCTTCCCCTACAGGCACGGAAATTCTAGAATCGGACAATGACACAGACATCATGGATGGGGAATTTGAAGAGGGAATGATTTCCGCCCTCAAAGGAATCCAAGAAGACCCATATGTGCAAGAAATTTTGAATATGCCAAAAATCCAATTGGTGCAAGAAGTTAAGGATGTGCAAGAAATTCTGGATATGCCAGAAATTCAAGATGTCCATGAAGATCAAAATATACAGGATGTCCAGGATCAACAAGAACATGGAATTGAATAGTCAACCATCTCGAATTGGCTAAAAGAAAGATGAAAGAGAAAGGCGCCAGTAGAGGTTCCTGAAGAAGATGATGCCACAGATTTCTTGGGAAGGCTAGAGCAAACTGCCACAAGGAAGAAAGCCAAGAAATTTTCTACCATACAAAGGGATGAGGTTGGCAATCGCACAGTGCAAATAGCAGTGCCCACAATTGATAAATTCCAAGATGAAATTGCTCCAGATGAATATGCCATCACAACCATTGACATGGGTCCGACAACAAAAGGGCAAGAGGTTAAGGACTTAGACAATTTTGTTGCCACCATCAAGACTAGGCTGGAAAGGGAAAAGTGGAAAAGAAAAGAGCGTATAAAAGAGAGATTGAGCATTTGAAAGAATATATCTAGCACTTGACTAGACCACTCAATCAAGGTGACCAGGCAGCACTTCCACCTCCAAATTCTTCACAAGAACTGGTTAGAAATTTTGAAGAATTGACAACAGTCAGAGAAACTAAGGACTGGATGGTTGGAAAGAAAGATGAGGCAATGGAATTCGCAGAGAAGCTAGCATACGTGTATGATCAAACTTCCTTCCTGTTATCATGAGTTACAGAGTTGGCGGAATCATGGGATGGCCTTGAAGATATTCAGAATAAGATTATCCCATGTATTCGAGAATTAAAAGGCATCTCGAAGCAAAGGTTGATTGATGACAAGGTTATTGAAGCTAGATCTGCATACGATTTCAGTGGCTGGTACTATGCTCTGATTTCACGAAAAGGAGTTCTAGAAAGGGTAAAGCAGGATGGTGCCAAAGTTGAAGAGCTAGCGAAAGAGATTCGGAGTAAAATTTACCATATGGCTGCAGATATGCTTGACCGAGATATTGTTCGAAAGAAACACTTACGGCCAAAAAATTTAAAAGAATAAGTGCAGAGAATTTTCTCCACCATCTCCTGGCCAATCATGAAAGAAAACTTCACTAGGGTATTCAGCTTCATGACCATCAGAGAGGCTTTCTTGCTGCGTGAACCAAAATGGACGACCACCTTTGTAGAATGTGCTGAGAGTTTGGACTTGCTGGAATACAACGTCAATGCGCTTCCGTACATTGCCATGGAAGAAGTCGGTCGGATCGTGTCAAAGTTTTCCGAACATGATGCTTTGTAGGTGGATAAGGATGCAACTCCAGATGCCTGAATTTATCTCCAATTAATTGATGGATGTTTAGGAAACCCTAATTAGGGTTTGATTATGTTTGGTCTTGGCCATTGATGTCATTTTAATCTTGGCCATTCATTGTAATTTGGGATTTCTATATAAACCCCCCCCACTCTCTCATTTCATTAGAAATTAGGAGATTAAGAGGAGATATATAGAGGAATCAATAGAGAGTTAGAGATTAGATTGTAGAGAATAAGAGAGAGTTTTATGAAATTGTTGGAAAATACTATTTTGATAATAAAGTTCATCATGCATGAGGTGCTTTGAATCCTTTGATTTTCAAATGGTTGCATGGTCGCATATTCTCTTTCTCGTCCAGTAAATTTGAATTAGAATTTAAATGTATGTTAAAAGAATGACAGATTGATAACAAAGGTTAGTGAAACTTAGCTCATACTTTCTTTGAGTGGATGCTTTTCATTCAATGTGTAAAGTTAGGTTGAGCTTTATCGTGGATGCTTAACTTTTGTTTGGATAATTATTGTTCGATTTGATGGTAGTTATTCATGACATGAAAATCACAAGCACATTCCCAGAAGATTGCACTTTCTTTGTGTAGTTGTCGTTTAATGTTGCGAAGCAAAATATTGTTTATTTGGTTTCACTTAATCCTTGTCGTCTCTTGATTTCATAGGAATAGTGTAGGACTCCTAAACCCTTACTCTTTTTCACTTTTTTTTATAAAGTCAAAAAAATCCAGAATAATATTGCATTCACGTCTTCGCTTTTCTGAGTAACCTACTAGAGTTAAATCCCAATTGTGCCCCTAGCAAATCACATCAAACCACAGAGCTCATCCGCACTCATCTTAAACATTGGAATTACCGTATGATCTTTCTTACAGTCTTAGCATACGAGGTAGTTTTTCAAGAGGGGATGGAGCGTTTTTGACACTTTATTCTAGAATGTTTGTTGTGTCATAAAACATGCATCAACATTGAATTGGCGCTAGAAGGAGGGCCCTTGATAACCAACATAGTAATTTGCTCTCAAAGTGAGCATGATGCAGTATGGTTTTACCACATGAGTTTCCTTTTGATGTACCTGTCGAACAACTGAATCAACCACCAACGGACATTATTGATCAGTTGTACACAATAGCTTGGAAGTCACAGACAGACCATGCTCAATTCAGACAAACAAGTCGTGTCCTTGCTAGAGAAGAAGAAAAAGGAAAGAGGTTCGAAGAAGAAATCAAAAGAGATTTGATAAGGCAAAAGATTGATCACCTAAAGCAAAAGTTCAACGAGATAGAAAGATCGGTTGCCACAAGTTCATCTTCCAATTCGAACTTGACTGATAGAATGAAGAATGGTGCTCCCGGCCAACATTCCTAATCCAAACCAAGATCCTCAGTCAGTGTTACAGCCTAACTTGGGTTTTCACGATGAACAAGAGGACGTTATTACCGAATTATTCAGCCTTGTGTGGCAAGTAAGAAGAACTGCTCCTAATTGGTTTCGCATGTGCTATATTCTTGAGGAAGAAGAAGAAAGAGCACGACGAATTGAATTCAATATTCAAAGGGACCTCCTAGTTGAAATATTTGAAGCTCTTCAACGAGAGCAAAACCGACAAGCCAACTGACAAGTGAACCAACAGGTGAACCAAATAGTTCTTGCACCACAAGCTCCTGCACCACCTCTATAAGATTGAAGGGTACGCTGGATCGAATTGGCTCTTTCTCAGCGGATTGATTTCGGAGAATTACTAGATCCACTCCAAATTATTTTAAAGAATTTATAGAGCTATCGCCTTATAGAAATAGGCAGAGAAAGAGATCTAAAGCATTGCAAGAGGGAACATCTAGCACAGTTGGGTCTAGTGAAGAAGCACCAAGTGAGGAAATTCCTTTTGGTCTCTTCCAAACCTCGTCGCCGCATACTTCAGTTCCAGACCGTCAACCAAGTCCAGTGGCTGCACAGCCAGTGCAACCAATTTCACCAGTTCAACCAGTCCAAGTGAATCAACCAAACACTCCAATGGCATGGCATCCAACTAATGCGTCACCCATGACGTTTGTTGTTTATCATGATTTACCTAAGAATCCGAAACATTTTTGTTCCAAGTTTCACAGTGGTGACCTAAACCACACCGTAGACGAGCATATCAAGCTTTTTGAAGATCTTCTTCAGAACAGAGATATCCAAGAAGAAGATGTTGCCTGTAGATTGTTTCCATACATGTTTGATGAGGAAGTGTCTTACTGGTATATCCATTTGCTAGCCAACTCCTCTCGCACTTGGCAACAAATGAAGACCGCTTTCTTAGAAAAGTTCAATCCACCCATTGCTCCATCTGATCTGTATAGGAAATTTGTGGAAATCAAAAGACAAGACCATGAGCCTATTAGCACATTCAATAATAGATTCCACAAGGCATACACTAGGCTAAGGGATCCTTATTTGTTAGACAACGCAGCGACACTTCCCATTTATTATGAAGCCTTGGATCATCTTACCGCCATGTTTGTGAAGTCAAAAAATCCACTCCCAGTGGATTTAAAGGGAGCATATGCTGCAGCAATTACGGCCAGCACTGGTCTCAGAGTAGGCTTGGCTCCAAGACCACTCCATTACTTAGGAAATACAGCTTCCCAAAGTCAAATTTAGGATATCAATCGAGCGTTGGCTCATTAGGCACCCATGATGAATCCAGTCCCAACTGCAAGTAATCAAATGGTTCTCCACCCAGGGATGCCCTTGTCCCAAATGCCACCAACAAAACCAATATACCTCCAGAATGTGACAACTTCCACACGAACTCAGGGAGAAAAGGATGAAATGAAAGAACTAATTGAACAAGTCAAGAAGTTGTCAACTGAAGTGACATATCTAAAAGGTCAGACCAACCAAATGCAGAATTTTCAAAAGAGCTATCAGCCACCTCAAGGAAATTACCAAGGTCAAAGCCATTCCGGATATCAAAAAGACGCTCAAAACTACCAAGGAAATAGTCAAGGTTTCCGGAACAACAATCCAGGCTTCTAAAGGAGGAGTTGGAACACTGGACCTAACAATGGTAATGTCCCATCGCCTTTGGATAATCCGCCAGCCGACAGTCGTCCTGCAGATAAGGTATTTTTAGCTGAAGCAGCATTATCAGGATGGTGCAGACTGCACAACACAGATCAGTATTCTGAGTTACATTGTTGCAAGTTCCAAATAGCAGTGGACATTTTCAAAAATGAGAGGAGAAATTCAAAAGATCCTCCAGTAACCGGATATGAATTAGTTCCTGCACCAAGATATGATTAGGCCCTCGTAATTGAGAGTGTCCAGTATCAACCCCAAGAATACCCACAATATCAACACGATCAAATATTTCCACCAGCATCAGCTAATGGACCAGTGGAGACGCCACCTACCATCTACTCATACACAGTTGCTGAGAAACCTATAGAAGACATGACCAATTATTACTTCCCGCCATTGAATAATAGCATATTGGTCGAAGGTATAAAAGAAGTTCAAGCATTCCAGCAGACAGGCAATAATCCACCGAAAGTTTACTATCAGAAAAATCAGGAGCCTCTGACCTCGTCCATTCCTCCACACAACTTTCAAACGCCACCACATCCAAATGCAAACAATAACCCACCTCTTCTGAAGGACGCACCACAATACAGGCAAGGAGATACTACTAGTAGTAATGCTAGTAATCCTACCCCTCCTAAGGATGAATTAAAAAGACTAAGTCAGTATGTCATAGAGGAAGTGAGGAAAATCAAGGTGAGTGTGTCATTGTTCAAACTAATGAAGGTTCCAGAGATAAGAAACACATTCCTTGATTGCTTGAAGGACACAACACAAGATTTGGCCAATACCTTTCAGAAGGCCAATTCCACGAACAATGTAAATATTGTCCAAAATGAACAGTCCCAGTCTATTCAAGAAGGATGTCAGAGCTCCAAAGGAACTCGAGGAATGTATGAAGTAAAAGAAGGCATAGAAATGCCAGGACAAGGGATGGTTAAAACTGAGCAAGTGTATCTAAATTCAAAAGAAAACAAGGTGGAGAATCTAGCAAAAGAAGCAGAAGCTTCACCGGCTGAGAAAAATACTAAGGTTAAAGCCAAGGAAATGGAGTCTGACGCACAGAAAGGAAGCCCTGTGATAGTTTATCAAGGGAAAGATGAGCCAGCCCCTTTCCTCGTTTCGCTCAGGATTTTCAACAAACTTCTACATAATTGTCTAATTGATTCAGGAGCGTCAAGTAATGTAATGCCTCTAGCAGTTTGCCGCAGATTGGGTTTGACACCCACAAGAACAAACAAGAAAGTGACACAATTGGATAAGACAGAAGTCCCAGTCGTAGGAGAATTAAACAACATCCATATGCAATTATCAACAGATCCAAGGATTCAACAGTTTATCGACATTTCTGTCCTAGATGGATATGGAATGGTTTTAGGATGAGATTGGACTCGCAGACTGAATGCTACTTTGCTACTGACTTTTCACACATGTGGTTGCCTTGGAAAGGTATTCCCAACCAGATCATGATTGAAAGTATGCCAAGACTTAGACTGATGATCACCGAGAATGGAGAGAACAATGAAATTTTGTTTTGTGAAACAGACTTGGGCCAGTACAGAGCAAAATCACCAGAGGTTTTGATGTTGCAATGCTCGAATAATCAGGAAGATTCACTAAAAATTGCAGATCTAACAGAAGTACCTACTGAAAGTGATGAAGAACTTTCACTAGATGAAGGTGAAAGCATGTTCGAGAATTTTAGAAGATTTGTGCTAAAAAATGCAAGACAAGAAAAAGAATTGGGGAGTCATGCTTTTGTGCAAGACTTGTTACTACCCAACTGGTGCCGAATTCATAACGCTTTTCATTCTGAATTCTCCTGCGCAATGTGTAAAATGGCTTTGGACCAAGTACGTGTAAGAATTTCCCAAATTTCAGAAGATGAATGTTTCAATTTAACAACACAAGATAGAGAAAGAGACTTTGACAGAGAACTCTCGTTAGAAATGATCCAGGATAAAAACCAGTTTCAGGAGGATCATTCTGTTCCAGAAATCCAGAACGAAGGAAGTCTCAATCCTAAACAGATACAAGATCAGGAACAAGTGTGGACTTTGAGATTTGATGGCTCAAAATCCAATAGGGGAAATGGAGCTGGCTATGAGCTTATTAGTCCATCAGGCGAGACCTATTTAGCCACCTTGAGGTTGTAGTTTCCCTGCACCAATAATGTAACAGAATATGAGTCATTAGTTCATGGATTGCTCCACGCAATTCGCAAGAAGGTCAAAGTGCTACAGGTTTATGGTGATTCAGAAATTGTGGTAAGGAAAGTAAGGAAGAAGTACGCTTGCCATGACAAGAGACTGAGAGGATACAGAAACCGTGTCTAGGATCTTATTGAAATTTTTTATGCTTTCAACATCAAATCAGTGTATCGCTCTCAAAACAAAGTGGCAAATTTCTTAGCCCAATCAGTAAGTTCCTTGGAGCCGCTTGAGATGGATGCCGTGAAGAAATTTATAGTGGAAATCACTTCGACACCATCAGTCCCAGATAACATTACAAATTTCCAAGTGTTCGATGATGATAGGCATATCCTAGATTTCTTGACAAATTCAGATGTTTTCCTCACTCAAGTCATTGATGAAGAAGAAGACCGAGGGGAGACTGAATTTGATATCAAGGGAATAATGAATCTAAAGACCAACAACATTCCCAAAGGAATGATACAGCTAGAAAGGATCTTCGATCAAGACCAGATCAATGCCATCAAATACCAAAGAAGTGAAGGAGCTCAACATGAAGCCATCAACCTTGGAATGCAAGAAGAAGTGAGAAATGTTCTCATTGGCAAAGTATGTACACATGAAGAAAGAGAACAAATAATCAAAAGTCTGAAACAATTTAAAGACATTATTGCCTGGAGCTACGAGGGTCTGAAAACATATGATACTTCAATTATTACACACACTATTCCCCTCAAAGCTGGCAATAAACCATTCAGGCAGAGCCAAAGGCCTGTGAATCCTCTATTGGAGCCCCTCATTTTTCAAGAAGTAAAGAAGTTACTTTCAGCAGGCATTATCTTTCCAGTACGCCACTCAACGTGGGTCGCCAATTTGGTACTTGTCTGCAAAAAGAACGGAGAGATAAGATTGTGTGTAGACTTCAGAAATCTTACCAGGGCCTCAAAAAAAGATAATTATCCACTGCCCTCATTAGATGAAGTCATTCAAATTGTAAATGGTTCCCAGATGATGTCATTCCTCGATGGATATTCTGGCTACAATCAAGTGCTTGTGGAACCTGAAGACAGGCTTAAGACAGCATTCACAACAAAGTGGGGCACATTTTCCTACAAAAGGATGTCGTTTGGTCTGATCAATGTTGGAGCCACCTTTCAAAGGGCTATGGACATTGCTTTCAAAGATCTCATAGGGAAATGCATCATTGTCTACATGGATGACCTTACTGTGTTTTCAAAGAAAAGGGAAAGTCATGTAAAAGATTTGATAAAGATATTTGAAAGATGCAGAAGATACAGAATATCCTTGAACCCGAAGAAATGCGTATTCGGGGTAACTAAAGGAAAATTGTTGGGTCATGTGATAACAGAAAAGGGTATTCTTATTGACCCTGATCGAGTAGAGGCTATTTCAAGGATTGGTTTTCCGTCAAGCCAGAAGGAATTGAAGTCTTTCTTTGGAAAGATTAACTTTGTAAGAAAATTTATAACCATATTTGTTGAGATAGTCAGGCCCCTAAATGAAATGCTAAAAAAGGATGCAAAGATAGAATGGATGGAGCCAGTGAGGAAAGCTTTTGAAGAAATTAAACAAGCCATAGTTGACGCTCCTGTCTTGGTTAGTCCTGATTATACTAGGCCTTTTTATCTCTACTCTTTCACATTAGAGTATACATGTGCCACAATGTTAACACAAAGGACAAATGAAAAGGATGAACATCTTGTTGCTTTTATGAGTGCACCTTTCAAGGATGCAGAGTTGAAATACCTAAATGTTGAGAAGCAAGCATACGCTCTGGTCAAAGCAATAAAGAAATTTCGTCACTACATATTGAGGAGTAAAGTTTTTGCTATAGTCCCAAATGTGACTGTCAAAAACCTCCTAATGCAAAATGAGCTAGGAGAGAGAAGGGGCAAGTGGGTTACAATCATTCAGGAGTATGATGTTGAAATTCAGCCAATGAAGATTGTCCGCGGCCAAGATTTGACACAAACCATGGCTACGGGACCTGAACTAGTACAACAGGTGTATGAACTACAAGAGGTATCCCCTGATGAATGGTATGACAATATCGTCTACTTTCTTCTCAATCACAAATGCCCAAACCATTTAAATCCAGTGCAAAAGAGGGCTTTACGAATGAAGAGCCAAAGGTACATGCTGCAAGGAGCAGTGTTATATAGGAGAAATCATGAAGGTGTTTTCCTAAGGTGCCTGGGAAAGGAAGAAGCTAAACAGACAATGGAACATTTCCATTCCAGATTTGGAACTGGCCACGGAGGAGTGCTGGCAACAGTACACCAAGTTTTGATGGCCGACTATTATTGGCCGACAGTATTTAAAGATGCATACGAACACGTGAAGACTTGCCACACATGCCAAATCACTGTCGCACGAGAAAAGAACCCAGCTATGCCACTGCAACCTGTGATTGAAGTGCGACCTTTCGTGAAGTCGGGGCTCAATTTTATTGGTATGATCAATCCACCTTCCTCGGCACAACACAGGTATATTCTAACCGCAACTAACTACTACACGTGGTGGTCAAAATCTCAAGCTCTGAAATTTTGCACTTCTGATACGGTAATTAAATTTTTGGAAGAAAACATTATCACCAGGTTTGGATGTCCTCATGCTTTAGTATGTGATAATGGTTCTACGTTTACTTCATTGAGGTTTTCTAATTGGGCTTTCGAGTATGGTATCACTTTGAAATTTTCATCAAATTATTATCCCCAGGGCAATGGATTAGCAGAATCCACAAACAAAAATCTATTGAACGTCATCAAGAAACTGTTAGACAAAAATCCAAGGGATTGGCACACACAATTGAGATTCGCTCTTTGGGCAGATAGAGTAAGAGTAAAGAATTCCTTGGGTACATCACCTTATCACCTAGTTTACGGACAAGATCCCATATTTCCTATACAGTTGAGAATTTCAACCCTGTAGTTCATGCAAGAGTGTTTGGAAGAAGAAGAGAGAGTCAAAACCAGATTGTCGCAGTTACTGTTGTTGGAAGAAAAAAGAGATCAATCCTTGGAGAAATTTTCCAAACATCAAGATATTGTCAAAAGATGGTTCAACAAACGAGTGAGAGTTAAGGCATTTCGAATTTCTGATTTAGTCCTTTGTTTGGACAGAGCTCACGAGAGAAGAGGAGACCATAATAAATTTGACAACCTATGGATGGGTCCCTTTCAGATTTCAAAAAATTTGGGAGACAATGCTTTTAAACTTAAGGCACTAACCGGAGAAGAAGTTCCATTTCCCGTCAACGGGCAATTCCTAAAGCATTACTTCCAGTCCTAGACTCCCAGTGGGTCTTGTCTTGTACATAGCTAGATTAGATTTATTTTCCTGTTTGGGTTTGGTTTTTGCTTTTGGTTTTTTCCTCGCTTTCCTAGATTAGTTTGATTTGCTTTCATTTCTTTAGGTTTAGGATTAGGCTTTGAATAAATAAATGGATCTCCATTTGCAAGAAGGTAAGGTGTTCCAAACACACACACTGGACTTATTTCGCAAAGTAATGTTTAGATCATTCCATTGATAAATATTCGTTAGGAATCTTGGAATCCGAGACTGAATCCTTCTAGTTTAACTTTAGGTTAGGATTTGTACTTGGTTAGAAGGGGAATCGTATATTGTATCTAGAAACTGAGTATTGAAGATCACTATATTTTTACACACTTAACAATTTCTCTGAGTCATTACGGTCTCCCAGGAGAAGTCAGGGTTAGGCTAATCAAAATTCTGGCTCCAGCGCCACTATAATACTCAAACCCATGTGAGCTTCATTGCTTACAAGCCAAGATGTGGAAATATCTGACAAGAAAAGAATTATCAAAAGAATAAAAGAAAAATGAAAAATATAAACATTTGGCTATGGGTGTGCAAACATCTCTACAGGCGTGCACTCAAATCGATCAATCATCAAAAGAGAAAAATAAGAAAATTAAAAGAAATTATAAATTGCTGGAAGTAGAGCAATCTCCATGAGTTTATAAAAGATAACCTTGTCGGGGCTATAGACGCTCGCTGGCAGCAAGGCTCTATCCAAGGATGATTTTGGAGTTAGGACAAATTACAAAGCCTGCCATGACGAAACCAAAGAGTCATACTGATTTCACGACATGGAATAAACGCATTTGCACACACTTGTGATTGAAGGGAAAATTGTCTTGATCCAATCTAGGGTTTCTTTCCTTTCTGAGTACACACTTTTAACCTAAAGGGAAGTTAGTTTGATTTAGTCAGAGATTCCGGATTCATCATAGGTCTTTATCTTTGGAATGTTCAGGAACATTCCTCACGTGGAGTCACCAGATGTTGTGACCTAATTCACACCTTGCCCCATTGCAAATGGGGACCCTAGTAGTTTGCCTTTTAGGGTTTTGTCGTCGCGTCTAAATTTTGTCTGGTCTCTGTTTCGGGTTTCGGGTTTAAGTTTTTGAATGGTCACTCGAGTCAAGTAAAAGATTTTGAGCCTGGATCACTGTGCAAGCATTCATCATCATGCTTAGGAGGCTTGAAAGACAAAGATCGACTATCGTTTCAGTCAATTCTGACACCTCCTACTTTTTAGGGTTTTTCACTTTGGCCCCCTATTTTTTAGGACCTACTTTTTTGGCACTTTTGAGCAATTCTGAGATCCCTATTTTTACAGGCTATTTTTAGAAAGTTGCTATTTTGGGAAAATTTTCTATTTTTAGAAAGTTTCTATATTCGGTAAGGACTCGAATTTCGAAAATCCACTCAGAAGTTCCAAAAACTTAACAGAGCTCTCAGAAAATCGATTTGAAAATTTTATGAATTCATGGTGAAATTCTAAAAAATGTTAAAAATCTGGAAAAATCATTGAAAAAATCACAGAAAAATGGTGAGTAATCTGGAAAAATCAGTCAAGAAATCATAGAGAATAGTGAAAAATCTGAGAAATTCATAAAGAAATCTGGAAAATTCATGGAGAAGACTGAATTCATGGTGAATTTTCCTAAGTGTGGAGTCCAACCAGCATAGAGAAAGAGGAAGTCAATGGCGAATAGCTTCAGCCAAGTAATGTTAATGGCAAGGATATAAGCCAAGTCCGCCCAACAATGGCAAGGATGAATGCAAAGTACGCCTTGGGAAAAATGAAAGGATGGCATGAGGTCAAGGCAAGTCCGCCTTGAAATGGCAAGACATTGAGCAAAGTCCGCCCTTGCAAGAAGATGAAATGGCATGGCTGAAGGTCAAGTCCGCCCAACCACATGGAAAAATGACTCAACACTTGGTCAAGTCCGCCCTTGGCCAAGCAATGAAAGTGGCAAGCCATAAGACAAAGTCCGCTCCAAGATGGCAAGCCATAGGGTGAAGTCCGCCCAACAACATAAGGAAATGGCAAGCAGATAGATGAAGTCCACTCCAAGATGGCAAGGAAATTAGGCAAGTCCGCCCTTGGAAAAAACATTGAGTGGCATGAAAATTGATGAAGTTCGCTCCAAGATGATAAGTAGATGAGTGAAGTCCGCCCTTTGCCAAAATGTGAAGTGGCATGGAAACAAGTGAAGCCCGCCCTTAGCCAAAAGATAAAGTGGCTAAGGCATAGCCAAAAAAAAATTAAATCGCTTGGACTAAGGCTAAGTCTGCCTTGGGATAAAAAATGAATGTCTTGACTTCAAGCAAAGTCCACCATACTTAGAGAAGTGAAAAAAAATTAAAATTTTGCCTAAGTATGGGCTTTGGAAAATTTTAAAATAGGCTTGGCACTAGATAAATTCACCATATCTAAAATATTTTTCTAAGTCTAAACATTTATATGTCTAGAAAATCTTGCCAATGACTTAGGGAGATGGAAATAAATTTCGCCATACTTGGAGAAAATGAGAAAATTGTTAAAGAAAATTCGCCTGTGACTTAAGATGGAAAGAAAGTTATGGCGAAATAAATTTGGAAAAAGAAAGTTATGGCGAAATAAAATTGGACGATAGAAATTATGGCAAGGTAAAATTGGAAAAAAAAAATCCGCCTAAGGTAATGGCAAGAAAATTTTGAAAAAAAAAATCAAACATTGCCTTAGGTAAAAAATAATAATTTGCCATAAAATTAACGGGTTGAAAATGACACATAAAATAATTATTTTAATTATTTTAATTCTTTATTTTCAACACCTCAAAGAGATAAGCTTCAAAAAATCAAAATTGGAAAAGGACAAAAAGAACTTTACTGAACTGTCGTCTAAATTGGAAACTTTCCCGAAGACTGTCATTGAAGATAAAACTTGCCATTCAGAAGCTAAGTACAAGCCAAGTTCAGACTCGATTTGGTGGAAATAATTGAAATTTGCTAAATGGGTCGATTTTTCTCATCTTTAAAATTGAATTCACTTCTCATTTTTACAATCATTCGATTTTCGAAAGAAGAGTGTGAGAAGAAAGTTTGCAAAGGCAAGAAAGTTGAGAAGGTTTTAAGCAAAATTGAAGAAGGCAGATTTATACCAACCAGCATTGTGATCGTGATCATTTCAGTTTGTCCGGATAGCCAGGCATATTTATTTTCTCCACTTTATTTTGGCATAAAAACTTCGTTACTTCTTTCCTTTCCAGCGTAGTTCTTTACGAAGTTTGATTTGACAACTAGCTAGATTATTTTTCGAGTAATTTAAATTTTAAATTCTAATTATTCTCTTTGTTTCTTCTTGCAGATTTATTTTTGAGAAAGTAAAAAATGATGTTTGCCAGCAAGGGTGTGCAGCTACAGTCAAAGATTAAATGCAAATGGGAGCATATTGTGGACACCAACCTTGCCCATGTTGACTTTGACGATTTCAAGGAAAGAATGTACGGAAGTGATGGACATTTGCCCACGCCAATTGCAAGAAGAATGATGCGTAAAGAAATTGTTCATGCAGCTGGATTTTCGCCAGCAAAAGAGTGTCCAGAACTTATGGTGGAATGTGCATTGCATTATAATGCACGGGAAAGATAGATAGAAGCTCTTGATGGAAGAGTTCTTGCATACTTGTCTGAACCATCCATTCAAGAAACTTTTGGAATTCCAGTTTACAACCGGACATCCTATCGAACCAAAGAAGATGTACTCAAACTCTACAAAGATCAGCAAGACCTTTGTGCATCGAATATAAACAAGACTTGGTTACTGAAGCCAAAACCTACTGTGAGGAAAATGCCGAAGAAGTTGGCCAGAATACATTTTAAAGAAGAATATGGCGACATCATCTTGCTGCTGAATAGAATAGTAGGAAATCCTCATGGTGCGCCTTTCAAAAACTAGATGTATTATTTCGTTGATGAAATAATTTCTGGAGTGAAGATGTTCAACTGGTCCAGAATGATCAGTGATAGCCTCCATGAGTAGTTGGTCAACCTGGAGGAAACCAAAACCTTCCATATGAGCTCATACGTCATATATTTGCTTGCAAGGTATTACAAATATTCGGGCTTGGTTTGCAGGGGTGTAGTCGGCAACGGCGAAGGACAACTCAAGGCCTATGATTGTTATCCACAGTTGCAACTGAAGGAGAAGTCACATTTCAGGCGAGCACATGATGCCTTCCTTATGTACATCACTCGACTTCTCCAAGGTGGAACACATTAGAGACTCACCCGTGAGGCCAAGAGTCTGATCGGCCGATATGGATCCTGGTTCATCTAGTTTCCCAAGTTTACTTACATCAGGATTCAAGGATTCTCAGGACGTCCTTATAGACTGCCCATTTATACGAACAACAAAATGGTTTTGTTGGAATTTCTAAGGCAATTGGAAACATATCAGAATATTCAAAGGCTGAAACAAAAGGCAACTATCACTTTAACATTTTTATCGGCAATATGGAAGAATCATGTCCAACGGCGCAAGCAATGGAGAGTGCTCGACTGGAGATACAAAAATATCCATTCATATCATACAAGTCAAGGAATAACTTTGATCCTCTGCATCACATTGGAACTGTGGACGGAGAGAAATACAAGCACCAGATAGACTTAGAAGCTTTTTGGGCTAATGCAGCTGATGAGTTTGACGTAAGGAAGAGGCTATGGTCAAAATTGCCACTAAGCATGATAAGGGCAACAGAACCTTTCAAGGCACCTATTCAATTGGAGGATGATGGAGTATATTTGTAGCCAGGCTTTAATGAAAGCGAGCCACTTCCTCTTGTGAGATGGTCTGAGCCTAAGATGGGTGACTTGGTCACATTAATGCGACTCATATTCAAATATTCTCAATGGTGGATAGATCAACAAGTGCAAGTTTTGCAGCGGAGAAATGTGCAATTCACCTATGAATTGATGGACGATATAGAGTCATGTTCCTCAAATGTTGGAGCATCTCATGTAGATGGAGCAACAAATGCCGCTAGCTTGAAAAAGAGGAAAGAGATTGATGATCCTGCAAAGCAGAACAAGAACAAAGCATTGGAGGAGGGACCTTCTCGAAAGAAGCACAAATCCAGACCTCTTCAGTCGGCTACATCCAGGAACATAGATGAAATATTAGCCATGGATGAGGAGTCTTGGGAACATGTTGTGATTCCTTCTCCAGTTAGAGATGTAGAGCTAGTGCAATTAGATAATGATCAGCCTTCCCCTACAGGCATGGAAATTCTGGAATCGGACAATGACACAGACATCATGGATGGGGAATTTGAAGAGGGAATGATTTCTGCCCTCAAAGGAATCCAAGAAGACCCATTTGTGCAAGAAATTCCGAATATGCCAGAAATCCAATTGGTGCAAGAAGTTCAAGATGTGCAAAAAATTCCGGATATGCTAGAAATTCAAGATGTCCATGAAGATCAAAATATTCAGGATATACAGGATGTCCAGGATCAACAGGAAGATGGAATTGAATAGACAACCATCCTGGATTGGCTAAAAGAAAGATGAAAGAGAAAGGCGCCAGTAGAGGTTCCTGAAGAAGATGATGCCACAGATTTTTTGGCAAGGCTAGAGCAAACTGCCACAAGGAAGAAAGCCAAGAAATTTTATGCCATACAAAGGGATGAGGTTGGCAATCGCACAGTGCAAATAGCAGTGCCCACAATCGATAAATTCCAAGATGAAATTGTTTCGAATGAATATGCCATCACGACCATTGACATGGGTCCGACGACAAAAGGGCAAGAGGTTGAGGACTTAGACAATTCTGTTGCCACCATCAAGACTAGGCTGGAAAGGGAAGTGGAAAAGAAAAGAGAGTATAAAAGAGAGATTGAGTGTTTGAAAGAATATATCCAACATTTGACTAGGCCACTCAATCAAGGTGACCAGGAAACACTTCCACCTCCAAATTCTTCACAAGAACTAGTTAGAAATTTTGAAGAAGAATTGACAACAGCCAGAGAAGCTAAGAACTGGATGGTTGGAAAGAAAGATGAGGCAATAGAATTCGCGGAGAAGCCGGCATACGTGTATGAGAAAACTTCCTTCCTATTATCATGAGTTACAGACTTGGCAGAATTATGGGATGGCCTCGAAGATATTCAAAATAAGATTATCCCATGTATTCGAGAATTAAAAGGCATCTCAAAGCAAAGGTTGATTGATGACAAGGTTATTGAAGCTGGATCTGCATACGATTTCAGTGGCTAGTACTATGCTCTGATTTCATGAAAAGGAGTCCTGGAAAGGGTAAAGCGGGATGGCACCAAAGTTGAAGAGCTTGCGAAAGAGATTCAGAGTAAAATTTACCAGATGGCTGCAGATATGCTTGACCGAGATATTGTTCGAAAGAAACACTTACGGCCAAAAAATTTAAAAGAACAAGTGCAGAGAATTTTCTCCACCATCTCCGGGCCAATCATGAAAGAAAACTTCACCAGGGTATTTAGCTTCATGACCGTCAGAGAGGCTTTCTTGCTACATGAACCAAAATGCACGGCCACCTTTGCAGAATGTGCTGAGAGTTTGGACTTGCTAGAATACAATGTCAATGCGCTTCTGGACATTGCCATGGAAGAAGTCAGTCGGATCGTGTCAAAGTTCGCCGAACGTGATGCTTTGCAGGTGGATAAGGATGCAACTCCAGATGCCTGAAGTTCTCTCCAGTTAACTGATGGATGTTTAGGAAACCCTAATTAGGGTTTGGTTATGTTTGATCTTGGCCATTGATGTCATTTTAATCTTGGCCATTCATTGTAATTTGGGATTGCTATATAAACCCCCCCCCACTCTCTCATTTCATTAGAAATTAGGAGATTAAGAGGAGATATATAGAGGAATCAATAGAGAGTTAGAGATTAGATTGTAGAGAATAAGAGAGAGTTTTATGAAATTGTTGCAAAATACTATTTTGATAATAAAGTTCATCATGCATGAGGTGATTTGAATCCTTTGATTGTCAAATGGTTGCATGGTCGCATATTCTCTTTCTCGTCCAGTAAATTTGAATTAGAATTTAAATGTATGTTAAAAGAATGACAGATTGATAATAAAGGTTAGTGAAACTTAGCTCATACTTTCTTTGAGTGGATGCTTTTCATTCAATGTATAAAGTTAGGCTGAGATTTATCATGGATGCTTAACTTCTGTTTGGATAATTATTGTTCGATTTGATGGTAGTTATTCATGACGTGAAAATCACAAGCACATTCCCAGAAGATTGCACTTGCTTTTTGTAGTTGTCATTTAATGTGGCGAACCAAAGTATTGTTTATTTGGTTTCACTTAATCCTTGCCGTCTCTTGATTTCATAGGAATAGCATAGGACTCCTAAACCCTTACTCTTTTTCACTTTTTTTATAAAGTCAAAAAAATCCAAAATAATACTGCATTCACATCTTCGCTTTTCTGAGTAACCTACTAGAGTTAAATCCCAATTGTGCCCCCAGCAAATCACATCAAACCACAGAGCTCATCCACACTCATCTTAAACATTGGAATTACCATATGATCTTTCTTGCAGTCTTAGCATACGAGATAGTTTTTCAAGAGGGGATGGAGCGTCTTTGACACTTTATTCTAGAATGTTTGTTGTGTCATAAAACACGCATCAACAAGCTGTAGATGAACCAGCAAACCAAAATTGACAAAAACTCCAAAATTCTTCAATCAAATGAGCTCAATCTGCTAGTCTGATATTGAGAAGCAGCAATGTAGCCAACTAGGTGTTATCTTGCAAACACGAAATTGAACAAAAGGCTGGGTGGTAGACATTCTCGAAGCAAAATATCAATTGTCATTCTGACAGCATAACTTTAGCATAATTTTCATGGTTCGTAAAGCTGGAGCAAAGCTTCCATTTTATTAAAGATCAAAAGACTCATCAAATTCCCAGAAGGTACGCCAATAGTCATCAATGACCTTTCAAATTTCTAAAAAAACCTTCTAACTTCTCAAAATGGCGTCCACTTTATCAAGGCACAAATAAAATTTATTTTTAAAAGAATATCTTCAAGAAAAGGCATCCACTTTTCCCAAGGCATTAAAAGACTTAAAATAATAAATTTATCCTTCATGATGACGTCCCCCTTCATGACCACCTTTTAAGAACAACTTAAAGATATTATCCCTAGGCTAAGGGGTCAACTACAAATTATAACATTAATGCCTTTAATCACCAAAATAAAACCCTTAGAAGCCAGACTTGAATTGCATTAAATGCTCCAACTGAAAATGAAGACCTTGAAGACTGATAACTGCATACTGCCACATATAGAATTTACTATAAATAGTAAACTCCCTAGAAAGCCATAGAACCTTAGAACTGGAAACCCTAATTTTACCTCAAACGAGCCTACAAGCTTCCAGAATAGGCTGACGAGTGACAGAACAGATCACTGATGAGAAGAGGACATTACAGTCTGCCCTCCTCAAGATTGCTTGTCCTCAAGCAACTAAAAAGATGGATGCAACAAAATCTATTCTCCTTCCCACGTGGCATCTTCAATAGGAAAATTCCTCCATCTAACCAAGTATTCCTTGATTGTCCTTCTCCTCAAGGAACATTCTCTAGTATCAAGAATCTCTTCGGGAATCAACACCAACTGACCTTCCTCATCCAATGGAGGTAATTCTGAAGTAGCCACAACATTGTGTCCAAGTGCCCTCTTGAGGTGTGACACATGAAAGACGTTATGCACCTTGCTTTCAACTGGAAGCTGCAACCCATAAGCAACTTCACCAATCCTTTTGGTGACTTTAAAAGGACCATAAAATTTTGGCTTTAACTTTTCTGCACCACTCTTCTTAAGGGTAGATTGTCTATAGGGCTAAAGCCTCAAGTAGACCATGTCGCCAACTTCAAAAGATCTCTCAACACGCTGCTGATCAGTGTATAACTTCTATTGATTTTGAACTTGTTGCAAATTTTCTTTGAGAGATTTCAAGATGTCTTGGTTCTGCTAAAGCATATCCTTTGCCTGTGGAGCTCTACTATCACCAAACACTAGGTCAACAAAGTTAGGAGCATCATAGCCATAAAGAGCCATGAAAGGAGACATCTTAATTGACATATGATAAGAAGAGTTGTAATAGTACTCTCCCAAATGAAGCCACTTAATCCAATCCCTTTGCTGCCCTAAAACATAATTTCTAAGGTAGCCCTCTAGCCACTTGTTGACAATCTCGGATTGCCCATCTATTTGAAGATGATAACTAGTGCTTGGAGTAAGCATTGTACCACTTAGCCTAAAGATCTCTTGCCAAAAAGCACTTAGGAACTTGTTGTCCGTATCACTGACAATAGTTTTAGGCAAACCATGCAACCAAAAAACTTCTCTAAAGAATAGCTCAGCCACTTGAGCTACTGTAAAAGAAGTTGTGATAGCATAGAAATGTGAAAATTTAGTCAATCTATCTACCACCACAAAAATACAATCACGTCCTTGTACGTTAGGAAACCCAGTGATGAAGTCCATTGCAATGCTTTCCCATTTCTGATTTGGGATTGGCAGGGGCTGCAACAACCCAGCTGGAAAAGAATGTTCATTCTTATTGTTTTGGAAAATAGAACACTTTCTTATGTAATTCATTATCTCATCCTTCATCCCTTTCCAAGCAAACCTTTCTCTAATATGTTTGTAAGTCTTTAACATGCCTTGATGACAAGCAAGGGAAACATCATGAAAAGACTATAGAATCTTCTTTTTAAGCTTAGATTCATGCACTAAAAAGACTCTACCTTTATAGATAATTAACCCATCAATCAACTTATACCTTTCATCAACCAAATGACCTTCAAACAAGCTGGTTGCAAACTGATTTTTAGCATAATCAGCAGCAATTAACTCCTTCCAATCTGCTGATAACTCACAAAGTGACTGCAAATGAGGCCTTCTTGAAAGAGCATTAGCCACTATGTTATTTTTTCCTTTGACATACTCAATGTCAAAGTCATACGCTTGGAGCTTACTTACCCATTTCTATTGTCTTTCATTTAAATATTTTTGGTGCATAACGTGTTTAAGACTGTTATGATCAGTCTTAACAACAAATTTACTTCCCACCAAATATTGACGGAACTTAGATAATGCATGCATAATAGCAAGCATCTCTTTGTCATATATTGAGTAAGATTTTTCTGCTCCTCTCAACTTTCTGCTCTCAAAGACAATGGGGTGCTTGTCTTGCATAAGAACAACTCCAACTCCCTCACCTGAAGCATCACATTGTAATTCAAAGGGCTTTGTGAAATCTGGTAGGGCCAACACTGGACATGAGCTCATTATGTGCTTGAACTTGTCGAAGACTCCTTGTGCCCTCTCTGTCCATAGGAAGGCTCCTTTCTTAGTAAGATCTATAAGGGGAGCTGCCATGTGAGAATATCCCTTAACAAATCTTCTATAGAATCCGCACAAACCCAAAAATCCTCTAAAATGAGAAATATTCTTTGGAGGTGGCCAATCAAGGATGGCCTTAATCTTCTCTGAATCAACTTTGACACCCTTGGCACTAATGATGTGGCCGAGATACAACAGTTTCATCATCCTGAACTCACACTTTGATTCTTTGGCAAACAAACATTCTGCCTCCAAAATGCTAAGCACTTCTTCCAAGTGCTTGAGGTGCTCTTCCCAAGACTTACTGAATATGACAATATCGTCGGAGAAGATGAGCACAAACTTCCTCAAATGTTGTCTAAAAATCTTGTTCATACAAGATTGGAATGTAGCTGGAGCATTTGTCAAACCAAAAGGCATGACAAGAAATTTAGAATGCCCAAAATGGCATCTAAAAGTTGTCTTCTCTATATCCACCTCCATCATTCTGATTCGATGATAGCCCGAATGAAGATCAATCTTCGAGAAAAACATAGCCCCATGGAGCTCATCAATAAGCTCATCAATCCTAGGGATAGGATATCTATTCTTGATGGTCTTCTGATTCAATGCACGGTAGTCAATACACATACACATTGTACCATCTTTGTTTTTGACCAGCACTACTACAGAAGCAAAAGGACTCTTGCTTGGTCTAATGAAACCGGTCTCCAATAGCTCCTTGGTGGCTTTTTTGATCTCATCTTTTTGCTTCTTTGGATAACGGTATGGTGTAGTCATGACGAGCTTCGCTCCTTCTTCTAATTCAATTACATGCTCAAAACCTCTTTCAGGAGGTCTTCCAGGAGGTAAGCTTCCAAAGACTTTGCTCTTCTTTGAAAGTAAGGCTTGGATATCAAGATGATATTGCCTCTTCTCTTCTACTGGATCAGCTGGTAGAACCAAACATTCAACATCCCATTCAACCTGATCGTGACGGATCAGCCTTTCCATCCTCTTCAAAGACACAATTCGAGGGCCCCCATTTGACATCCCTCTTAGAACAACCTTCCTTCCATTAGACTAAAATTTAAGCTCCATAGTTTGCAAATTCAATGTGATCTCACCAAGAGATCGCAACCATTGTATGCCTAGCACAACATCAGTGTCTCCAATTTCCGCCACATAAAAATCATCTTTAACCTCATAATTTCCCAATTGCATAGAGAGGTTAGGAATCTTCCTCGTGCAAGACATAGTAAAACCATCTGCAACCATTACCTTGAAACCTTCAAATTCCTCAGTCTTCAAACCCTTTTTAGCAACCAATCCTTCATCAATAAAATTATGAGTTGCTCCAGTGTCAATTAGAGCAACAATCCTTTGTGAATTAACTACTCCATGAACCCGAAAAGACTCATTTTTCTGAAACCTTGATAGTTGTGTGAAAGCACTACCATCTACCACCTCATCAGGCTTCTCTTCTGTGGCTTCTTCACCTTCACTACTTGCTAATTTGTATTGCTAATTAGACGAATCAGATTCTGATCCATAATAAGAATAGCCCTCCATTTGATTTTCTTTGCCTCTTCCATTGCAACGGTGACCCTTAACCCAAGGTTCACGACAAGTGTAGCAAAATCCATCTTTTCTAAGTTGTTCTTTGAGCTCCTCTGATAACCTTGGTGGAAACTTCTTAGGAATATTTGAAGAATGTTTTTTATCTTTCTTATGGCTGAAAGGTTTTGAATGAAACTTAGGTCTTGGGGCTGCCAACTCCATGCTCCTAGCTTTCTTGATGGCTTCGTCTAAAGTTGGTGGATCAAAGGCTTTGACCCAACCCTTCAAAGGCTCCATTAAACCTTCAGCAAAAAGAACCACAAGTCTTCTCTTAGTAATGTTAGGCACCATTACCAATAACCTCTAGAAATCAGCCACATAATTGTCTAAAGATCCTTGTTGTTTTAACTGAGCCAATTCTCTGAATCTCAACTCAGGATCCTTGGTATCAAATCTCTCAATCAGCTTGTTGGTAAACTCCTCATATGTGTGAATGAGGTTATGGCCAAGAGTGACCAAACCATAAGTCCACCATTCGTGAGCTATCCCATCCAAATTAAAGTAGCAAATTTGATAGCATCTTCTTCCGAAATTGGTCTGAGAGAGAGATAGTTATCTAGCTTCTGCACCCATGATCTGGCTATACACTTATTACTACCATCAAACTGCTCCATAGTAATCTTTCCCAAAGCTAGGTAGAAATCATTTCTAGGTGCCATAGGAGGATGTTGTTCAATCCTTCCTCCATTTCTTCGACTCCTTTGATTCATGTATTGATCAAAGGTCCAAGTACCTCTCAAGTCAAGAGGTAAAGAAACATACTCCATGTAAGCTTGACGTGCATCATCAGCAAAAGCTGGTGCAGCTTCAACCGGTTGTTGCTCTTCCCTTGGCGTGAAGACGGGGAAAAGGGGTCTAGAGGATGACCCACTAGGAATTGAAGCATGTTGACCCACAATTCTAACACTTCTATTCACCTCAGGGCTGCCATTACTATTATTTCCACTACTTTCACCAGTTGAATTATTTTGGGGCTGAAAAACATTAAGTGTTGCTTGCTGGTCCAACTTGGACAGTAATCGGGACATCATGTCTATCATTCCATCAAACTTTTTCTTTGCTTGGTCCCTTTCGTCAAACATTTTTTTAACTGTTTGATTGACTTCTTCCTCCACTGACTTTTCTGTACCTTCAATTGTTTTTCCAAGATCCCTCAAAACTTCTGAAAAAGTCTCTACCTCTGGAATGGGAGGAAACTAATGCTGAGTTCTGACCTAACTTCTAGTGAATGGCCTAGTGTCTCTATCACTCATCAGACAACCAACTGCAAGATTGCCACAGGATGGCAGGGTCTTCTACTTTGATACCACTAAAATATGCTAACCAATTTTTTTGAAGGATTTACACAACATAAACCAACACTAGCCAACTGGATTAGCATTAGCATCAAACTGAAATCCAAGCTTAAAAGAAACCCAATGCCAAGAATGCATACTCAGTCCCAATGAAGGAGAGGTGTTGTCATATGGTAGAGAAACTAAAGAACATTACTTGAAATGGAACAAACTCAACATCAAGAATGTGCACTCAAAATCCCACTGAGGGCGAGGTGCTAACATATGACGGAGTTATTAATTAAAAACGGGAACAATAGGCGGATAACCAGCCATGGAAAGTACAACTATCTAATTCATCCGCTGCGGCGGGCATCCACTTGAGAGTGGGGATTCACCACTTTGAAAGTGGGTACAAGAGAGATACAAAATCAATTATCCACACTGGCGGTAGACCATCCAGGGGTACTTAATGTGAAAAGAAAGAAGAATTAATTGCAGCGATTAAGGACTCGAACAGTACTATTGTTTACAGTCTTACAAATAAGAAAGAGAGTTGCAAATTACATATGAATTATGTACAATAGCTTCAAAGCACATGAGTAATAGATGATCCCATACAAATAATTATCTCTCTAACTGCTGAAATGAATCAAAATTTTGAACTTCTAAAGTCTGATAACAAAAATCAGTAAACTGAAAATGTCAACCAGCAACTGTGAAAACCAATAAAGTATTCATAACTCACTCAATTCACCTCCAAATCAAATGACGTCTTTTGCAGAGGTCTTATAAGAGGTAGGCGCCCAAAATCAAACACCAAATAGCAGCAAACTTCAACTTATAACTCTTGCACAAATCCCAATGCTCTTTTAGAAAAGTATGACCCTCGTTGAAGGGGCGATTTTCATTTAAAAATCAGGTTCTTCAAATAAAAATCTCAAATTGAGCATGAAGGGTCGCCCAAGGTCAGAAAATGTATTGGTTAAATACCTAGAATCAAATTCAATATGAATTTAAAGCTATGAATCAAAATCACCTTCAGTTGTAGATGAACCAGCAAACCAAAATTGACAAAAACTCTAGAATTCTTCAATCAAATGAGCTTAATCTACTAGTCTGATATTGAGAAGCAGCAATGTAGCCAACTAGGTGTTATCTTGCAAACACAAAATTGGACGAAAGGCTAGGAGGTAGACATCCTCGAAGCAAGATATCAATTGTCATTCCGACAACATAACTTTAGCATAATTTTCATGGATCGTAAAGCTGGAGCAAAGCTTCCATTTTATAAAAGATCAAAAGACTCATCAAATTCCCAGAAGGTATGCCAATAGTCACCAATGACCTTTCAAATTTCTAAAAAAACCTTCTAACTTCTCAAAATGGCGTCCACTTTATCAAGGCACAAATAAACTTTATTTTTAAAAGAATATCTTCAAGAAAAGGCATCCACTTTTCCCAAGGCATTAAAAGACTTAAAATAATCAATTTATCCTTCATGATGACATCCCCCTTCATGAACACCTTTTAAGAACAACTTAAAATTATTATCCCTAGGCCAAGGGGTCAACTACAAATTATAACATTAATGCCTTTAATCACCAAAATAAAACATTTAGAAGCCAGACTTGAATTGCATTAAATGCTCCAACTGAAAATGAAGACCTTGAAGACTGATAACTGCATACTGCCACAAATAGAATTTACTATAAATAGTAAACTCCCTGGAAAGCCATGAAACCTCAAAACTGGAAACCCTAATTTTACCTCAAATGAGCCTATAGGCTTCTGGAATAGGTTGATGAGTGACGGAACAGATCACTGATGAGAAGGGGACATTACAGATTCCCTATAAACATGTAGACATTTGGATAAATCCAACTTACTCATCAACTAGGATCACTTCAACATCAAATGATTGTACAAGAGTGCTTTAATCTTGAAAAAGCATCTATTTCAGGCAGGAAATTATTGGCATGTTATGACAAATGCATCTACATTGACTATCTCAAATAGACAAGGACTTGATAAGACACTAAGTATCAAGCTATCCATGACATCAAATCAAAAAAATATCAAAAAATAAAAATAATAAAGAGAAATCATTTTCCCAATGGTGAAAACCATTTTTATGATGCCTTGGATAAGTACCATGATGAAAACTTGGAAAACATGTGTCTATGTAAATTGATTGTCTATATAATTTGCACTTGGAGGAAATTTGTCTCATCTATCCCATATTATCTTCCTTGCCATCCTAATATATCATCTCCATGTCTCCTTGCTATTATCATTCATCATCAACCATATTTAATGTTGATCTTGATAAGGACTTTGATCTTGGTAATGATTCGGATACGATTGTTCAACATGCTTAGATAAACACTTGACAATACATCCTTCTACAACAAATGCTCTATCCATATTGGTATCGCTTGTGCCATACCTTTTATCTCTTTAGTCCAGTATCCTAGACAACATTTCTGAAGTAGGTGCATACTTTCCTTTGTAACATAGTCCTTGGAGATCACATCCATCATTTCCATCCACTATAATTAATCCTTTAACCCATTGATATGCCTTTCTATCCATTATTATTAATTCTTTAATCCATCCATTCAATTCATTAAGCCACTTATCCTAAATTTTCCTATCTCACATTCATATTTCTATACTTGATGCTCCCCTATCATTAATTATCATATGGAGACAACACTCCATCCAAAATCAATCCAATACCATAATCAAATAAGAAATCCAATGCATTCCTAAAACAATTAATCCACTGCAAGCAATCCTTATCCACACATCTTGTTAAGCAATCTAGCCAATCATCCTAAGAGAATCCAACAACTCTGTTCCTAGCCTTTTTATAAAATTTTAATCAAATTAATCTAATTAACCATCACTATTAGGATATATTGTTCCCAATCCTCGTGTTGTTCTTGGGATGTATTGTTCCCACATCAATAACATGATCAACATCAATCAATCAATCATTGATAATTTTCATCTTGACCAAGGGAAACGTCGTTTGTGTCTATGTATCATTTTATGCATGCTTGCTTGCTTTGATTATGTGTTTTTATCATTTTTTCTTTCATCTGTATCGATCCTTACAACATACTTGCCAAAACAACATCATGGTCTTATAGGAATATGCTTTCATGTGACCTTTAGTTCTTTATGCATTTGAAAAATCATCACCATGGTCTTTATATCATGGTGCATAATGTTAGGTGTTATATCAAACATTAGGTTGCTCACATCAGTTGAACATGATTATCCTTTCTTCCCTCATTTGCATCTAATCCCTCCTTTTCGTCCATTTTAAGATCCTACATGTGTCCTTCATACCTAGCTATCCTTTTGAGGTGCATTATCCTATCCCGATTTTTGTAAGCCCCATCCTTTTTTCCATACCATTCCACATCTATATTTTCATTTTTCTTTGAAATGATATTTTCTTTTAGTCACAATATTGTCTCAAAGAAAGGGAAAATATAGACACCTAAAAATATCCTAGGTCATAATTCCATAATTTATCCTAATTATCCATTTCCTCCTAAATCCTAATCCATTTTCTCTAAGTCCTAAATCAATTTCCTAAGTCCTAATTCCTAATTCATATCCCCTTTCCACATGATTTATTTAATTTAATTAAATCTCCCTCATAACCAACTAATAATAAATAAAAGTAATTAAATATTTCTTTTATTTCTCACCACACATCTCATAACTATCTCCTAAAAATAAAATTTTAAACTAAATAATCATGTGTATCCCCTTCCTCCATCTCTCAACTACCTAACCAACTTGATCTAAGCCCCAACTATATTTTGATCTCAATCATTGATCTTCATCCTGTCAAAACTATAGATCTACCGTCTCATGAGCCATTTTCAAGGAGGATCCTAAATCTTTACACTTTCATGTTGTTGGCTCAAGCAACCACACTTCAACCATTTTTGAGCAAATATACCTTCATGGTGCAACATGGATCAAAATTAGATAACTTTGTTTTGGTTTATTCATTTATGTTTTTTATTATTTCTCTAACTGGGGTCACATTTGATATAGATTTGAGGTTTTAATGTTTCATTTGAAATCTTCATTTTGATCTATATTTTATGTTGACAATAGTGTACCACCTCCATCCCACACCATTTTTGATACTATTACCAATGTCCCTCTAATCATTATCACATATTACTTATCCAACACCTCATTTTATGACGACAACCTATTGATAGAAAAGCTTCCACCTTAGATTCCTAAATCATAGCTTTACTTATACACAAACCATTATATATTTTTCTTGTATGTGTCACTATCTCTTCTTATGTTCCATGCACTAAGTCAAGCTAGTGGTTGATGTTTGTCTATTTTGATATTCCCCACCCACTTGTACATATGTGTTATCATATTTTGTGATTTCTTTTTCCTCCCATGTAATTAAAATAATTTTTGGATGATGCAAAGTGCCAAGGACCACCAACCCTTAGTCTTCTTGACCCAAAATGTTTTCACCAATTTTCCTTGCATTTTTCCCTTATTTTTACCTTCTTTCAATGATATGAATAATTTTATGATGAAGATTAATTGATTTCAAATTTGATATCTTATATTATGCTCTAAAAATGACCAAGCATTTTCTAAATCCATTGTTATAAAATATGCTAGCTTGTCCCATAACCTCTATCCACACCACTATCAGATGCATCCTTAACCTCATTTGCCCACTCATACCTAGCACTTGACATGATGCATATTCATGTTCTAATAATCTAAACCTTTAGGAATTTGGGCCCTTTATTTTCTATCCTATTTATCCATTTATTTTTTCTTTCTACCTATATTCTAAGCACCATGCATGCCTTAAAGTTCATAAATACTTTTCCCCCTCTATTCACCTCAATATATAAAAATTAGTTGTGAATCTTAGAGCATCATCAATGGACAACCCTTCCCCAAGATTCTTCCTCACTTACATAGAGCTAAAATTGAAAATCATTCCAAAATTATTTCAAACCAACATCCACAACCACCTTATTTCATAAATGACGAGCCCTTACATCTTACTATTTTCATGGGGTTAGTGTTGTATTGTGGAGATAGATTAGACTCGAAGGATTAAATTTTCCCCACCTTTTTCAATACGTTTTCCATTTGGGTAATGCAAGGGGAGTAGCCCCTCTTGCGAGGTCCGGGGTATTATCCCCCCGATAGGGGCCTGGGGGCGGAGCCCACTGTGGGGGTCTAGGGGCAATGCCCCCGAAGCAAAAATGACCAATATTTTAATAAGGAATTTGTTGCCCTTTTGTATTTAAAAAGATAGTGAAAAGAACAGTTGGAAATAGTTCAAAGTTTTCCTGAAAAGTGAACAGTTATGGTTGCACGAAGTTGGACTATCTGTAGCGCACACATGGGAGTTGAACAACCACGTGAAGGTTGAGTTTTGTTTGTTGCAGGGATGTGAATGTTGCAGGTCGTGTAAGCAATAGTGAGCAGAAGGTCACAGTTGAGTGCCAGGTATGTGCTTTAGGTGCATGAAGCAAAACATGGGTAAAACAAAGTAGTGGTAAAACGTTGCCATACGCTGCTACAAGTTGCAGCAATTGTTGCAAGTTCATTGTAATTCATTTGTTGGACATTTAATAATAAATTAGACTATGTTGTTGGTGGGCGTAGCCCAAACTAGGTGAACCACATTAAAAATTGGTGTTGTTTCTTCGCTGCTATTATTTTTTGTGTATTTAATTCCACCATTCATTAATTTTAATCTGCATTTAATTGATACATTCTTTCCTACAATTCCAAATAGTTAGATCATGAGAGGGGCATTCCAAAACAAAGGAAAATAAAAAATGAAAAAATGAAAAGAAAATTAAAAAGAAAAAAATTAAGAGCATGCTAGGTTGAGAGACAAACTTCAAAGCTACATCAAAGCAATTTGAAGGACTTATCAATAATAAAAAGTAAAAACTCTACCCAATATGAAGATTCTTAGTTATTCCCCTACCCCATCGTATTCCCAATCCCAATTCATTTATCTACTCTAAGTCATTCTATGAGGAGCCCTAAGTTGGGATTCCTTCTTTTCCATTCTATTGGTACCCATGGCATAATAAGTATATGTACATAAAATCATATTAATCCATCTACATATCCACCTTCCAATCCTTGCATGATTGAATATTCCCACAATTCTTCAAAGTACAAAGAAAACTATGATTAAAAACTTAAAACAGTTCATGGTGCACCATTATCCATTTTATCCTACCACTTGATCCCCTATCACTATCCATGTTTTCCACATCCCACCACTTTCCATTCCATCCATAAATCCATCATATAAAAAATATTAGACCAAGAAAACTCCTTGAACAAACTAGTGCATAAATATTGGAAACTAATTTAAACTCCATTGATCCAAACTCCTTGATCTTGAATGCCTTGAAAGAAAACCTTACCATTTTTCATATTTTTCTTAGCTATTAATTTGTACATCTCTACCTTTTTTCCCATTGTTATTTTTCAATTTTACCATCATCAAGGACTATGTTTTTACCATCCCTCCATAATCCTTGTTATGTGCCTTATTTTTTGTTTGATCTACACCCACTATCATGAGTTAGAGAATGATTTTCCACCAATTAGTCACTATTACACATGTTACTATTATGACTAACTCTATAACCAAGGTAGTGATTATGTCCATTCATTTTATTATTTGTGATTTCCTAGCCTACTTTCATATATGTGATTATTTTCCTATAAATCCTTGATCATTTTTTGTGAGAATTTCCTAGGATCTTGTAGCATCTATCTTGGACCTTATCTTACTGATCATCCAGACATTTCAACATTGGTGTTATTACCCTCACCTCTTTGCCTATTTTCATATGCTAAAGCTTTGTTTCTTATATTTCCCTTTTCTAGTACCATCACGAATTTTATATTTTGATCTTGTAGTGGTTCATTATTTGGACCATTGCTTGGGGTAGTGACCATTGGGTACACCCCCCTTGTGTACCCCATCATTGACCTACCTATTGATCCTCTAGTAATTTTATATCATCTATTATTTTAAGCTCAATCATTTTCATATCAATTGATTTGTTACCGTTTATCCTATAGTCTTCATTATTTAGGCATCATCATTACAAAATCCACTTGATCCATGATAGACAATGTCTCCTATGATCATAATTTTCATTATCATTCCTATAACCACTCTTGGAGGCATGACCAATGGTGTTTCTATTACCTATTATTTTGTCACATCATTACTTAGGGTTACAAGACATAAGCTCCCCTTGTGATCCTCTTTAGGGATTGGCATTGACTATTCTAAAGTGGGGATAACAACACCAATGTTGAAAGGCTTGGATGATCACAATGAAAACTAGAGCAAATATCACTCTATTCTTCCTTTAGCATACTTCATCTTGCACCCATTTTTAATCCTACCAAAGTGGTAATAAAATATAATTAAAATTTGGTATTCCCTCATTACACTTCTATGTCCATTTTATCCCCTAGCCCAGGTGTGTGCTTTGTGTGTAGTTCCCTAGCCATGTTTTTACCCATTCCAATTTTGTTCCTTGTAATGTCCCTTCTTCAATAAATTCATGTAAAAAAATATAAAATCCAATCCCTATATTTTTCATGAGCCAAATTTGATTGATTCTAGTCCCTTGCTCTTGCTTTTCTCTAATTATAAGGATTTTATGTTTAATTCTTTATGTGTAAGATTTTTATCAAGGTTTGGACTTGTCCCTCCTAGTCTACCTTCACATCGAACCCCACTCCTTTCCCTTATCAAATTTTAAACTTCCCCTTACCATGATCATTCTTTACCCTCTAAACTCTAACCTCTACCTAGTATTAGTCATACAATATATCCAACCCTTGAATGTCTTGCTTTTTTATCTTTTTAACCTTACCCATCTCTCTACATGGCTTGACCACCATTAATGGCCCATTTTTTATTGGTACTCTTTAAAGGGTGGTTTTCCTACCTAAAAAAATATTGATAAAATTTATTTATGTGAACTTGCTTGTATTCTAGTGCACTAGGTGGCAAACTACCATATTTCATTTAATACGATGATTGGAACTATGAACTATATATCATTGCAATTTATGAATAACTATTTTGTGTAAGAACCTATTTTGACCACAAATATTCTTACTATTTCTAGCTAGACATGTCACGAAAAATTTATTTGATTATTTACATAGAAAAACCCTATCCAACACTACTTTAAGCACATGTTTTACAAATTTCCTAACTAAGGATGAAACCCTTCAATTCTATAATGAACCAACATATGGAAACCATTTGGTTTCATCAGTAGAAGGATGGAAAACATTTGACTTGGCAAAGGAAATTTCAGGGGAGTTCAAGAGTGGATTTCATGGTTTCAAACTTGACTTATAAGATGTAAGAATGAATTATAGGTTTTGTAAGGATTTGTAATACACTTTTTGTGTTGTAGTTGTTTGTGCAACCATTATATTCATTGCTACAAAAAATTTATACTTATCACAATCACAACTATTACCACCATTGTCTACTAGGACATCATTGTAAACCCCATTATTAATTTGAAGATCTACAAATGTTTCTTTTTTATTTAGGTAAACTAGGTTATTAATATTCTATAAACCCGTGAAGAATCAACAGTTTTATCATATTGGGTGCAATATTAAAGTCGAGGATAAACTATTAAAGTTAAATATGAGGGTTCAAAAGGGAAATTTATTGATCTTTGTAAGTAGGTTAAAACTTGATGCAAGAGCGTCCCAAAAAATCTTACTGCAATTCACCATAGTAAACCAATTTAGCTCATGGAGGAAAACAAGATACCTACATCAACTCATGCACACCATATTAAGATCTTAGAACTTTTGAATCAGTTTCTAGGAAGATATCGCCAATAGAAGATTGCAGTGCATAGTAGATAATACAAAGTTCATATAATGAAGCATGTGAAACCATTTTGTGCCTTGAGAAATCAAACCCAACATATCTAAGGTAGAATGGGGCCAAAGTAACCTTAAAATGGAACCACGACACATTCCATTAACTCTTGGAGATTCATCATTAGAATTAGGCAGACCTACATGTTTCACATGAGGAACCTTGCACCTAACACAAATCATTCCTAAGGTTTGGATCAAATATATATAAGCATCCCTCCCACTCATTGAGAAGCAGTTAGATAATAGATAGATGGCAGGGGAGAAGTTAACAAAATTAGATAGTGATTATTGTAGGAGTGGATTCTTATTCTTGAATTGTTGATATGTTCGCACATGTGAGATTGTAATAAGCCTGTGGAAGCTAGTGAGCCAATCTGTAATCTACATGTAGTAGGAAAATAAATATTTTATAATCATTACATTGTATTGAATCAATGAGAATTTCTTTTTGTTTTAACTTATTTATGTTGTGTTAACTATTGGATGCATTATTGGATAGTCCTACCTTTGGACCCTCCATTTGTGACTACATCAAGTGGTATCAAAGAAAAATTTTGAATCCTTTTGGAGACAATACATTTTGGAAGATCCTAGGGTGAATAGATCATTGACCTGAGGTAGCGTGCGAGTGTTTGTCAATAGAGCATTGATTGTGAGTCAGTTGTGACCTTGTAGTCAAATTACTACCCTAAGGAAATTGCATCAAACCTAAAGGAAAGATGCCACTATAAGGAGGATTCCTAGTATGGATAATGTTGTTGGAAGAATGAGAGTTATATGTAGAAAAAGAGGGTCTTAGGTCTAATTTTAATGCAAAGAACCTAGGATCAATTTCCTTTTTCTAGGGAATCATTAGGATGCAAATCTACAAGGTGATTAGATTGACTTTCAACCATGAAGGTGAGTCAACCAGACTTGGATCTTCATCCTTTTGGTCCTTGTAAATTGATTAGAATTGGTTTTCCTTGATTAACCTAATTAAACTATGTTCCCTAATCTAAAAATGCAATCTATTTTTACAAATGAGAAACTGTAATAGAAATTCACCAACAGATCTGAGAAAGGCAGATTTTTGTGTATCTATCTTGAAATTTTAAGTCAACCACAATAGGACTAACTCACCATTGGGCATATATGTTCTTGTAGAGATATTTCAGTTCTATTTTTCGCAATCCTCTAGTGCCAAATCAAAGCTTTCGATTTTCGTATGCAAATCTATTGGATAATTGTTGGGTAATTATGTAAGTGAGTTTTTGAGATTTGACAAGGTGTAGGGCTTCGAATGCAAAAATGAATGATGGATCTTCAAACTTCTTTCAATCCTCTCCAAACCTAAAACCTACACATTCAAATAGAGAGGAAAAGTTGTGTCATTTAGGGGATTTCCATAGTCAAACCCTGTGTCAGTGTTTCCACTTTCACAATGGCAATGTCAATGATAAAGGAATAAATGATAGAAAGTAATGATGAATCCACAAAGTGTTGCAACTCACCACCCTTCAATGGCTGCCTTGAAGGACTGAAATCATGCACATCTCCTCAAGGTCTTGGATCTTGCTTTGGAAATATGAAGGCACTATGACTTCTTCATAACAACATTCACTTATACATGAGAAACATAAAAGAGGTACAACTATCTGTAGCATTCTCATGACAATCACCATCATGTCCAACACTTTTTTTCAACACACTAATCAACCTTCCACAAAAAACCACTATGTTGACATCAGAGGTAACACCTTTAGTAGGACAACACCTACAACAATCTCCATTTTGTTGACATCAATGACAACAGTAGTAGCAAGCTTGCAACAATCTTTTCATGTTCCAAAATTTTTAAACACATGCAAATTGATATAGTATTTTGATGATTAAGGTATTCCATTTGGTTTCAAGTGTTATATATTTTAAATTCTAAACTTTGTTCCCAACTAAATACAAGAAGCCTACAATTTATTCCCCTTCCATCATCTCAATACATTTAAAACAAACTAAACTTTATATATTCATTTTTAGTTGTATTGTTCTTCCCCGCTTCAATGTACAAGTGTATACCAACAACATGGGTTGTTATTGTTGGTATGTGGCGACTGATCATGCAAATAATGTACACTCTTTATGTATCCTTGCCAAGGTTTGGGGGCATAGCCCCCAAAAAAAATCCTTTGTTTTGCACATCAAGGGGTCAGTAGTTAATTTTTCGTTAACCGATAAATGAAAAATGACTTTGTAAAACCCTAATTCTAGAAGCTTCCAAAAAGCTTGTTATAAGTGGCTAGGATGTAAGTTGTGATATAGGATTTGCGAGATTGTAATATGTTTTGCACTGGATAATAAAATGATTGGATGACTAATTTTTTGTGGATGTAGTACATATTGGGTGAACCATGTTAAAATTTTGTGTTGATGCCTTTTGTGTTATTCTTCATTGTTATTTTTGGGTTATTTAATCTGCATATAATTGTTAATGTTTATTGCTCCAATCTACTTGAACCCTAACAATTATATCCACAATTTAAACTTGTTACATGGTAAGCCACCCTTTTATGTTATATAAATTTGTAGCCTTGTATATTCATACCAACACATAGTAGGGGTAAAAAATGCAATGGGTATGGTTTGTAATAAGAAAATTATGCATTCCCTATAGAGTCATTTAATTAAGCACCTTAGGGAAACCCCCTTGGTCTTGTAAAGCCAAATTAAAGGAGGTATTACCCACCTCAAGAATTATTCTGTAGTTTCCTAACCTAAACATAGGTTTTGTGGTATTCTTCCCAAGTTGGACACCACTGACGAGAGGGAGAATATCCATCCTTATGAATTTGGGACTTGGAACTCTGATCACCAATAGATCTCTCTCAAGCTAATTGAGGAAATGCATCCACCATACACACCATACCTAGGAAGAGAGAAGAAGACATGTCAACATTAACCTCCTGCATAGGTGAAACAAGAGCAAGTTCAAAGAAATTGGAAGAGTGCTGCAAAAATGGATTGGTATAGATTTGAAAGTTTTGGTTTGACTATGCAATAAATTTATTATTTTTTTCATTTACACCAAAGACCTAGGTGATGTTAGATTTGATGTAGTTTTACACTATGTGCTTCAGACATAAACATCTCTCTCTAAGAACCCTATAATCTTGACAAAAGTCCTTTGGGTCATAGAAAGGTGGCAAGGGCTAGAGTTTGTGTCTAGAGGATAGATAGGGGTGTTACAATAAATTATTTTTAGGAGATACTTCATAATAAAATGGGGAGAATTAAGTGATTTGGTTAATCATCTATTTTCTTATGTGGAGCAGTACAAGTAGCCAAGGCATGAGAAGGTACTATGGTGGAAGCATTATTTTCCACAAAATCATTATTTCTCAAAATATTTTTATTCTTTTGTATAATTAAATGATAAAGAAGATCCCCCAAGTGTGTCGATAAGATCTTTTAAGGTGAGTGCCTTAAATTAGCTAATTGTATGCTATAATTCACATAGGGCAATCTAGGATGCACAAAAGATGGATATTTAATTAATAATATATTATCCCTAACTAAAGGGTAAAGGTTTTCAATAAAAAATATTTGCACATTAAATCGAGTAGGCATACAAAATATGAGAAAAGAGATACTAATATCTAAAGATAAAATTGGTTACTTTCTCATCATCTCCTTGCTTGCAATGGACCTAATTAGTGAAGGTGACCTAGGGGCTGATATTTGATTGGAAGTGTTGTAAGACCCAATTTTCTAATTGATAAAAAATTCAAGTGGTCAAGAAGAAAGAAAAAAAATGAGCATGGTTTCTTTCAAGGACCATGAGAATAGATTAGCAGATAGTTAATCTTCAAAAATAAAATCAATGCACAATGTTGTGAAAGCAAACACGTGTTTGTGGATCGCCCTTTTTGTTGTATTTATCAAAGTGTGGCATCTCAAAATTGATAGGAAGGAGAGTGGAAATAATGTGAAACAAAAGCATAATGTAGTTGTAATAGGGAGGAATGTGCAGTCACATTAAATCGAGTAGGCATACAAAATATGAGAAAAGAGATACTAATATCTAAAGATAAAATCAGTTACTTTCTCATCATCTCCTTGCTTGCAATGGACCTAATTAGTGAAGGTGGCCTAGGGGCCGATATTTCATTGGAAGTGTTGTAAGACCCAATTTTCTAATTGATAAAAAATTCAAGTGGTCAAGAAGAAAGAAACAAAATGAGCATGGTTTCTTTCAAGGACCATGAGAATATCTTAGCAGATAGTTAATCTTCAAAAATAAAATCAATGCACAATGTTGTGAAAGCAAACACATGTGTTTTTGGATCGCCCTTTTTGTTGTATTTATCAAAGTGTGGCATCTCAAAATTGATAGGAAGGAGAGTGGAAATAATGTGCAACAAAATCATAATGTAGTTATAATAGGGAGGAATGTGCAATTAAGAGAGAGGTAGATAAAGAAGCAAATTGGTGATTAGAGTTTTCTATATTTTGCATTATATAGTTTATTTTGTGGTTAGCACTATGCAAAGGGGTTGGAATACTAGTGGATGTATTTATAATAAAATTCAAAGCATGTGAAGGGAAGTCTTGCAATACAAAGGGTATAAAGGTAGCGAGGAGCCCACCGAGAAATCCAAAGTTTGTGGCATGTGGAAGTGGGATGAATCTAGAATATGAAGCATGCATCACCCCTAGATATGCAAAGAAAGTCAGCATATGTGTGTTCAACAACATATGGGTTGTAAGAACCAATATAGAAACCAAAAAAAACTTTCTAGTGACATTAGATTTGTAGTTGTTAGATCCTTCAAGGTACTTCATCAAGGCAAGGATATCACTATGAACAATATGTTCTAACCCCCAAAGGAACTCAAGACCTTTAGAATGACTATTTAATTTTTTTTTAAAAGGCCCCAACCAAAGGAACAACATAAAAAATGTTCTTACCTTTTAAACATTTTTGAAATATCCAAGGTGTTAATTGAGATTTTTCACCTTGGAGTGAAAGACATGCAAGGTAGCCTCATGGTTGAAGTTGGAATTTATATTATATAAACCAATTGTAGGGGAACCAAGTTGACCATTAACTATGGAAGGTACAATAGTTATTAATTACCTAAAAATATTATTAAAGTATGGACTAGATATGATAGGGATGGTTACACCATGAGTATAAGACATTTTTAAGTTGTGTTAGCTCCTTCAAAAAATATCATATGAGTGTGACAATTGGTTTTCGAAACTCATCAAAGGTCTCACAACACACTCTAAAACTTTAAAATAAAGTTGATGGATTAGTTTATTTTTTTATTTTTTATTTTCTAATAAGTTTGTGTTGACATACCATTTTGTTGTGTTTCTTTTCTCTTTGTTTTGTTCCTATATTTTTATTTTAATACTATTGACCCATTATTAATAATTTATCTAAGACTTCTAAATGGGTTCCCTAAGTTTCAAGAGATGCAAAAAAATATACAAAAAGTCTAAGTCTAGGTTATTTTTTGTGTTTCCCTTAGTGTCTCTATAATTATTGGAGTTATGGCCTTTTATGGTTTCCCTTGTTTTCATGCATTCCCCCTCTACTCCAATATCTTGGTCTCTCACCTAACTAGTTCCTAATTCCTTGAGACAAAACTATCAAACTTTTCCATCTTTGAGTACCATTTCTCTCTAAACAATACCATCCTAATCCTCTACCAATTAAATAATTTATTATGTTTCAGCCTTTTGGACCTGGTCCTACATGTATACATTCCCATACAACTTTGATTCCCTAATGTTGATTTATTCATGGCGTCATATTTTTATAATATTGATGTCATCCTTTTGTTGGTTTCATGTGCTAACACATACCTTCTAACGTCATATTTTCACGATCCAAAATTTTATGTCTATCAATCCAAAAGATTAGGCCATCCATTTCCATGATACCCTCATCCATGCTTCCTCAAATCCCAACACCTTCTTTAATATTTTTCTCTAATTTTTTTAGATTCAAAGTTGTGGCCTTCGTTTAACCCTGATACTTATTTCCTATTACCCCGAAAGCCTAAAAAAATTTTGTTCCTTTATAAACACCTTTCAAATTTATACTTTCAACAATTCCTTATCTCAATACCAATCATAAGGTTTTTTAATTCATTAATCTAAACATCCCAAATCCTTGTTCTTTGTCAATGTTCCCCTTTTAGACTTCCCCCATTCCACATCCCATTTTGGTATGACTTCCCAATTTCCCTTGAACCCCAATTCCCTAACAATTCAAAACCTCCAATTAGACATTTCACTTCCACATTGAATCCCCACAAATTCCCTTTCTCCCTCATATTTTTTTTTGTGCATTCTCCTCTTCTTGTGAGATTTTGATGTTCAACAAAAATATCTACAATTATCCACATCCCTACCCTCTGCAAAACCTAGCCTCCAATTGAACTAAACCACTTTCAGATGCACTTCACGTCAGCATATTTTCTACCACTTCCTTTTATAGAGGAATTCAACCTCATAATTAAACCTTATGAAACTTTCACCTCTAATTGAACTTCCTTTAGTTTTGATGACCCCTCCACTTCTGCACTCTTTTTCTACATCCTCTTAATGCACTTGGTTTACAAGAATCTAAACCCTATTGCACTTCCATCCATATGAACTTTTCTTGCATCTAATTCCAATATAAATCCTTACATTCCTTTAGTTATTCCACATATAATCCAAACTCTTTCCTATCATTTCTCTATAACTCCCATCTACCCATCAAGATGGCCCAAAATGCATTTGAGGAGCTACAAAAGTATAGTGACTATCAAAAAATGGTGTTTACCTCTTAGATACTAGTGTTCATCATTTTGAAGTGGATTTGTAGGTAGTTTTCCAATGATAGAGGAGAAAATAGCCCTATAATTTTTAGCCCTGCACCTACTAGAAATGACCAATAGTACCTAGAAAACATTATTTATGCATATTGGAATGGATTCAAAGAAAAATGGAAACACTTTGCCTATGCCCTAATATATTGTAGTGGTTAAAATTTCATAGCTATGTGTTTATATGTCATATATGAGCTGCATTTGTAGTGGATATCTTGGCCTTCTCCGTGCCTTGTCACAACAAATCCAAAGGTTCCATAAATGAAGAGAATACTTCCAAATCTAGGAAGAAAATTCCCCCATGCTTCCATGATACATTCAAGAATATTTTTAATGCATTTTGTGGCATGATTTTAAGAAAATGATGCCCAAGGAATAAGGGTGTTCTATATAAGCATACCATTCATGAGTATTTATACTTTTCATGAATCAAGCATCTTCCTCTAAGGGTATTAAGGATCCAAAACACTTTATTTCAAAGAGATGTAAAAAAGGAGGAATGAAGGGAACATAACATAGAGAAAAACTCGTGTAGCAGAACCCTATGATTTATAATTTTTAAATCTATGTATAAAACTTTGCTATTGTGATGATCTGGGTTTGTTTCTTAAAACTTATAATAACACACATGTAGCCTTTGTAGATCAAATTATTAAAGGAATATTTCACCATAGTAGAGTCTCTCTTTGTGCATGGTTTACATTTTTTGATGTTTGTTGATTAGCTGGCCAACCAGACAACTATAAAATCCTTGCAAATATTTTGCAAGGTATCTTCTCATAACAATAAAGGAAATGTATGGGTATGCTCATAGATTGTTCAAAAAACTCATTTAATATTTTGTAAACATTTATTATTTTTCTAAATGTATATGTAGAGTTTCAAGATTGCCCGTACATTTTGAAAGGCTCAATATTTACTAGTATCTTGGTTGAGGTATCAATTATGGTTAAAGTTATTACAGTTTTGTATGAACTTGGAGACTTTGTTGCGTAATTGGATAAAGGTGTCATTCTACTACTAGTTTCATTTTCTCATCATCGTAACACACTCACAACAACTAAATATAAACAACTTTTAGTTTAATCTAGTTTATTTTTTTCTCAATGTCATGTTTGAATGTATACAACATTAGGGTTTATCATTAATCATATTCCAAATATTGATGTTGCAAGCTATTTTATCTAATAAGGTACTTGACCCTTAGTATTACAAACCAACATATAGGAGTGAAATGATAAGTTAAATAGGGGTGCACTGTGTAATGGGTATGGTTTGTGTGAAATCAAAATTCACCATGCTCCCTTCGAGTTTGATTTTTGGCTAAGTATCGGCCCATGCCTTCAACGGATTTCATCAGCCCCCTTTTGGTTGTCACTGCGGCCTAAGCCACGTGTCTGTTCATCGCTCTCCGAAGTTTTTTTTCTCCTTTCTCTCTCATCGGCCCTCAAAATGCTCCCATGTGTCTTCATCGCAAGTCATTTTGATTGCTTCCTTTCACTTCCTCATTGGCCCCCGCTCACGTGCCACGTAGCTCCCATTCGCATAAAGATTTGGCGGGCCCCACAGGCGATGTCTATAATAAATAGCTTGCTACGTGTCATCTCAGCGCAAGTTTTCAGTGAAGAAAAGGGAAATCAACCATGGGCAGCGATATTTTGTCACGCGTCCCTTCAGCGCAAGCTTCTTTAGTGAAGGATTAAAGCAAACCAAGGGCTGCGATCTTCTACCACATGTTCTAACTGCCTATCCAAAGAGGTGACACTTGTCCGCATGGGACTCTATTGGACCGCTGCCATCATTTGCAGGGGATGCACCTGAATGGAGGGTGACCAAATGTTGTGTCTCGAATCTTTTCTATTACAACAATCGGGGAAAATCATTCTCTCGACATCATTGCTAGGATTCTGAATATTTTCAGTTGCTGCTCACCAGGCGATGGAAGGCTTGCTATAAATATTGCTCTTTGCTTTGGAGGAAGGGTTCTAGTTCTAAAGGTTCCAATGTTCTAGGTTACAAGTTTGGAGATCATATGCTATTTTACTAGTTTTTTAAAATTACAGGATTGTTGGAGAGACCAGGCCTTTGTATTGTTTAGATTATTGCAAGACCTCATAGACTATTCCATTGTTCGGCCTCTTTGTTTCTTATGCTATTGATAAAATTTATGTTGTGTCATTTTTGTTTGAATGGTTTATTTGTCGTACTATAATTTGAATGCAAGTTTGTTGGTTCAAATCATCTATTTCGACTCTTCTTTTTAGTAAATGGGCGTGATTATTATTTTATGTCATTGAATGAGTTGTTCATGCTACAATATTTAATTTATGTTATTCTAGGAGATGGTAAATTGCTAAGCAAGCTCTTAGATCATATCCAAAAGATAGGTTTATCATTCCTTTTATCTAAATTCTAGCATATCGCCTTAGTTAGATTCTTTATTTTATATCTGCTTCTATTTCTCATTCCAAAACCCCATTTACAAAAGAAGTCGACTTCTTTAAAAATCTAGAGGTCACTCAGTTTAGCGCAATAGGTCCCCCATAAACTGAGTTTCCCACAAAGGGTTGTTACTTTGCCAATTTTTGGCATCAACAGTTTTTATTTTTCTTGGCACGCCTAGTGGGACCGAGCTTAATGAATCAAATTTTTAGAAGGGTGTATGAGCCATCGACCTATTACTAGGTACCAAATAGCAAATAATCATGGTTTATTAGTACCACCATTAGGGACGATATAGCTCGCAACCCAATTAGTGAACATTTCACTTCCTCCTCCCTTTCCTCTAGCCATGTTGCCTACAGCTAACATAAATTGTGTGGCATGGGACGCCAGAAGCCCTCTTGTTGCACTAGTAGCGCCTGTCATTTGGACTACTATCTCAGTTTCTACCTTAAAGGCTATACCTAAATTCACCAGAGATGGCTCAAGAACATCATTCGAACACTTGCAAGATGTTGGAAATGTATGTCTGGTACATGAGGTTACAACCCAAAATGTGGTGTTAAGGCTGCTTGTCGCCTCTTTGATGGGAAAGGCAATGGATTGGTACCACACGTTGCAAGAAAACACTATTAGTACCTAGGATGAGCTCGAGGATCCTTTCTATCAAAAATTTAAAAATGAAGGAGACTGATCATCGCTATATTATTAGCTCTTGGTCATAAAGCAGGCCTCGCATGAAGCCATGGCTGACTTCAATGCTCGATTCCATACAAGCTGGCAGAGGATTCAAGCTAACATCCACCCGCCACCCAATCTGGCATTCATGTTCTACTTAAAGTCTATCAATCTCGACATTTCAATGATGATCTAGTCTCTTGGCGGAACCACGCTACCAAGTGCATTTAGCATCGTTGTCAAGGTGGAGAACAATTTGATAGACACCGGGAAGTTGCTGCCTCAACCCATCATCCCCATATTTCTAGAAATATCGGTTCCTGCTCAGGAGATTCCTTCTACTAGTGCACCGGCTCCTCCTTAATCCATGTATACATATCTGAGTGCACTGCAAAATGTTGCCTCTACATCTGGCTCTTCAACAGAGAAGATGAACGAGTTCAAGGAAATGTTGCAAACTATTGTTAATGAGATAACCGTTATCAAACGTAATTAGGTCGTACCTCCAAATCCTACTTACCAAAATTATCAAGGTAGAAGGTCCCCTTACCAACAAAACCAGTTCCAAGGAAGCACTTGCACAAATTTGCAGGTGCAAACAACAAATCAAATGGTACCGGTACCTACTCCGATATAGAGCACTAATATAATTTCAAACAAAGAGTTGACTGTGAGACAAAACAATTTAGTGGATGAAACCAATCCCTAGTGCTTCCCTTGCGGCGATTCACATATGCCCCAAAATTTCCCAAACCACAACGTGCCAAGCCACAACATTTAGAAGCTATGTGTATACCTCTTCGCAAATGGACAATACGGTGCTCACTGTGCAAATGCAAGGGATGTTACTAGAGAAAGAAGCGGACATTGCTCCTGACCACACACTCTTCTCATGGATGGAAGAAGAAGAAGCGGTGTTTTCCAATGATACATCCGCATCTAAAACACCGTAGGTACAATCCGACTACAACACTTGATCAAAGAGGACATTCACAAGCGAACTAGTTGTCCCACAACTAGTTAGTATGCAACCTAAAGGTACTCCTGACTAGATACTTGATACCTCTATAGCATTGCCGCAATGCCAGCCATGAAGGGAAGTTGTTATAACAAGAGCAAAGGAGCATAAACCTCTGAATTTTCCACTATTCAATGTGGTGGAACAACTAAAGAAATCATCCGCTAATGTGTCTTTGTGGGATATTCTAGCCATCCCGAAATAGAAGATGCTACTACAGAAGGCTCTCCAGGAAGATGTAAGTGTAACACCAATAAAGCAGTTTCCCAAAGTAAGGATTGTTGATCAACCATCTTTAGCCAAAGTTCTTACAAATAGCATAGTGGAAGCCCCTATTGAAGCAAGAGATAAGTTGAAGCCTCAACCCTTCTTCTTAACTCTCATTATAGGGGAGAAATTATTACATAATGCCATGATTGATTCTGGTGCTAGCACCACAGTTATGCCTAAACAGATAGTTGAAGCCTTAGGACTCAGTTATGAACCATTAAAAGGAGGAGTGATGCAGCTTGATGGAAACAAAGTTGAAACTGTAGGTTTCATCAAAGCACTCCCCTTGACTTTATTTGCTTTCCCTAGTATCATAGTGTCGCAAGACACTATGATCATAGATGTTCCCCCCATGTTCGGCCTCTACCTATCTCGAGAATTTACTTCAAAATTGGGTGGATATCTATCCCTGAATTGGTTGTATTTGATCCTTAAAACCAAGCATGGTGCGAAGATGAAAATAGAATCTGAAGCTTTACATTCATAACATGTAGCCTATGAATCCATGATCAATTTTGGAGTCACACATACCTCTATCACCAAGGAAGAAATGTATTGTGTTGAGCTACTAGAAGATGACAAAGTGACCAGAGACAAGAATGATCAAGAAGATGTTCTCCTAAGCAAACATATAGATACCGACCCCTTCGGCAACTACCATGCTACCGGGATGGGAACCTATGTCATCTACGATGAAGATCAAGTGCTCCCAAAGGTTGTCAAAGAATCTAAAGGCGGTCAAACCTTAGAACTGTGGACGTTGCACTTCGATGGAGAAAGATGCAAGAATGGCACAAGATTTGGGATATGTTTAATATCCCCACAGAATGAAAAGACACTAAGGTCTTTCCACTTCCATTTTTCCTGCTCGAACAATGAAGTTGAATACAAAGGACTAGTGTAAGGTATCAGCCTTGTGGAACGGATGGGCATTAAGCAATTGATGGTGTTCGGAGATTCTGAACTAGTAATCAATCAAGTCTAAGTTATCTCTACAACCAAGAATGTCCACATGCGATCCTACAGACATCGAATTTGGGACATGATTAAGGGTTTTGAAGCCTTCAACATTCAGATGATTCCCTGAGAATAGAATACAAATGTGGATCGCATGACATCAATCGGATCTCAATTTGATCCTGCCTCTAATCTCATTCACAACAAACACTTTCTACAAGTAATAGTCCGACCAGTGATTCCAAACAACGACCAAAGCTGGCAAGTGTTTGACAGTGATGAACACATTGCCTCATTCATCCGACAGTCAGGAGAGTTTGCTGACCAACTCCAACCGAAGATTGTTGAAGCCTATGAAGGACAGATCATCCAACTGAAATCCAGCAAGCTTCCAAAAGGATTCGTCACTTTCGAAAACCTTTTCGATTGTGATCATGCAATAAATGACAAACAAAAGTTTATAGCAGACAAAGGTGATTATGTGGACCTTCAAGTTGGAGATGGAAAAAAATCTCAAAGTCGGGAAGGACGTCCTGCATCACAATAAAGAAAGGCTTATTGACTTTTGCAATAAATATGAAGGAGTGGTGGCCTGGTCATACGATGACCTTAGGGGATATGATCTTGATATCATTTATCACACAATTGAGTTGACAGAAGGTGCAAAGCCTGTCTGCCAAAAACAAAGGCCAATCAATCCCAAGATTGAAGCGCTAATGGTGCAAGAATTAACAAAGCTAATCTAGTTGTGAATTGTCTTCTCAATCAAGCATAGCATGTGGGTATCCAATCTGGTCCATGTCTAAAAGAAAAATGGAGATATCCATCTATGTGTAAAATTTTAGGACCTAAACAAAGCATCCCTGAAGGATCATTACCCGCTACCCTCAATGGAGTCAATCCTACAAATAGTGGCAAGATCAGAGATGTTTTCCCTATTAGATGGATTCTCTAGTTGCAATCAGATCTAGGTCAAAGAGGAGGATCAACATAATACAACGTTCACTACTAAGTGGGGAACGTTCGCATATGCCAAGATGCCTTTTGGCCTCTCATATGCAGGAGCTACCTTCCAACGGGGAATTGATATTGCTTTCAATGAACTAATCAAAAAGATTATCCTAATCTATTTGGATGATCTGACAGTGTTCTCCAAATCTAAGGATGATCACTTTGATCATCTGGAGATGGTGTTCAAGAAATGCCAAGAGTTCGGGATATCCCTAAACCCCAAAAAATGTTCCTTCGGAGTACTGCAAGGCAAACTAATATGGCACGTTGTGTCCAAAGAAGGAATTTCAATTGATCATGAGCAAGTGAAAGCAATCAAAGAGCTTCCTCTCCCACTCAACAAGAAGGGCATTCAATCCTTCTTGGGGAAGGTAAATTTTGTTAGCAAATTTATTTCTGATTTTGTAGGAATAATCAGGCCAATTGCCCTAATGCTGAAAAAGGATCAAATATTTAAATGGACAAAAGAAGCTAAAGAATCCTTTGAGAAATTCAAGGATGCTATCTCTTTCGCTCCTGTTTTGGTCAACCCAGAATTATCAAAGGACTTCATAATGTATGTATTTAGTAGTAAGTCAAGCATTGCTATTGTCTTAACTCAGAAAGATGACGAGGGCAAGGGAGAAGCTCAGATAGCATTTCACTCCCGGACCCTGAAGGAATATGAAACAAACTACAACTTTGTAGAGAGGCAGACGTTTTCCATAATTAAGAGACTCAAGAAGTTCTGACACTTAATCTTCTGCAACAAGGTGATTGTCTATGTTACACACTCTAGTGTGCATGAATACATCATGGAAGGAGAAATCACTAAGAAAAGAGCCAATTGGATCACCAAGATCCTCAAGTACGACATTGAGGTTAAACCTACAAAAATTGTCTGAGGAAGATGACTGTGCAAATATCTTGCGCACAATGAAGAAATGGTCACCAAAGAAGAACAACTGGAACTAGTCCTAACGAATGAGTCGAAGCCCAAAGGTTGTTGGCTGGTGGATAGAATAAGGTTTATGCATACAATAAAGTATCCACCAGGCCTTCCTTCTCAGAAGAGGAGATTCTACCAGTTGCAAAACAATGGATTCACACTCATTGAAGGCATCCTTTTCAAGAGAAATTTCAATGGTGTTCTATTGTGATGTGTTACCACAAAGCAAGCAAGAAGGATCCTCGACACTTACCATAACAATTTCGCGGGCGGACATTTCTTCGCAAAGACAACCGCCATCAAAATCATGTGTGTAGGGTACTTTTTGTCGACGCCATTCAATGATTCCTACTCCTTGGTGAAAACTTGCAAGGAATGTCAATTCTTTGCAGGAAGGAGAAAAAATTGTGCAATGCCTCTCACTCCGATAGTGGTGGATGAGTTGTTCGCTTAATGGGGTTTGGACTTCAATGAAATGATCAATCTGGCCTCTAGCACAAGACATAAATGGATCTTAATGGCCACAGACTACTTCACGAGATGGACTGAAGCCGTGCCACTAAAGAATGCGACAGAGGCAAAAATAGTGGATTTCCTAGAGGAACTAGTGACAATATTTGGCCCACCCAAAACTATCATCTCCAACAATGCTAAAGCCTTCCTAGGCTCCAAGGTAAGCTAATTCACACTTAAACACAATATATTCCTTAAAAAATTGTCAAATTACTACCCGCAAGGGAATGGCTTAGTCGAATCAACAAACAAGAATCTGGTCTGACTCCTCAAAAGAATTGGGTCAGAATATCAAAGGGAGTGGCATAAAAACCTTCAAGCAGTGCTCTGGGAAAACCACATAACTCCAAAGCAATTCCTCAAGACTTCACCATATGAGCTAGTTTATGGAATGGAGGCGCTATTGCCTATCTTTATGGAGATTCCAGTGCTACAATTGTTAAAATCTCTAGAGGTGGAGCAAAATGGTGCAATGGAGGTGTGGTTAGCCAAGTTTCTAGAAGTACAAGAGAAAAGGGAAAAGTCCCTAATGGCCATGACTAACCACCAGCAGGTGGTTAAAAGGTGGTTTGACAAGAAGATGTTTGACCAAGGCCTAAAGTGTAGAGACTTGGTGCTAAAATATAACAAAAGGGCCACAAAGTCGGGCCAACACGAAAAATTTGATAGCCTTTGGGAAGGCCCATTCAGAATAATTCAATGCAAGGAGTGCAATGCATATAAGTTAGAGACTATGGAAAAGGAAGCGTTGGGAATTCTGGTCAACAGAATTCACCTAAAGATATTCAATTAAGCTTGCTTTCCATACCCATGTAAATATGTTTATACGCTTTTTCCCTTCCTTTTTGTTTTGTTGGTCGTACTTTTCATTTATTCTATGGTCTAAGGTGGGAAGAAACAAGTGACCCATTATTGCTGAGAGTAAGAGAAATGAACTCATAGCTAAACAAAGTGAAAAATTAAACACCCACATGCAAAACTGAATTCATACATACATGTTGAAAAAGGAAGAAAATGGCCCAGTTACAAAATCCAAAGGAAGACAACAAGATGGTTATATAAGGATATATTTTCATTATATATGCTTTGATATTTACATTTTCAAAATGGATCATAGGCCACACTTCCAAAAGTATATTCTATTCTGCTTCTTCTTATATATTTTACAAAAGCCTTTTTCAGGCATGTCTACAAAAAGGGACTAATTACTATGAGATTTTGGAAGAAAAAAGAAAAAACATAGGTCTTCAATTCACGGCTTGAGCAGCAACAACAAATGCATCAATGGCAGCATCCACAATATCCTTGTCAATAGGGGCATCAACAGCAACATCATCATCCAATAGAGCAAAGGCAGGCAGAGGGAACACCAAGTTCCTGAAGTCTATGCACCAATCAATGTTGTAGAATGGCACCACATTGTAAATAGGGAATAAGAAGTGGCAAGCTCGAGTTACCCTCTAGTGGTGCTCATCTCACGTTTGGAGGCAAAATCCACTCAGAAATGGAAGCCACGGCATGACTGCATCATCTTCTATAAACCTCCGGAGGTCGCTTGCAATTGGAATTCCACCACCATATGCAGCATTTGCAACGACCTCACTGAGGTCATTCAGGTATTTCTTGGGAAAAAATTTCCTTCACCAGACAAAGAATCAATGGCTTGGGAATTCCTATATCTAGCATGTAGGCCACAAAGTGTGAGCACACGTCAGTGTTAACTTGATACTTGTCCTCGTACTCAAGGAAGTCCCATCCCAAGACCCATTTAATGGCTATGATGGACAATGAATGCTTGATCTTCGTCATCCTTTTTAAGCACCTGGTAGAAATATCTCCTAAAAAGGCAATTTGAGACTTATGTGATACTAGCCTAATTGGGGTGTTCATCTTGTCAAACTCTCTATGAATACCTTAAAACTATCTCTGCAAAGCACCTAAGTCTAGCCTATGAGAATGCTATGCAACTACAAATGCTAGACTACTAAACCAATTACCTAATACCAATTCTGCTCAAATCGCTAAGTGTGATTTCACCACCACTTAGATGCCTATTTATAGAAAAAGTGAGGAAAGGCATGGTAATCCACTTGCCATAAACGTGATATTAATCAAGTACTAACTTGAAAGTTGTGCCCAAGCTTGCTCGAATTTCTCACCCAGTTGTGTCTGTTGAGTATGGCTTGTTGCGTGCAAAACTAATAAGGGATAATTAATTAGCTTAAGCTAGTGGCAGTAATCGGCGGTGTTATGCACGGCTAAGGACTGAGGTGTCGTTCTCAAGGTGTTTTTCTCATTTTGAGGTAGAGCTTGTATCTTTTCAAATTCTAATCATATCTTTGGCTTAATCATTCCTTTCAGGATATTAATTTCCAACGCATACAAATGCTTAAGCTACTTGCAAAACATCGGCTCAAGTTCCAAGAAAATCATGTTGTACAATATGATTGTTAATCGCAATTATGAATTCTTGTCACACCAAAATGTCAAGTAATTCATCTCACACAAGCCAAGGGTTGGCAGTACATGCCACATTAAATGCAAAAAAAGGTGACTCTCATCTTCCACCTTGAGAAAAGATCACAAAATATTGCATGTAAAAGTTTTAAAGCACTTAGAAGTTTTCTTTTAAGAATGATACTCGAAGCAGAAAGCAAAAAGTTCTAGAGCACATCCAAAGCTGAAGTAAAATTGCAGAAGAATTCAAGCTAAATCATAAAGCAAAAAGTTCTAGAGCACAGCCAGAGCCAAAGTGAAATTGCAGAAGAATTCAAGCTAAAGCAGAAAGCCCGCAGATTAATAATGGCAGAAAGTTCAAGCCAAGGAGTTGGGCCAGTGACGACACAAAAATTAGCTAAAGCTCTCTGAGAAGCATTGTCCATTAACGTCTTTGAGGATATTTTGTATGCTACACCACATATTCCTGATAAGCCAAAATGGGCAAACACAAGGCAGCTAGACAAGCCCAAAATCTACAGAGACTAGAACTTAGTTCAGGAAGATTGGGATAATGTTCATGATCCCTTTCTCACAAAAAACCCTAAAAGATTGAGGGAAGTGGCCTGCGCACGATTGAAAGTGTCTAAATGGTCGTTGTTGACTATAGAAAAAGTATGGTTCAATGGGTTTCCTGAATATATGGTCCCATTTGTGCACTACTGCCCGGAATTGGTCGATGCAGCCATTAAGCGTTTCAACCCAAGTACCAGCACTATTGAGGGTCAAACTCTGTCAGTTAACATCAACCCGACTGCCTTTTGGTATATGCTATGCATTCCAAACCCTATGCAAAGAGGGATGGAAGCGGAGACATTCACTCCTAAATAGCGAGATAAAATATGGAGCACCAGGGATAAGGCTCTAGAGTTTTACAACGAAGAAACTAGAAGAATTGAAGCAGAATGTGAGCAGCTGCCAAGAATTCCTGCTCCACATGGCGCTTTCAAGGAAGACCTACAAGATGCCTTTTCCATGATGGTGTTTTTTTTGGTCCAGATACTAACCAAGAGGTGCAATCTTTTCAATTGGGCTTGGCTTTCCAATTTCGCAGGAAAAAATCCTACTTCTGGTATGATTTTGCAAAGTACATTGTAATGAAGATGTTAGAGCGAATTAACAAGTACCCAGTTGAACGAAAGTTCAAATTTGTCTCCTATCTTGCTTATATGTTTTTGTATCAAAACCCTGATTTCTTTGCCGAGCGTATGGATTTGTCTATCTTTGATGAAAAGAGGAGTAAAAAGCTAGTTTCTATCTGGACCCCTCTCCTCTCTTCTACTTTTGATTATTATGAATTTTCATATTATTTCTTGACTTCAATTTCGCAAGATTTATTAGGAGAGGAGTATATCAATCGGCTCACCTTGACTCCAACAAAGTTTATGTAGAATTTCATTCCAAAGTGTGACTAGTTTTTCAGAGTGGATTTTGCATTCATCTGAAAGCAAGGCCTTACTAGGGAACCCTTCCACCTTCTAACATGTGTGAATAATTGAGTGTTGGCTCTAGAGTTGTTCTAGAAGGCGTGCATTATTGATTTTACCTTCTGTAGCGCTAAAAGCATCAAGAGGAAGGGATTCTTCACTTGTCTACTAACTTTCAAAATAGTGGCCCTGAAAAATAAGCAAACACACCCTCTATTGTAGGACAAGCTGGCTCATTTGGGGTTGGTAATAATCTGTGACAAGTGGGATTACAACCCTTTCAGTGATTTACCTTATGATCACCTCAAGGTAACTCACATCCCTCGGCCTTACTGGGAACGAAGGTGCAACCCACTAGAGGATGAAGATGAATTGTTGGTTGACCTGATTCATATCCCCATGGAAGACAGCAAGCCGCCACGACATAGGTTCTATCTCATTGTGGCGGATTATGATGAGAACCACAAAATGGGAAAAACTATGTACAATCAGTTGAGAAATGTAGAGGAATGGACCAATGAAATGATCAGAGCCTTTTGGATGTATCGCCGGGAAACAAAATGGCTTGATAATCCTTATGATAGCATAAAAGAGGATAAGCGGTTTGACGAGCTCTGGGATGATGAGCACCCTACTTTCAACTCAAGCAATAGTAGAGGCAATGACCCTAATGAAGGAGAAGAGTAGATGGAAGAGGAAGCTGAGACATTAGTGTCCTCTGCCCAAAAGAGAAGGAAGTCTACAGATTAGTCTGCCTATGTTGCTTCAAATGTGTGATTGAATGCATCATGAGCCTCGCGGACACTCACCTCAGCCTCCAAGGTGATGAGGGTGTCTCAATCACAACAGCCAGAAACCATAGAGATCAAAGACACCCCACCCACTAAATGGTAGTGCACGGAAGCTATTCTGGGAGAAGGATCACAAGTAGCCAACGTAGGCCAAGTGCTCATAGCAAGCCAAGAAGTTGAAGTAACTAAACAGTCAGCAACAAGTGAAGCATCGCCCTCATCCAGTCAATAGGTAATTTTCACTTCTACTTTTCTTAATTCTCAATCTTTAGTGTCCTCTACCATTTCCATAGTGCCCATTACTACAAGTGTTGGCCCTACTTTATCTACCCCTACCATAATGTTTGTGGGAGGTTTCTCCCAATTTTCCCAAACTCGGCCATCTATCTTGACACCTCTACAAACCTTAACACCAACCGCCGCTACTCAATCTCTCCTTGCCTCTCTTTCTGAAGGCTCGGCTGCCATTGGCACCCCTATTGCCTTTGCTACCTTGGGTCCAACCCAATATGCCACGCAAAACAACTTGATTATGACAACCCCATCACCACAACAATTGATGAGCCCTTCCGCTGGTTCACAAACCAAACTATGGAAAGTTCCCTTTTTCTCCCCGAAAACCTTCAATCTCCCACAAAATAAAATGTAAGGGCCCGCTACACTTTTTTTCCCTTTTTTCCTGGCTCCTGGTACACCTATTGCTGGCAGGTTGGTTCAGTCACCAGCCAAATTCATATCCTAGGGAGAGACCACGAAGAAAATGCGAGCCCTCAAGATCCAAAAGTGAAAAGTGAAGGATGATAAAAAGGACGTTGATCCTAAAGTGTATACAGTTTATAATGAAGAACAACAAATGTTGAACTTCGCCACCATGTACCTGAATGTTACCAAACCACAAGGTGAGATGATGCCGGGAAATTACATGTATGCCATGGGGCTGGATCTGACTACAGCCTGGTCGCAAGACAAGGTAGAGCTCATGAAGGAAACACAATGGGTGGTGACAATCAACTTTCTAAAGTTTGGCCATCAATTGAAGAAAAAGGAGGAGCAACTAAAGCTTGTGAAGGAAAGGGCCAGTTTCTTGGAAACGAAGGAGAAATCACTAGAAGCAGAAGTTGCGCACTTATCTAAGAATGTGCGAACGAAAGAGTTGGAGCAGAGAAAAATCCAAGAGAAACTCAATAAGTCCTAGTCCATTGACCCCACACTACTAACTGAGCTACGAGCAAGGAACCATAAATATCATAGCCAATTGACTTCGATGGAGAAAATTCTGTAGCAAAAGGATAAAGAGATAGCATCTCAAGCGCTCTATATGAGAAAGAATTAGAAAAGAATCATCTAGAATTTTTGAGCCAAAAATCCTATTTAGAAAAGGAGCTTCAAGAGATAAAGTCCTCTTATGACATAGTATTGGCGAACCACACCTGAGCCGAGGAGAACTAGTGTAAAGAGATAAGTAGCTTCGGGGAGAAACTGGCATCCGCAAAAAAGAGGAATATGGAATTAACAGAGGTCATTAACTCAAAGGATGCGGAGATCACCTCTCTAAAGGTCTCTCTCCAAGCCTCCTCTGTGTAGCCAGACCTCATCCCATTGGCTCGTCAGCTATATATTTCTTATTGGGAAAAGATTAAAACCTTTTTCCTAACACTGCAGTCAATGCTCTGATTCATCTCGAAGGAAACAAAGTTGAGCCAAGAGGTTCACGGAAGCTCATCTATGAGAAGGTTCCAGAAGCAAAGAGCTTGTTGACCAAACTATATTCGGTCTCTGATGAAGATCTAGCCAAAGCAGGGATTGAAGATCGGGATATTGCTGCCCATACGGAAAACAAGTTCATCCATTGCCACTCGGCCTTCTAGCAGACTAAGGTGGCTACAACAAATTTGAACCAGACAATGGACGACATGCGGGAAAATTTCTCCCAGCTGAGCAAGATGGGTCTGCCGTCTCCATTTTTTGAAGACGGTTCGATCGCCACAGCTGAATAGATTGCAAAAAGAATTGAAAAGAAGGAGCAAGACCCAACCGCTTTCTAGAGTTTCGGCCATCCTCCTACTATGGCAGACATTGAAGGTGACATTCATCCTCTTGTACAGGTACTATTCCATTGCGAGGCAGGGGTCAGTTTGCTTGAGACACTACCTTATAAAGAAATGCTCGACTTGGGAAGAGCGCAATAGAATTTGTGCAATATAATGATACCATCTGAGGATGACTACATACCCCTACAGGCTACCCTTTCCAAGCTCTAATCTTGTCACCAATTGATGGCACTCTAGTCTGTTAACTAGAGAAAATTTTGGGTTCCACGTTCCTCAAAGCGAAATGCCCCTAATAGTCGCCAGAAGCTGTGAATTTGAAATTCACCATACTCCCTTTGGGTTTGATTTTTGGCTAAGTATCAGCCCATGCCTTCAAAAAAATTCATTAGCCCCCTTTTGGTTGTCACCATGGCCTAAGCCACGTGTTTGCTCATCGCTCTTTGAAGGTTTTTTCTCCTTGCTCTCTCATCAACCCCCGAAATTCTCCCACATGTCTTCACTGTGGGTAATTTTGATTGCTTCCTTTCACTTCCTCATCAGCCCCCACTCGCATGCCATGTAGCTTGCTACGTGTCATCTTGACACAAGTTTTCAGTAAAGAAAAGGGAAATCGACCGCGGGCAGCAATATGCTACCATTCATCCCTTCAACACAAGCTTCTTCAGCGAAGGATTAAAGTGAACCAAGGGTTGTGATCTTCTGCCACGTGTTCTAACTGCCTATCCAAAGAGGTGACACTTGTCCGCACAGGACTCTGCTAGACCACTGCCATCATTCACAGGGGATGCACCTAAATGGAGGGAGACCAAATGTTTTGTCTCAAATATTTTCTATTACAACGGCCAGGGAAAATCATTGTCTCGACATCATTGCTAGGATTCTGAATCTTTTCAGTTGCTACCCGTCAGGCAGTGGAAGGCTGGATATAAATATTGCTCTTTGCTTCAGAGGAAGGGTTCTAGTCCCAAAGGTTCCAATGTTCTAGGTTACAAGTTTGGAGATCATATGTTATTTTACCAGTTTTTTAGAATTACAGAATTGTTGGAGAGACCAAGCATTTGTATTGTTTAGATTATTGCAAAAACTCACAGACTGTGCCATTGTTCAGCCTCTTTGTTTCTTATGTTATTGATAAACTTTATGTTGTGCCATTTTTGTTTGAATGGTTTATTTGTTGTACTTTTATAATTTGAATACAAGTTTGTTGGTTCAGATCATGTCTTTCAAATCTTCTTTTCAGTAAATTGATTATTATTTTATTTCATTGAATGAGTTGTTCATACTACAATCCTTAATTTCTCTTATTCTAGGAGATGGTAAATTGCTAAGCAGACCCTTAGAACATATCCAAAAGATAGGTTTATCGTGTATTTTATCTAAATTATGGTGTATTTCCTTAGTTAGATTCTTTATTTTATATATGCTTTTGTTTCCCATTCCAAAACCCCATTTACAAAAGAAGTCGACTTCTTTAAAAATTTGGAGGTCACTCAGTTTAGCGCAATAGGTCCCCCATAAACTGAGTTTCCCACAAAGGGTTGTTACCTTGCCAATTTTTGGCATCAATAGTTTGTATCAAGGATATTGTTTAGTCTTCATGGTGATATTTTTTGTATCACCTTAGGGAAACCCCCCATTGGTTTATGAGAGCTAAAAGTATAGAAGATCCTACCTACCTCAATAATTGGTCCTTAGTTTCCCAACCTAAACATAGGTTTTGGGGTATTCTTCCCAGGTTTAACATCGCTAACACTTGGGAGAATAAACAACATTAAGGATTTGGGACCTACAACTCAAATCACCAATAGGTTGTCTAAGTTAAAATTATGAGTTCACCAAAATATAAAGATTGAAATATGACTCTGTGAAAGAAATATTAGTTTCATTTTTTGTGGTCTCAATATATCTACATCCATATTAACTTTCCTTATTTGAGTTTAAGATAATCAATTATAATTTAAAGCACATTGCACTAATAAATATAAAGTGTTTTAACTAAAAATAATTTTTTAACTAAGAAATCTAAAACATAAATGGACATAAATAGTTTTTTTTACCAAAAAATGAATGAGAAGTGACAAGTTGAAGCTAGAACTAGAAAAGGATGAATAAGAAGAAAATGGTATTAAAATATGAAGCTCATTGTACTATATGTTAGTGTTGTAGTCCCATATAGATTAAAATACCATAATGTGAATCTACTCTAAAAAATGTGACCTATATACACAAGAATCAAATAGTAAAATTCAAATTAGATCGCTAGTAGAAAAACAAACTAAAATGTGAGAAATTAAACTATCTAATTGCAATAAAAATGAAAATATTAACAAAAAAGGTGAGGGAAATATATCACTAAGCTCTTAGAGGGATACATATCTCCTCAATAATAACCTATAGCTAAAGAGAAAAAAAATGTTTTGTAGCTATTTGAAGCTTGTCTTAAGGTCAAGCCCTAGGGTTGGATTTCTAACCCATAAACAAATATTTTTTTATAAAAATAATAAATATGTTGAATGCAATGCAAGTAGAATAAAATTACTACATTAAATAAGATAGAATGAAAATGGTTATGTTAGTAGTGAGAGTGTGATCCCAAAATTCCAAAGTAATTGTAGTGTAGAAAAATGTACACCTTTACATTTTTACACTTGTTTGCATCCCCTTAATTTATTGGACTTAATTAAGCTTCTAATTGACTAAATTATGCATTCCAAAGCCTTATTATTCCTATTTTCCAAAAGGGAAACCTATATTAAACAATTTCCTACATTAATTTAAACACCTTGGAAATTGTCTGTCCTAGACTTAGGTCCTAGGACCCATTCGCCCCCTTTAAGTGCTAGGATCCAATTTTTAATATGTATTTGGTAGCATTTTAATGATTCAAATTCAAGTTTCAAATGTTGGCTTGTGGAATCTAATTTTTGGGAAATTAGATAAACACCTATAAATACATAATTATTTTATCAATTCAAAGCTAAGCATTATAACACGCATAATAAAAATTTCACAAGAGAAAATATTATTGTCAAGAGAATTGAAGAGCAAGTTTATCAGTCATCTACAATATCAATCAATATCATATCATCATGTCAAAGTTAATGTGTGTTCATGTCATGTTTTGGAACTAACATTGTGATGTAGGTTTCAAGCATTTGAGCATCAAATCAATCAATCATTCAAACCAATTCATGCAAGATTAAGCTCCTTGGAGTGATGTGTTAGACTTCAGTCCTCTAGGGGTAGCCACTAAGGGTTTGGTGAGTTGTGACATAGCATTGTTCATTCATCAACTCCTTCCATTTATCATTGTTTTATCATCAAGGTTTAATTGCCAAACTAGGGTTTGACTAAGGCAAACCCCAATTCATCCAAAAGCAAACATTTTTCTTCTCTCTTTGTATGTACAAATTTATAGGTGAAGAATGACTGAAAATCAATCAAAAGAGCAATTTTACAAAATTGTCAACATTGTTGTCAAGCTACGGAAACTCAACTACAAATTGTATTTTCGGCTTTCCGATAGTCAAACCTAGAGAAATCACAAGCTTAGATCCAAATCTAAGGACTACAAAATCATATTTTGGACCCTATACAAAGACCCATTTTCCCTAGGACAAATTTGTCCTTCAATAGAGTTCAAAACACATTTTTGGTGCCAGGTACATACCATCATACCCTTCTCATATCTACCTATAATTTTTTTTTTTTGTTTCTGCTATCATAATATTTTGTATTTTAAAGTGTCAAGTCATACAATTGAGTTTCTCAATGCATTTAAATTTATTTCCCAAAACAGCCAATCAATCATTTTTGTCATAAGGAAACAACAAACCTTCCTAATAGGGTTGACTCACCTCAAGGTTGAAAGTCAATCCTATCCTTGGGAGATCTCTTTTTCTAATGAAATTAGGAAAAGTGGAAGTGTGTTAGATCATTCTATCTTGGTGATTCCTCCCTTCCTTTTTTCCTTTATTTCATTTTGGTGAACCTAACATTGTACTTCATAAATTCTAATTTGGAAGTCTTTAAAGCCCTAGATCTAGGATTTGTATTAGTTATTTTTGCATCTCATTTAGGGTTTCATAATTGCATCTTGCATCATTCAAAATTGCATTTTGCATCATCTAAAATCAAAAAAATAAAAAAAATATTGCATACATGTTGCATTCATTTTACATAGTAGTTTGCATATTAATGTTTTTCAATCATTTACATCTGAAAATTCAAACAAAATTGCATCTAAAAAGTTATCATTTTTCTTGTTGTTTACCATCAAATTTCATTTGCATCTAATCATAAAATTTTGGAAATATGCAACTGGAAGTATCTATTTGTAACTTGAAATAGAGACCTTAAACACTAACTCAGAAACTCAAACTTTAATTTTTCAAACCCCTGTGCAAAGACCCATTCGCCCTAGGGTGAATCAGTCCCTATACAAATCAATTTCCAAATTTTTGGGCATAAAACTATCTCTGCTTGCTTTATATCTTGTTGTTTGCAAATATCAATTTCAATTTTTGAAATTGTGGTTTTCTGTAGTTATTTGCATTCAAGTCAATTGGTCAAAACAAGTGCATTGTTCAAAGGTAAAATTTGTTAATAATAACATAAATATGGTCAACCTCATTCATTTTCAACCTCGTAAGGGCCAAACCAAAATGTCTCTTGACATTGCTTTCTCACAAAATGACATAATTAAACATGCACTTGATGGTCCTCTTTACATAGTTGGAAGAATCAATGAAAAGCCTACCAATAGGATATTAATTGATCTAATGTGTGTAGATAATGTGATCACTAAGTAATTCTCGTTTATGCATGAACCTTATCAAGATTCTTATGAACAATTGAAAGCATGGATCAAAACACATAATGGTTTTGCTTGCCCTATGATAGGTTTGATCACTCTCCCCTTAAAATTTGGACCGAAACAATTAGGTGTCACATTCTCCATCATCTCATAATTAGACCATTCCATGTGAAGCTAGGCTATCCATGGTTGTGCTCCATGGATTTCGAGTCTCATTGGTAGTGGATAAATTCTTAAAATTTCCATTTGTTAATAAAATTATCACCGTGCATCATAGCGGGTTTAATGCTTTGCCTTCACATGGGAATTTCTCATTGGATTTCCTCTTTCCCAAACCTATGGAACATATTAAGCCTCATGAGGACTTCTTTTTCAAATCTTACCAAAAGTTCAAAGCAAAGCTCATATCAAAATTATCTCTTAGAAATATCCCTCAACACATGATTAAGCCTCTTATCACTAATGAAACCATGCTTGAACCAAAATCCCTTCCAAGTAACCAAGATAAATCCATGACAAATCCTCCACATATTTCCTATAAGAGACCAAGAGATAACCATACAATTCCTATTGTGCCTCCTAATATCAAACAAGTTTATAAACCCAAAGAGAAAGTGGTTGACCGACCCTTGATGGTGATGCAGAGTAGGGAGGAAAACTACAAACAAACATAATTCAAACTGTTTTGAACAACCTTTCAATCACCAAACCCTAACTTAACCTTATTTCCCAATTCTTCCATACTCTTCTTATAGCCTTGCAAATGGCATTTTATATCCACAACTTCCACAACCAACCTCAAACCCACAAATGGTCCATCATTTCAGATACCCATTAGGGCATTCTTTAACATATCTTAAAATCTCCTAGGTCACTTTGGACCATCATCTCCAAATACCTATTGCTACGCTGCCCCTTAAGCCAATTAGGCCACTTTTACAAAGCAACACCAAACCAAACCTTCTTCCAAACAAAAATCTCTTTTACAGAGCCTCAAATAGGCTATAAATATCCAAAAACAACAATCCTTATCAAGAGAAACACTCATCAAGTCATCTAATCACAAAACCTTCATTTAGACTAGTTTTAAGGGGGTTTATTGAAACTTCAACTTTTAGGTCCTATTCCACCTTTCCAATTCCTCAAACACATCACAATATGTATGCATGTGCTTAATAAACCATCTCCCAACCTTGGTCAATGCTATTTCATCAAACTCTAATCCCTAACCATCAAATTCAAACCAAAAACTCATGAAATACAACTAGGGTAGCAACTTATTTCCTCAAAATCCTCATCCCTACTCATGAAACCTATTCTAACATCTAAATCTACCCTAATGCACTCATTTCACTAAGTTTCAAGAAAATCCACTGGTGGAATGGGTCATTAATACATTTTTAGTGACCTCAAACCCTCAAACAGAGTTTATAGACCCGTTCATAGAAAATTGCTCACCAAATCCTAAATGATCTTAACATAGTTCCCTATCCAATTCAAAACATCTTTGATCAATTTCCTTCAGTACGAACCCATACAGAAGTCTGCAACAACAATTTACCAAAACTTTTGCAAAGAAAACAGAGTTTTTGTTATTGCTTTCCCTTCAAATACACTTCAGAACCCTTGCCTCAAAGTTTACAAACCTTTTTAAATGTTTCCCAACACCTACCAATGGTTGCAACTTCCTTTTGAATGCCATGACCATTGGGCTTCCAACTATGACAAAAAGTGTAATGTTGCAAAGCAATTTTTACAATATTTGCAAAATGAAACAACATTTCCTATAACTAACCCAACATAGACTCAATACATTTCCAATGGTCTATTATGACCTTATTAGATTCAAATAAGACTCAAAACACCAAAAATTAACCTAAAACCAACATAAGACTCTATTTACGAAGATGAACATGGTGCCCCTGCACCATACACCCGGACTGAAAAGAACTCAAGTCCCTTGAGGACTGTATATATGACATCAAAAAAACATGTTGCCTCTTATCATTTAATGCTCTCCAATCTGCATCTTCATCTGGTGACCCCTTCCAATGAGTCAAGTATTGGAACCATGCATTTCCTCTTTCCTTTGATCGGGTCCTTCTTTGAAAAGATTGTCCTCCACTTGATGGTTGTTGTCTCACTTTCCCTTCACTTGGAAATGATGTTACACCTACTTTCAAACCTGCAAACATACCTTCATCAACCTTGTCTTGAACTACCCTCTTCTTAACTCTTGTTACATACTTGAAATCACCTACATGTCCTTTCCATTCACCTCAATTCACTTCATCTTTTCCCTTAATCTCTACCACCAGATTCTCTACCCTAAAGATCTCTACTTGGTCAGGTTTACAAACAATTGTCTTGACAAAAATTGACTGCCCTTTAACCTCATTTTCATTCAATGGAAAAAACATTGTTCCTACCATAATCTTATCATGCCAATCTTGCACTTCCTCAACCAATTCATCCTTGTCCTTCTCTTGACCTATTTTTGTCACCAAATCATCAATCTTTCCTTCCAACATTGGATCACTCTTCAAACTTGTTGTCTTCCCATCTTCTTTCGTAGTGGCTACACATTCTTCATTTTTTTCTTCCTCAAGCTTTGTGAGCTCCTTTCCTAACATAATCACCTTTGTTTCCTTGGTCTTCCCTTTATCATCTTCCTGCAATGTTGTTATTGTAAAAGTGGCTCTATCCTTTTCAATCTGATAAGTATTATCTCTTCCATCATATTTGGCATATCTATCAAACTGCCATGGTCTTCCAAGCAACAAATGACAACAATCCATGGGAAACACATCATAGATAATGTTATCTTGTATCCACCAATATTAAACTCAACCAAAGTTTTTTCATTCATCAAAATAGACTGATTATCATTCAATCAAGAAACTTTATATGGTGTTTCATGAGGAATATTTTTTGACTTCAGTTTATCAACCATTTCATTAGACACCATATTATCAGTACTTCTAGAGTCTATCACTACCTTACATACCTTTCCTTGCACTTGTAGGTGGTCTTGAATAATGTCCTCCTTTATGTAGATTCCTTCTCCTTGGATGCTTTTAGTAGTGTTCTTCTCACCATCAATGACTCTTCCACTTTTGAAGCAGCAAACTAATTAGGAGAATGAACGCTCTCACAATCATCCTCTTGCACCAACTAAACTCTTTTATCACCACCACTTAAAGTGGAACCTTGCTTGTCTAGACACTTCCATGCTATATGGACAAACTAATTGCAATGGTAACATCTTCCTGAAAATAAGCTTGAACCTCTACCTCCACCAAATCTTCCTCTGAAACCTCTAAAGCCACCTTTTTGATCAATCACTTGGTCTTTGTTTTTTCTTGTATCTTCTTGTTCTTCATAATTCTTCCTTGATCCTCTTCCTCTTTAGTGTTTCCTCTGCATGTTCCTTGTCTTTCTTGCCTTCTTTTTAGTTTCTCTTTTGCCCTAGTAGCCAACTAAAAAAATTCTTCAACTGATCTAGGCATAGCCAAGCTCAATTCATCTTGAATTTGATACCTCAACCCATTTCATCTTCATTTTTAACATGAACAACCCTAATACTCAACTTGTGAAATTCTTCAATATAGGCCATTACATCCTTATCCTTTTGCTTTAAACTTTGCAACTTCTTGAATGTGTGTATTGCATGATCACTTGGAAAAAAATGACTCTTGACCTTTGACACCATCCTATCCCATGAACTGATTTTTGCTTTCCCCTTCTTCACTCTTTCCTCTTGAACATAATTCCACCGTGTAAGAGCAGGACCTTTCAACTTAGTCTTTGCAAACTTTACCTTTTGTTCTTTAGCAACCTCCTTGTACGCAAAGTAATTGTCCAGTGCATCTATCCAATCAAATACCTCTTCAGCATCCAACTTTCCATTATACATTAGCACATCTATTTTCTCACCAGAAGCATCTCCTCTAATAGCCTTGAACATTTTCACCATCCTTCTCTCATCAGGATCCAAATCATCACCTTAAACTCTTACACTTGGAGGGTTTTCATCCTCTTCCTCTTCCTCTTTCTCTCGGTCACTTTCCTCTTTAGTGTCCTTTCCTCTTCTTTGCTTTGTCTCCCATGCTCCAAATCTAGATAACAGTGCTTCATTTGATTCTTTCAACAATCTCATTTCCCTACCAAGTACTCCACTTCCTTTAGGAGGCATTTTGATCCTTCAAACTGCAACTTTTTTTTACACAAACTTCATCTTTTCTCCTTCAAAAGATCTAATACCTATGCTCTGATACCACTTAATGCAAATCAGGGAGGAAAATTGCAAACAAACACAATTCAAACTGTTTTGAACAACCTTTCAATCACCAAACCCCTAACCTAACCTTATTTCCCAATTCTTTCATACTCTTCTTGTAGCCTTGCAAATGGCGGTTTCTATCCACAACTTCCACAACCAACCACAAACCCACAAAAGGTCCATCATTTCAGATACCCATTAGGGCATTCTTCAACATATCTTAAAATCTCCTAGGGTCACTTTGGACCATCATTTCCAAATACCTATTTCTACGCTACCCCTTACGCCAATTAAGCCACTTTTACAAAGCAACACCAAACCAAACCTTCTTACAGACAGAAATATATTTTGTAGAGCCTCAACAAGGCTACAAATAGCCAAAAAAAACAATCCTTATCAAGAGAAACACTCATCAAGTCATCTAATCACAAAACCCTCATTTAGACTAGTTTTAAGGGGGTTTATTGAAACTTCAACTTCCAAGTCCTATTCCACCTTGCCAATTACTCAAACACATCACAATGTGTCTGCATATGCTTAATAAACCATCTCCCAGCCTTGTTCAATGCTATTTCATCAAACTCTAATCCCTAACCATCAAATTCAAACCAAAAACTCATGAAATATAACTAGGGTTGCAACTTATTTCCTCAAAATCCTCATCCCTGCTCATGAAACCTATTCTAACATCTAAATATACCATAATTCACCCATTCCTCTAAGTTTTAGGAAAATCCACTAGTGGAATGGGTTATTAATACATTTTTAGGGACTTCAAACCCTCAAACAGAGTTTACAAACCCGTTCATAGGAAATTGCTCACCAAATCCTTGAAAATTGATGAAATTAGATCATACAAAATCCAAAATTCTCTTAACATAGTTCCCTATCCAATTCAAAACATCTTTGATCAATTTCCTTCAGTATGAACCTATGCAAAAGTTTGCAACAACAATTTACCAAAAATTTTGCAAAGAAAATAGAGTTTTTATTATTGCTTTCCCTTCAAATCCACTTCAGAACCCTTGCCTCAAAGTTTACAAACATTTTTAAATGTTTCCCAACACCTACCAATGGTTACAACTTCCTTTTGAATGCCCTAACCATTGGGCTTCCAACTATCACAAAAAGTGTAATGTTGCAAAGCAATTTTTACAATATTTGCAAAATGAGACAACATTTCCTATAACCGACCCAACATAGACTCAATACATTTCCAATGGTCTATTATGACCTTATTAGATTTAAATAAGACAACACACCAAAAATTAACCTAAAACCAACATAAGACTCTATTTACAAAGATGAACATGGTGCCCCTGCACCAGACGGTCTTTTTCATTCTTCCCTTGCGAGAAGAAAAGAAACCTATGGTTGTTAAACTTGCTCCTACACAATCGACACAACTTGAAAATTGTGCAAAAATAAATTGAAATGCTAAAGAAATTAGGCGTAGACATCATGTTATTGCTTGTAAGTTAAAAGAAAATAACAAACTAGCAAAGAAAGATCAAATACCAATTGAAACAAAGTATGATGATTCTCTACCTTTGCCACAACAACAACATGAAACCTCTATGGAATTATCATTAGACCTCCTGTTGTGATTAATTTGGATGATGATGATGATGAGATTGTTAAGATTGATGAGGAAGTGCATAATGAGCTGAATTTGTTATTTTCCTCTTCCATGAGCTTAGACAAGAATAAACATGATGATCCTGCTAATAAGAGTGCATCACCGTGTGTTGAACCTAGTGATTTTCCAAGTACGACACTTGTTTCCCCTTTGGCTATTTATCTTTCTTTCGTATATGATGAACAAGATTGGGATGTGAACGAATTGCTTTAGGTTGGCTTGCATGTGTCATACTAGCTTTATTTCTATTCATGTTCTTTGCATGATTGCATGTGTGATGTGATTCCCCATATCGTGCTACTTGGCATGTCTTTATGTTTATGAGCCTACTTTGGATGACCCTTGTCACTCCATTGGTGCAAGGATACAAAGGAAGCAAATTTTCTGTGACATTATTTTATGTATATCTACATTCTTCTATCTGTCATAACCATTATCTTTTCATTTGTCTTGTGTTTTTTCTTTTGGGGATGATGCACAACGTTGAGACATTTAGGTCTCCTCCATGTGTCTTCTCTCTCTCTCTCTGTCATTCTTCCCTTGTGCTCGTTGTTCCATGAGTTATTTGGGGAATGATGATGGCTCTAAGCTCTATTATATCACTATAGCAAAGACATATGTTGACCCCAAATCCATGGATCCCTTATGTGTTATCTTAGGATTGCATATGGGGGACAACCTCCTTTCCATGACATAGCTCGATTTGGAAACATATCATTGGTATAGGGCTTTCCAAATAAGCTCTCATGTATTGGAATTTATCTTCTTCTACTTTAAAGTAATTTCTCACAACATGGTGTTTAGCAATTTATTTAAAGTGAGGGGCATTATGCCTCCCGCTCGTTGCTTCCTTAATGACATGACCTTTATTCAAAGTGTGGTCTTCTCAATTCATGTGATGTGTCTTCTTTATGGTGACATTGGGATTGATTTCCTTCAAGAGTGTGATCTTTCTTGGCATATTGCACTCCACTTAGTGGTAATTTTATGGCTTGAATTCCCTAAGGTGTGAATCTATTATCCCTCAACTAGTACTCTCTTGATGGTGATATCGAGTGTGATGTTCCCTAAAGTGAAACCTTTCATGAACTAAGAAAAACCCCTTTGACTATCATAAACTAAATCTTGGCCACCAAGCATAAAGCAACTTGCTTGCTAGTGGTTCCTTTATTTCATGAGTGTTTAGCATAATGCAGCTTGCTATCCTTGGGAAATCTATGACCACTTAGTGTGGCACCTTATCAAAGTTATCAAAGAGTATAACTTTTGGTATGGTTGGCGTATAGGAGCCTGTAGACTTGGCATGACTTTCCCATCTTCCACATTTGTATGGGTACACACCTAGTGTATATCGGACTACACTAAACCATTGTGTGTTTCTCATATTGCTTTGGGGCTCACCTAGTGTATATCAAAATGCACTAGCCTTTGTGGGCATATTTTTGGAAAAATAGCCTAGGCTTGATCCATACCTTTTGGACAAAGAGTTGAAGCTTGATCCACCCCTTATCCCTCCTTGCATTAATTTTGATATAGTATAATGTTGTATCTTGTGTTTTTGTTGCATAGGTGTGTCTCTTTGTGCCCTTGTTGATTTTCCATGGGATCTTAGATCCTAGGGGCTTGATCATCCTCCTTGATCCTTGCTATCTTATCTCTCCAACAATTGTACAATTAGACCTCTCTTGAATTATTTGTCTACTTTAGTGTGAGTTTGAGTGTGGGTTCATACTCTCACTAAAGTGGTGGCTAAATATAGTGTAGAAAAATGTACACCTTTACATTTTCACACCATGTTTGCATCCCTTTAATTAATTGGACTTAATTAAGCTTCTAATTGACTAAATTATGCATTCCAAAGCCTTATCATTCTCATTTTTTGAAAGGAAAACTTATATTAATCAATAACACCTTGGAAATTGTGTCCTAGACTAAGGTCTTACCCTTTAAGTTCTAGGACCCAATTTTTAATATGTTTTTGGCAGAATTTTAATGATTCAAATTCAAATTTCAAAATGTCGGCTTGTGGAATGTAATTTTTGGGAAATTAGATAAGCACCTATAAATACAGTTATTTTATCAATTCAAAGCTAAGCATTATAATGCACATAATAAAAACTTCACAAGGGAAAATATTATTGTCAAGAGTATTAAAGAGCAGGTTTATCAGTCATCTACAACAACAATCAAGATCATATCATCATGTAAAAGTTCATGTGTGTTCATGTCATGTTTTGGAACTAACATTGTGATGTAGGTTTCAAGAATTCAATCCAATTCATGCAAGATTAAGCTCCTTGGAGTGATGTGTTAGACTCTAGTCCTCTAAGGGCAGCCATTAAAGGTTTGGTGAGTTCTAACATAGCACTGTTCATTTATCAACTCCTTCCATTTATCATTGTTTTATCATCAAGGTTTAATTACCAAATTGGGGTTTGACTAAGGCAAACCCCTATTCACCCAAAAGTAAACATTTTTCTTCTTTCCTTGTATGTGCAAATTTATAGATGAAGGACTAAAAACCAATCAAAAGAGAAATTTTACAAAGTTGTCAAGGTTGTCAACATTGTTATCAAGCTACAGAAACTCGCCTACAAATTTTTTTTTGGCTTTCTAATAGTCAAACCTAGATAAATCAGAAGCTTAGACCTAGGGTCTAAGGACTGCAAAATAAGAATTTGAACTCTTGTATAGAGACCCATTTTCCCTAGGGTGAATATGTCCTTCGGTAGAGTCCAAAACACACTTTTGGTGTTAGGTACATACCATCCTGCCCTTCTCAAATTTTCTTGTAAGTTGTTTTCATTTATACTATCATAATATTCTACATTTTAAAGTGTTAGGTCATACAACTGATGTTAATTCATTTAAATTATCAGCTAATCAGTCATTTTTGTCATAAGAAAATAAACCTTCCTAATAGGGTTGACTCACCTCAAGTTTGAAAGTCAATCCTATCCTTAGGAGATCTCTTTTTCTAATGAAATTAGAAAAAGTGGAATTTTGTTAGATCATTCCATCTTGGCGATTCCCCTCTTCCTTTTTTCGTTTATTTTAGTAACAACATAAATGGATTCAACAACAATAACTATGACACAATGAGAAGAAGCTAGAGAAAAATAATACAAAATAATATTTGCCTCACAAATGCTTTTGTAGGATCCGGTGGAGATTACAATTCTTGTTACAATGTTTCTATCATGGTTCCACCAATTTGAGAATACAAGAAAGGCTTCACATCAAGAAGATTGTGGATAAAAGATCACAGTGTTGATGACAATGAAGATAGCTTCTATAGTTCACCATTTACAAGACATAGATAAAATACAATAAAGATTGATATAATAGATTAGAATATTTAAATAATGAGTCAAAGAAGGAGAACAAAGGGGTAGGTGGCCATTCAAATTCTCTCTAGGATGATAACCTATTAACTAAAAGATGGAAAAGGAGAGAAATGTCTAGAAATGGTCAAGGATTGATGAAATATTGTGGGATGTTAGTGTGTTGTGTTGAAATTTGTGCTTAGTAACAGTGTCTACAAATTTATAGCTAAAAAAGGTCTAAACACTAGGACAAAACACACATATGACAATTGGAACACAAGCTCAAAGAAAAATAATAACAAAGAGCGTTAATTCTTTAGCACCAAGAGGGAGAAGGCTAAGGACACCAAATCACGTGTGGAACATAGCATGAAATTGTAAGGGTATGTAACTTTTGATAATACACAAAACAAATGAATTTATTAAAAAAGTTCCTAAAGAAGCAAAAAAAAGCATGTAAACATAAGAACCAATCCATAGAGAATCCAAATATGCTTCCAAAGAAACCCACTATGCTTCAAGTGGTAAGAGATGAGGTGAATGAAATCAAACCCAAGTAATTTTACCTTATATTGATATTTAAGGATAAATTAATTGACAAATGTATGGTATATTCTAGATCTATTACCTCTATAATGATCAAAAGGATTACTAATACATTACAAATTATTTGTTGAACTTGTTCATAAAGGGGTAATCCAATTATATGGAACCTCTATTAATACAATAGGGCTAGTTAAGAATCTTCCACTATCTCTTTATGCTTCTCCCAATGTTGAACTCCTTTAAGACATATCCATGATTGATCTGTTGGAGAATGTCAAGATCCGAAAACATGAAATAACCTTCCACAAGTGAACAAAATATGAACACAATAGTATGTATATCAATATACAAATGAAGAGTGTGTAAATACAATGAATAACCTTGCATATATAGGCAAGGTAGATGAAGTGGGAAGGTAGAACTAAACAATTAACCCTCCAAAGATGGAACACTTGTGACTTCACTTGACAAGTGTGTGAGAAAGTGTTAAATATGCAAGTAGTAGGTGTCTCAAATGATGAGGACATATATTTCAATGTTATGAAGTGATACAAAAGCCTAAAAATCCCTAAGTGGAGACTTAAGCAATGTGAATAGGAATCTCCTAGGTAGGCTAAAATCTAACTAGTTTGATAAAGTCATCATTTACACCAACACCCCCCCTTAAGTACAACTTAAGAAGTAATGTGTGCAATATGAGTCTCAATTACTAAGCCATGTTAGGTACTCATGTACAAATTTCTCATAAAGTGGAGTAAAGGAGAAAAACCTAGTGAAAAATAAAAATCACTCTGCAAAAGAGAAATGATGCAATGAAATAAAAATGTACAAGTGAAGAAGATAGGACTCATGATAACCCCCCAAGGACTACTTCTATCTCATAAGTACAATGAATGTTCCCTGCATAGAAGAGAAAAGAGAGAAGGTCTATGTGATCCCCAAAAAAAAAGTGAAGTAATGAACTCCATGTGAGGAAATGTGTCCTCCCAAAACTAATAGGGGAAGAGAAACCATGCAGACTCCCCTCAAAACGATGTTTATAGTGTTGGTAGATGCTCGACACTGGATGTTGAAGATGATCCACAATTGTTGAACAACATTTATCCCCTTAGGAACAAATAACACAAGTGTGTGCAAGATGACTTCCCATTCCAAATAGGAATACTCAGGAAGTAAGATCAATGTCTCTGAATTTTCACATATTTCAAAGACTAGAATGATGCCTACAATATCTTCAAATGATGCTCAATGATATCCAACCCAATGTTGATGTGTGACTGATGCTGATAAGATGGATCAGATACTATACATGATTCAAGAACAAGGACCATGGATGTATGGTTATAACTCATCCAATGTGAATCTGATGCTACAGTAGAGAATGTCAATATAGATGATGATTGAGTAGGATAGGTCAACTCAAGAATATCTACACAATCTATCATGATAGGAGTTGATATAGGCGAGGCAAGAGCAATATCTAAAGATGGAAATGGTGATGCAACTTCATCGAAGTTGACGTCATAGAGGAGATGAATTTCCTCAGTAGTTTCTTCCAAATCAAGGTGGGCAAAGAGGTGGGATTCTACAGAACAAAAATATGATATGATATCTGCATGTAGTGATATATCTCATCCCAATTGATGGTGAAGGTCTAAAACTAGATATCCGATTAGATTAGAATGCTCCATGATCAATGCAAATAATTCATTGGAATCCTCATTAAGATTATGTCAATAAAATGTGTGGATTTCAAATGTAGCAATTCAAGAATGATATGTAGAATGATGATGATATTCTCGAAAAATGCAGATTTCGATCAATGTGACTTACATTGATTTTATAGCCCACATAAAATGGTAGTAATTGTGTCTCACTTAAGATGATCATAATTTTAATGTGAAGTCACTAAATAGTGTTTTGCAACTCCTTTTGATGTTGGGAGATTAGATTATTAGAGTTACGCTAAGAGAGTCCTGCAATATCCATGGATCGAACAAAGAAGTTGTTTCATGTATGCAACATACTTGAATGATAAGCTGAATGAAGAAAATGCCGATTCATATGATGATGGTGAATCCAATGTTGTCATCCCACAATGATCCATATGTATTAATATCCATTCTCTATTTTTATGAAACCTAGGAAGCCCCGTGTTGATCCAAATCAGATGGGCTGGAATTTTAGTTGCTCGTGATAAACGAACAAACATGCATATGAAAGGGTAAAAGAGCAAATAAACAAAAACGGCAGAGATAAATTGGCAACACTCCAACACCTTTCAAGATTAGTCCACAGATAGTAATGGCCAAAAATGCTTACAATACCAAAATAAAAATTGACAAAATATAAATACGGATTTTACCAAAATTTTGAAATTTACAATCGAAACTCTTGATCCGCTATGTGTGTGATGTACGGAACGAATTGGTGAATTCCAAGATTTGGTGCATGATAGTATGTCTATCTCTAATTGCTTTGATCTGGGCAAAGAGATGCAACTGAACTTATAAGCATGTGTATGAATAGAGTGATGGAAAATATGAAGTAGATAAGTAGGAAGGTGACTAATAGAGGTAAAATCTAATTGTAAGTTTATTTACACCAACATATCTACCTACTACCTTTGATATGTTTACCTTATTTCCTACAAAAATAGGGGTATTTATCACTAAATTACAACAGTTTGTTCCTAAAGACCAGGTATGAGAAATAATTAGAATCCCTTTCAAGTCTCTTAGTATGCATGATATAGAGACTACATTGTAGACTCTTGTTTATCCTAACTAGTCCATGTAATAAAAAAATGAATCCTATTTCCCTAAATTTGAGGGAGAGGTTCATACCATTGAACAAGTTTCAAATTAGGAACATGGTAGATTGTGAATACAAGAGAATCAAGAGATTGAAGCTTACTAATTATTTGAATAAATTGGTTTGGGAACATATGTGGTTCATGAACAATATTCTATCATTCTATAAAAATTCAATGAAACATATGACACTATTGAGATATGAAAAGTATATTTAATGGCAATAGTTGTAAAATTGGAGTTGGCATTGGCATGTGATTAATCTCACCTCAAGGAGAGAAATACCAAAAATCATATCTATTGCAAATCCACTAGACCAAGAATATTGTTGAGCATGAATCACTATTGCATGGACTAATTTATGTTAAGAAGAAGCGTATAAAATTGCTATAGGTCTATAGGAATTCAAAATTGGTCATTAAACAAGTGAGATCTCAATGTGAGATGAAGAATGTAGATGAAAGCACACAATCATCATGTTTGGGATCTATTAGAATCCTTTTACTCATTAAATCTATAAGAAATCCACAAAAAAGGGTGTAGAGGTAGACAATATGCCTCTAATAGGTTCCCAAATCTAGTAACTAAAAATATATTGACCAAAGATGTGGTCAAACTTGTAATCAACACCACCATACCTGATAACCAAGGTCATTGGATGGTTTCTAAAATTATGAAAAAAGTTTTATTTTATTCCACAAGATGAATTAGTTGCTAAATTAGCCCCCAAAGTTGAAGAAATTGTAATGACAAGAATTGTAAACCCTTACAATTTTGTAATATGTTTTGGCCTCATTTTAGTGTCTATCTCCCCTAGTGTGTTTTAAGGTCCATTCAACCCTTGCATTGGCCTTTTTCCACCCATGGTTCCAAGACCTTGCCTCCCATGGTCTTTTTTTATCAAAAATAATGTTGCATTCATGTTAACCTTGTTAGTTTATTATGTTTGGACCTTTCTGAAGCTCAAACTATTCAAACACTAGAGTGGCACACTGACATCCACAATTATTTCTTTCTCAATAGGCATTTGTAGTGTTTCGCCGCCTCCTACCTACCCAAGTCAATGGCAACAACTCATGATGAATCTAAATGACTCTCCAAATCCTCCATATCTCCCTCATATTACTCATTTTTAAATTTATTTCATCTACACTTAATATCACTCTCACTAGTATTGCCTCTTGTACACCAACACTACTATAACAATCTTCTTGAAGGTCTTGTGGAATTTGATAGTATCTTTATCCCCTTTATCTTCATCAAGATTCTAGAGGCAACATGTTCTTATTTTTCTTTGCTCTTACCTTCTCTAATTTCTCATTATTATTATAGCTTCCTTTTTTAGTGCCCTTAGCACCTTGGGATTTCAGTTCTTAGTTATTTACATTCTCATTCACATTCTAGTCTATATTATTTAGATTCTCGCTACTATGTTGGTTCTTAAGGAAATTTAAGATAGGAGAACACAATTTTTATTCATTTTCTACATCTTGGTTGTCTATTGAGGTTGAAAGACCTAAAAAGGGCTTGACCATTCATGGCAAGCTCGTTTACAACCCCAAAATTTCTCTCTTCTCAGCTAATAGGTTTCCCAAGGATCAAGTCACAAGGATTTTCATTTCATTGAATACATAGATTAGATTATTTCATTTGTGTATCATTCAGTATCCCCTAGTTTTCTAATTTTGCTTTCGTTGTGTCTTGTTACGCAAATGAGTCCAAAATCAAGTGGAAATTTTAGATTTTTTTTAAGACAACTACGCAATATTGGAATGGCAATGCATGAGAGAACTATAGTGCATTAGCTAGCCCAAACATATAACTTATTATGAAGCAAGAGTTACCCGAGATAATATACTCAGATCATATATCTCATCAAACATTTAATGTAGGTGTCTAATTGTGTCTCAATTAGAAAAAATAATGGAGAGATTCTCCTTTTTGTTGATTTTAGGGATCGTAACAAAGCCTCTCTCAAATATCATTATCCTCTACTATAAATGGATCAATCTTATAAACCATGGAAGGATTAGATAGATTATCAATGATAGATTATTTTTTTGGGCTTCAATCAAATATTAGTCAAAGAAGAGGATCAACATAAGACAATATTCACCATAAAATGGCATACTTTTGTCTACAAAAAATGTCATTTGGTTTATCAAATGATGGGGCCAGCTTTCAAAGGGTAATAGATATTGGTTTCAAAGGATCTTATTAATGAGATCTTGACCTATCTTAATGACTTGAAATTATTCTCAAAAATAAGGAGGATCATTTTTGACCACTTGGAAAAGATATGCCAAAGATGACGATAATTTGAAATTTCCCTCAATTTCCAAAAAGTGTATATTTGGTGTCATGTAAGGAAAATTTTGGGGACACACTATCTCTAAATAAAGCTTAGCTATTGATCCTACAAGAATTTCGGCTATCCTTGAACTTTCACTACCCCAACACAAGAAGATCCTACAATCCATTCTAGGAAAGATTAACTTTGTGAGGAAATTCATATCATATTTCATGGACATAGTGTGCCCCATCCCTCTCACACTAAAAGAGGATCAATAGTTAAAATAGAAAAAAGGATGGTATAGGAGCATTTGAGAAAAACCGAGGAAGTAATATCTAAGGCCTTCGTACAAATTAACCTTGCTTTTTGTAAAGATGTTCTCATATATGTGTATGGTGGTCATGCTAGTATTGCTACAATACTAACTTGGATGGAAGAAAACAATAATAATGAACATCCCATTACATTTTTTAGTCAAACATTAAAGGATATTGAGTAAAGTATACCTTCATAGAAACGTAAATATATATATATCCTACTGAAGAGACTAAAAAGGCTTAGGCATGTGTTCTCTTTTAACAAATTCAATACAATGTTCGTTCATCTCAATATAAGAATATATCTTCAATGGATAAAATAGTCAAAAATAATGGGATGGATAGCCAAAATTCTTGAATATGACAAAGATAAAGCTAAAAAAGCTAGTGAAACATAGGGCTCTTTGTCACATTTTGTAGAATATATACTTGTCCGAAAGGATTCAAAAGAAATGCAAAGTCAACAAGTAGAAACTTGTCTGACCATTGAAGAAGAACAAGAACTAGGATGGGTGTAGGATAGAGTCAAATTCTTCTAAACAAGACAATTTCTAGGCAAGCTAAATCTAACCAGAGGAAGATAGTATAAATTACAAGTAACGCCATACAAATGAATAGAAGGCGTGTTGGGTGTGATTATTGATTAGGAACTTGATCTTAATAGCCCAAACACTAGTAATGCTTGGGGAAAGTCAAATGATCATGACTACCTCCTATTAGTGATTTAGTTCTTGCCATTTGGTGCCCTTGTCTTATTTCTCTTTGGATTTGTTCGTTAAGGCTTTGTCTTGTGTGGACTTTGAGGTGTGACTTTTTCCACCCTCTTTTTTTTTGTTGATGTGTTATATTAATCTTTATATAGAATGATATAACACACTTATTCATAAAAAGATGATAAGTGAATTTCTTTTAAAAAATTCAATATAATAATAGTTAGGTTGTGACTTAATCTCAATATTCATGGAACAAGATAGGTTCTCATAATTTTGTCATTCTTTCTTAATGTTTTACTTCTTTGACTTTGAAAGAGGCTTGGAATGTCACATCCATTATCAAACAATAGTCATTCTCATTTTATGTTAAAACTTTGTGACCTCCCATCAATTTAGATTCCTTTTGGAAACCATAACTTGTGTTGCATTCCTTTATCCATGAAAGGAGTTTTGAGTGATACGCATCCAATTTTAAATTGTTGTCATTTTCATTTGTATGAAAATCTTTGTGACTTAATGCAAACATTTAGAACACAAGATAAAATATAATGAAATTGTAATTCTTTTAGAATTCATAATTAATTTATTTTTTAATCTTTTGAAAGATGTTTTGAGTGGTACATCCGTTTCAAATAGTAGACAGTTCTCATTTTTTTATAGAAAACTGGGTTTAGAAATGACACAACATGCATGATATTGAAGAAAGTGGTACAATTCTTATTATATGGACCCTCTTCATTAAAAAGATCTCTAACAAAATTCTACATAGAGCAAGGAGGACAAAGGAAGAGAGGACGCCAGTCTTTGGAAGGATTGATCAGTCGAAAGAAGTGGGTTAAGCTTAGCTGTAAAATGGAAGATTTTGTAGATGGCAGGTGACAGTGTCTTTATCTGTCATTGTATTCAACTTCCACTTAAAGACACATCATTTTCAATAAAGATTTCTTTCAACATGGACTATTTGATAGCTTATATAATACCAAAGCATGTTTCGTCAATATAACTTACAAGTAGCAATATGAAAATGCTCTCAACCAACAGACCTAGACGGCCTTGACTCATGCTTGCTTTTATTGCCCACTAGGATGGGTTTTGCCTGAAACCAGAATGTTTTCAATACTTAAATATAATATTCCTGAAAAGTTAAAAAAGTTTCTTTTTCCTTCAGGACAATCAAACTTCCTGTTCCATCTTCCTAGATCCCTTCTTGATGTCTTTAAATTTCCTTGGTTCTTTTTACACGTTCAACAACATACAAATCTTTCCTTTCGTACTATGACGCATGTGTGCTGCGACAGGCAATTAGACTATGACCCTCTGTATAAAGTTCTCGCCCTGGATTCCATTGAAAAGCACTTGAAATTTACTCAATGGTATGGAAATGTCTTCTAGCCCTATTAAGAAAATTTTATTAAAAAGAAATAATAATTAAGAATTTAGGTGGCCGTTAAGATCATCATGCGATGACAAGATTAATGCACTTTGACTGAGACTCGAGCTCTACAAATTGCTTCCTCGAGAGAACATCAAAGACCATTACAAAGCATTTGAAGAAGGGAGGATCTAATCTGCAGAGCGCAGAAACTATCTTCTTCCATCCTTTCCAGGTGTAATCTTCTTTCAATTTTGTCAAGTCCGTAATCAAATTTCTCTTCGAGCAAGCTCTCAGATGATAAGTGCTTATAAAGAAGAATTCCCGCAACAATGAAAATGCTAAATAAAGTACTAAAGAACACGGAGAGGATGTGTTTGAAGGAAAAGGAGCAGGATGTAGGATGTATTGAGTAGTGAACCAGGCACACAACATAGAACTATGCTTGGTTTATGTATACTTTGTTTTCTCCAAGAAAATCTTCATCTGACTATGGTCTTCTAGAAGCCTTTGGAATGTTATGGAATACATGAAATTATAACTTAATTTCTATTCAATCGAGAGAATAGTCTAAAACTCTTCAACATCTTCAATGCATGGTCAATATTATCCATTTCCAACTAAATCTTTTTGTAATTGTACTGAAATTGATGAAAATATCGTTTTTGTTTATTGACTGCCATGATCAAACTGTTGCAGGCAAGGTGGCATTCCAAAAAGACTGCCATGATCAAACTGTTGCAGGCATGGTGGCATTCCAAAAAGAATCTTGAAAGAAATTTTTTACATAGATATCGCTTATTTCATGAGACCATGACAGCCAATAAACACATTTCTCCTGAAATCAATAGGAAAAACAGAGAAGAGAAAACCAAACCAACAGAGTTCTCGGCGGCTGCCATAATCCATACAGAAATTTCTGATTATCAGAAACATTCACGTGCAGAAACTTGCTCAAGTGAGGCATGGTACTTCTAAAAAGTAACTCTGAAATATATAATTTGTTCATCGAAAACATTGGTTTGTTGGAAAATCCTGTGACAATAGAATGTTACATCACAAAAGGTTTATCCATCCAGCGAATGGTGCACCCATGGGCTTCTAAGCGCTTAATTAGAGCACACGGTAATTTAAACTTTAAGCATTCAAGAAGCTTCAGTTTCTTTAAACACTTGCAAGCCAACAGAGTAGAAACAAAGCCATTAACAGTTACATTCCTCAAATGAACCAGCTTCATGTTCTGTAAGCAAGTAAGGCCCGCTAGTGCTGATAATCCAACATCTGAGACTGTACAATATGAAAGATTTACCTGCAGAAACACCAGAGTCCAATGTAAAGATATGAAGGGTAGCATGATTCAAAATGTTGGCACAATTTATCTGCAGAAATACTAGAGATTCCAGTGCGAGATATGGTGGGGAACATGAACCAAAAAGTTTCACAATATGAAAGATTTATCCGCTGAAATACCACAGATTCCAATGTGAGATATGCAAGGGAACATGAAACAAAGAATTGCATAGTAAGATATAATTACCTGTCGTAAATTCTGACATGAATCGGCTATCGCCAATATCCCAGCATCATCAACACAGTAACACCTTTTGATATCTAATTCGGCAATGTGTTTGCATCCTAAAGCAATTGCTGAAAGACCAGCAGATGAAATACCAGAACAACCTCGGATTTCAATGTTACGAAGTTCACGCAGTTGCGAGATAGACTTCAGAGCATCATCACTAACATGCATGCAGTAAGAAAGGTTTATGCTCTTTAACCTTGGGCACCCATTTGAGATTGCTGTTATTCCAGCATCACCAACACCTGTGGATCTGGATATACAATCTCAATTAGTAACCTGTAAAAAGGCAAGATAGTGCTTCCACTATCTTGCACTATCATGGACTGTGGAAATATCATATCTCTTAACCTGCAAACATCTTAATTTGAGAATAGAAACTTTCAAAAAACTTTCTCAACTTTTGCTTTTCCTAGAAACATTAATGTAAAGATGCTGTAGGCATCCTTAATTCATGAAAGCACCTGTACAGATCAAGTTCTTGGAGATTTAAGCAACGTACACCTATATGGATGATCCCCTCATCAGATATATTTGGGCAGAATCCTAGCTTCAAAGTGATCAATTCAGAGCACCTAGAAAGGGATTCCAATCCTGCATGAATAGATATTGTAAATAAAAGAATTGTAAAAGACGATGTAAGATATCCCTATGCCTATAGGCTAAAAACCCATTACTATCAAATAATTCCCTTCAAAACTCTCTTCATTTTCAAATCTAAGTGAAGTATGGAACCTGTGTTGTTTACACTGCAGTCAGTAAGGTCAAGCTCTTGCAGGAAAGGACAACACTCCCCTAACATTGTCAAACTCTTTTCTGTAACCAAGTGACAAGATTCAATCTTAAGAGATGTAAGATATCTGCATGATCTTGCAACAGCTGATAAAGCAATATCAGTTAGATCACAGCAGCATGTAAGATCTAACTTGTTCAGCTCTCTACAGTATGCCAAAAATCCTTGCAGTTCTTCATCTGTGACTCCAATACACTTGCTTAAGCTCAATTCCCTCAAATATTTGCACCTTCTACCAAAGGACTCCAGTGCATTGCTAGAAATTTTACAACCATCAAATTTGATTATTTGCAGTCTGTCAAAAGTTTGAGAGCTTGCAAAATGACTTGTAATCTGCATTTTACACAGAAATAGATTGTTAGATTATAAAATAATGGCCACAATATGTATTAAATTTATGTAATTAAATACTTTGACAATCAAGAAATTTAGCCTTTACCAAAGCTTTAATACTTACTGGTATGCAATAGGCAAGAGTAAGTTGGCACAACTCTGGGGAAACACTTGCAAGGTTGATTATTCCAGTAGAGCTAATATTGTGACACTTTGAAATATCCAGTCCCTATGACAGTCAACAAGCAACATATCACAGCAGATACATAAATTTTAGGGTCCAAACTTTTAGCCAGATTCTTATGATATGTAGTGTGTTTCATTGGATCAGTGACGAAGCAGAAACAAATCCTTACTGAAAATATATGTGAATCTAATAAAATTCCTTAAAATGTGCAATTAGTTCAAATTTTTAAAAGCAAAAATAAATGTAGATAACCTTTTATAGAATAGTACAAGTGAGATTCACAGATCTTCCGAAATCTGGGGCAAAATTGCATGAAAAGATAATTACTAAAAGAAATATACCAAAAGGGGGCAAAGACGACAGATCCACATTATAAACCTTCTTAGGGCCTGCAGAATTTCTTGCAAACCAGAATTTTATGTTTTCTTTACAAGCTCCACAATAGGTTTCCTCATGATTGGGCCTTGGCAATACTTGATGCTTCCAACATTGTTCTGGCACTGTACTAGATAAGACTAGGATACCATTACAAGTTGTAACATATTTGTACTAGTAATAAGTAATAACCAATGAATCAATAACTTGTAACTGTCGTTTGCTAGTAGCAACTCTCTGCTGGTTAGAATTCACTTGTTCCATAATACTGAAGCTTATACATGCAACACCACTTATCACTTACATGCTATGCTAGCTAGGAAGCTAGATAGAAAATCAAACTCATAAACAGAGGACATGTGAAAAAAGCAAAAATGAAACCACAAAGATAGAATGAGTTTAAAAGTTAAGTCATAGCATTGGCCATGGAAGCCTGATTTGATCGAAGAACTGTTATGAGCACAACCTGCAATCCTTGAGGATCTAAGTAGATGGACAATGCCCACTTTGTTTTCGAGCATTGTCACTTTGTTTTTGAGCATTGTCATTAGGTCAAAACCTGAGGACATAAAAAATTGAAACAGGCAGCCTTCCCAGCTTTTGATCAGCTTTCAATTCCCACCAAGGACTAGAGAGTTGTATGGAACATAGAATGAACAATGTAGTGGCATGGGCAAAAGATCCTCAATTCCTTTAAGATGTAGTCCAGCCAACATGCAGCCCACCAGCCCAAATACTCCTCCAAAGGGAACATCCAGCACATGAAGGAGCTGAGACAGAGAGAATGCCAATGACGGCATGTTTCAACTTTCAAGTGAGGAAGGACTTCTCACGTAATGAAACAACTAAGGAAAATAAGACAAGTAATAGAACTTGAATTTGGGGCAAAAAGTCAAGTAAATATCAAAAGAAGCCATGATCAAGAAGCCCAAGTCATAAGCCATCGAGGCACCTACAAATAAAGCAGTGGGTAGTTAGCTACTAGGATGGGGATTACCCAAAGTTGCCCAATAAGGTTGAGACTGCACTGATCCACTCCTGAAATAAGTGGGTAGTGATCAAGATGTCTAGATTGACTTTTGCCAAGTTTCAACAGTTTGACAAATAACTCGATAGCCTAGCGGTCAATGTGAATAAAACCAGGAAGGAAAAATAGACATGTTGAGAAAGGAAGCTCTCTTGTTGAATATTTAAGTCCAGAAACCGACCAGCTAGTCATCAACCAAGGTAATGAAATCAGTGAGAGCAACCACCTCAATTATCGATTTAAAGGATATATTTGCAACATTATGAAGCTTGAAAACTTGATGAAGAGGGAAGAGGCCAGTTGGGGTCAAATGGGGATTGCAACTGATCTGAAATGGATCAATTGTAATATGTAAATACTAAAACCTATATTCAACAGCATTTCAAGGACAAGTTCAGTGGGGTGGCAGGGGACACATTTTGTAGATGGTGGTCTGGGGCCATTTTGGGAGGATGATGAGGACAGCAGTATAAAACATATCAAATTTCTACAATTTTAACTATACATGACATCAAAAGAAATTATTGTTGCTATACTGCTATCAGATTATCACTGATTGGTTCAGCTTTGTCTATTACTGTCTATCATTGATTGATTCAGTCTTATCTATTTCGGTAGTAGACAAAGCTGAATTGATCAGTGATAGGCTGATAGCAATATAGCAGCAATAAAAAAATAAAAGTAAAACAGAAATTGATCCTGTTGATGCGTGTTTTATGACTCACCAAGCACTTTAGAATAAAGAATCCAAAGACACTCTATCCTCTCTTGAAAAACTGTCTAGTAGGCTAAGATTGCCAAAAGATCATACAGCAATTCCAATGTTTCATAAGTTGGGTGCGGATAAGCTCTGTGGAAGATATGATTTTGCCGGTAACACAAGGGGATTTACTCCAGCAAGTTACTTAGAAAGCAATGACCTAGATGCAGCGATTTTTTTTTTTTGGTTTTCGGATTTCGGATAAAAAAATGAAAAAGAGGGAGGGTTGAGGAATCCTATACTATTCCTATCAACTCAAGAGACAATAAAGATTGAATGAAACCGAATAACAATACTTTGTTTCACCACGAAATACGACAACTACACAAAGCAAGTGCAATCTTCTAGGAGCTTGTGCTTAAAATTTTCTTACTACGAACAACACCATCAATAGAACAACATCATTCGAAGTAATACAATGAAGCTTCCACATTATAAGCTCAGTCTAACTTTACGCATTGAATAGAAAGCATCCATCCAAAGAAAGTATGAGCAAAGTTTCACTAATCATTACGATCAATCTATCATTCCTTTAACATACATCTAAAATAAATTCTATCTTGAAACCATTCAATGAGGAGAAGTACGTAACCATGCAACCATTTGACAATAAAAGGATTCAAAGCACCTCATGCATCATGAACTTTATTATCAAAAAGTCTTTTGCAACAATTTCAAAAAACTCTTTCTCTCTTATTATTATGCTATTTATCTATTCTTCTTATCTCTCCTATATTCTTATGTGTCTCTATATCTCTGTATGTCTATATGTCTATGAGAGAATGAGAGAGGGTTTATATAGAGTTGTTGGAAGACAATGAACAGCCGAGATTAATCAGGAATCAATGGCAGAGATTAAAAAAAACCCTAATTAGGGTTTCCCAAAACACAATCAGATAACAGGCAGTGAACTGGAGTGAAGAGCTATTCTTGAGGAGGTGCATCCTTATCCTCTTTGGTTGCAGTATACTGGATGAATTTAGAAACTATCATGTCAACCTCCTCGATTGTGACAGGTGGCAGTGCATTGACCCTGAATTCCAGCAGATCGAGATCATCCGAGCATCCGGCAAAAGTGTTCCCATTCTGATTCCTGTTGCTGGAAATTGCGAAAGACGAATAGGAGGTCAGCTGCCTTAGTCAAATTTTGCTTGCAAACAGGCCTAGTGGTGAAGAAGATATCTTGAATTTTGCTCTTCAAGTTTTCAAACTGCAAGGTGTTTGCTCGTACAGTGTCCTTTTCCAGCACATCTGCAGCCACAGCTAGAATCTTCTCCCTAATTTCTTTTGTCTTCTCCTCAGTTCGGATTGTATTTGCCTTAATCTTTTCTATGATTTCACTTCGTATGATCAGTGTCATGTACCAACTGCTGAAATCATAAGTTGCCCCTGGTGCAATTACTTCTCCGTCGACCAGCTCTTGTTTCGACACTCCCTTAAGCACTTTGAGACATGGAAGGATTTTGTCTTGAACATCCTGAGCATTATCCCATGCTTCTGCCAATGTTGCAATTCTTGAGAGCAAAGAAGAAGTCTGCCCATATGCCAATGCTAGTCTTTCTGCAAATACAGCCACCTCTTGCATGTTGCTACTTAGCCATTCTTTAGTCTCCTTGGCTATATTCTTCTCCTCTCCGAAAATCTCCTGAGAAGTATTTCATCAATGGAGGAGTTGCTGAGGCGGTCTGATCGAGAGGCTTAGTTAAGTGTTGAATATACTCCTTGAGTCGTTCAACCTCTCGTTTATACTCCTTTTTCTTTACTATCTCCTTCTCCAGCCTGGCTTTGATAGTGGCAACAAAATTGTCCAACTCTTCCATCTCTTATTCCTTTGTGGTAGGGCCTAAATCGATAGTGGTGATGGCATACTCCTGGGAAGTAATCTCTTCCCTCGATTTTTCAACTGTCGATACAGCAACTTGGACTGTACGATGCCCAGCTTCGTCTCTCTGGATGGCGGAGAAGGTTTTGGCAGGCTTCTTTGCACTGACTGCTTCCAATCTGGCCAAGAAATCGGCCATGTCATCTTCTTCTTCCGAAACTTTTTTAGGCTCCTTTATCTTCAATCTCTCTTTCAGCCAATCAAGAATAGTTGGCTGCACAGTATCTTCTTCTTCCTGAACGTCTTGCACGACCTGGATTTCTTGGATTCCTCTCAAGGCTGAAATCATCCCATCTTCAAACTCATTGTCCAAAATATCAACCTCATTGTTTGACTCCAGAACCTCGGTGTCCGTGGGTGATGGAGGCTCATCATCTTCGAGCTGAATAGGGATAGGAGAGGGAATTTGTATATCTCCAAGAGATTCATCAATGTCTAAGATTTCATTCACATTCGCGGAGATGGCATAACAAAGAGGCTTCAGTCTCTGCTGCTTCTTAGCAAGTCCTTCATTTGCAATTTTTTTTCCCTTCGCTTCTTTCCTTTTCTTAGGATTTGAGCTTTGAATTGGCTCATCTCATTGGCTTGCTCCAGCATTAGAAGAGTAAGATTTTGATTCGCCCATCATAGTGTATGTCAAAGGCATTCCCCTTTTCCACAGGTCTTTGATCTGCTGGTCTGCCCACCATTGTGAATACTTGGTGACAGGCCTCATAAAGGTATCCAAGTCAACAATTTCAAGTTCTGACCAGCGCATGGGAGAAAGAGGCTAGTTTCCATCAAAACCTGGCTGTGTGAATTCGCCATCATCCTCAAGTTGGTCTGGCACGCAGAAGAGTTTTGTTGTTCTAATCAAGCTGACAGGCAGTCTAGACCACAATCTTTTCCTGATATCAAATTCATCTGTGGCATTAGCCCAGTAATCTTCCAGGTCCACTTGGTGTTTATATTTCCTTCTGTTCACAATTCCAATGTGATGGTGAGGATCAAAATTGGCTCGAGATCGGTATGATGTGAACGGATACCACTGCATTTCCAGTCTAGCACCTTCAGCTGCTTGTGCGGACGAGCAATATTCTTCCATGTTCCCGAGAAAGAATGGGAAAGTGACGGCTGCTTTCTGCTTGGGCCTTTGGATATTTTGGAAATTCTCCAATTGCCTAAGTACCTCCAATAGGATCATCCTGTGGGTGGGGTAGATAGGAAGTTTGTACGGATTGCCAGTGAATCCCTGGATTCGGATATAAGTAAATTTAGGAAACTGGATGTACAAGGATCCATATTTACTAATAAGGCTTTTCGCTTCATGTGTCAACCTCTGATGAGTTCCCCCTTGTAGTATCCTCGTGATGGTCATCAAGAATGCGTCGTGTGCTCTTCTAAAATGGGATTTGGCAGAAAGTTGCAATTGAGGATAACATTCATATGCCTTGAACTGATTTTCTCCATTCCCGACAACACCTTTGCATATCAATCTAGGATATTTATAGGCTCTGGCCAATAGGTAAACGATGTAGGAACCCATATGAAATGACTTAGTCCTTTCAAGGTTGATCAATTGTTCATGGATGTTATCACTGATCATTCTTGACCAGTCAAACATTCTGACTCCGAAGGTGATTTCCTCGATAAAGAAGTACATCCACGTTTCAAAATAGGCACCTTATTCTGTTCAAGAGCAAAACAATGTCACCGTAGTCCTCCTTGAAGTCTGTTCTGCGCAGCTTCTTAGGCATTTTCTTGGCAGAAGCTCGTGGCTTTTCTAACCATGTTTTGTTGATATGGGTCACACATTGATCTGCTTGATCATCACAGATTCTTTTGGCTTCCCCTTTTGTTTTGTATGAAGCTCAAACATGGTCCGGTATGCCAAATGCCTCTTGGATAGCCGGTGCTCCAAGGTGCGCCAAAATTCTTCCATCAGGAGCTATAATCTGTCTTTCCTATGAATTGTAATGTCTTGCACATTCAACCATTAATTCGACACACTGGGTTGCTGGAGGAAATCCGACAGCTTGGACAATTCCATTGCGCATCATTCTGCAGGTAATCGTTGTTGGCAAAAGTCCATTTAATCCATACATCCTTTTCTTGAACTCTTCAAAGTCCACATGTCTGAGGTCTGTATCTATAATGTTCTTCCACTTGGAAGTGATCTTCGTCTCCTGTTGGGCTCCCTTGCTGGCGAATTTCATTGGTGCTTTCTTTGACGATCCTCTAGGATTGGTCATCAACCTGCGAGAAAGAGAATATAATAAACATTCAATTATTTTTCTCTACAATTTTCTTACAAAACTTTCAGCTTGTTGGAAGTTAAATTCGATGAAAAAGCAAGCTAAGTATAACACTTAGTGAAATTTTCGAAGATAAAATGAAGAGAGAGGTAAAAATAATTCATCAAACTTCGAGATTACTCTGTGGCTGGCAATTTAATTGAAAACTTCGAAAATCTGGTTTTTATTGCTGAAAAAGCAAGCAATCTTTTGAAAATTACGACCTTCAGCCCACAATTCTATCTCTTTCTTCGTTCTTTCTCCTCAAAAAGAATTGATTACCAACTTTCAAAATTTCTATCCTTCAAGACAATTTCTCTCTCTTCGAGAAATTTCTAACTCTTAAAAAATATTCCAACTCTCGTGAAAAAACTAACTCTTGAAATGAAGAGAGAGCTAAGCTTCTTCTTGAATCGCAATTGTGAGTTGATAGTGATTTGCGAATGCCTTATAAAGTTGAAAAAATTTGTTCCATTCTCAAGTTCATCGAATGTAGACTCCAGTTTGTCGAGGAAAGTTTCTAAATTTCTAGCTCTTCATCTTTATCCTCATCGAAATTTTGAAGTTTATCCATAGAGCTCGATTTTTCTCTAAGTGTTTTAAAAATAATTAAAGGTTTTCATGTGATTTTTTTATTTTCTTAACCTTTAATTCTTTTATTTTTAGATTTACCCATGCTTTATTTTAATTTTGCAATTTTTTCTTATGGGTTTTTCTCTTCCTTTTCACCATGATAGACTTCCTCATGTCTTGGCCATTTCACATTTTTTTCCTTTGGATGTTCTATGCCTTAGACAAATTTCATACATGTCTTTCTAGCAAATTCAGACTTCGCCATTTTATTTCTGCTTCACCTATCATCCCATGGCGGACTTGAAGTGTCTTCTTCCATTTTCCTCAGCAAGGTGAACTTTCCATGTGTTTATCCATCAATCTTCTAGGTAGGGCGGACTTGGAAGAATTCTTTCCATCTTCATTTCAAAGTCTAGGCGGACTTCCACAAGGCTTCTCCTCCTTTCATCATACACTTAGTCAAAAAAATCCAACCCTTCCAAGCTTGGGCGGACTTTCAAGAAGGCTTTCCAAATGCCAAGACTTAGCCAAAAATTCAATTTCTCTCTCCTCTTGCTAGGCTGGGGCGGACTTTCAAGAAGTCTTGCCATATGCTGGGCGGACTTCAAAAGATTCTTTCCATATGCTATCAGACCAAAGCAGACTTCCAAGAATCCTTTCCAAGTGCTCAAGAGTGAGAGCGGAATTTGGAAAGGTCTTGCCATATGCAAGGGCAGACTTTCCAACACTCTTTCCATTCTTCTTAAAGGCGGACTTTCTAACCTTCATGCCATTCCTCTCAAAGGTGGACTTTCCTTGGACCTTGCCATTTCTCCTTCCATTGCTGGGCGAGTTTCTTCAGAATTTCATGCTTTTCACCTGTTTTTACATCCTTTTAATCAGATTTTTTGGTTGCTTTTATCTGATTTTTGATTGCTTTTGTGTCTTCTTTGTCTGATTTTTTCCAGATTTTTGATCTAAAAGACCTGCTTTTTAATTGATTTTCTGATTTTTCAATGGCCCTTTGCATGCTTTTTTATGATTTTTGTGTGATTTTTTGATCCAAAAGGGCTTTTTTTTTTAATTTTTTCCCCAGATTTTTACATGCTTTTTACTCGCTTTTTAGATTTTTTTGATGATTTTTGCATGCTTTTTTAGTCTAAAGATGGAAACTTTGACTCTTTGACCGGTGGGAATCCTGGCACTTGCCAAAAATAGAAAGTTTCTAAAAATAGAAAAAGCGGAAAAGCAACTTTCTAAAAATAGTAAATTCCCAAATGGCCTAAAAGTGCCAAAAACGAAAAAAGCAAAAAGCAAAAAAGCATAATCCCCAAAAAGTAGGAAGTGTTGGAATTGGGCGAAAGCACAGGCGATCCTCGTCTGCAGGGTCCTCTGAACACTTCTACAATGTTTACGCACAGTTTAAGGCTTGAAATCTTCAACTTGGCTCGAGTGATGGCTCCAGACTCAGACTTGAAACCCACAGAGCAAAAGAGCTTATGAAATTGCAACCCAAAGCTAAACCCTAAAAACAAACCGGCAAGGGTCCCCATGTGCAATGGGGCGATGTGTGAAATAGGTCACAACAAATCACCAGTAGCATGAGGCCAGATATGTCTATCTGCTATGTGGGAGAAAACGAGAGGTCATATATTCACTATTCAGTGAGACCTTTGTTGTTTATTCCCAGCTTCTACATGGGAAATAATTTAAGCATACCCATAGACCTTGTCCTCTCCACAGGGAATTGCATGGTAAGCAATTTATTCTTGTCCGTTGTCTTTCATGTGTTGTTGCATATCCCAGTGGTTGAGAGTGGTTAATGTGCGCAAGACGTTCCATGTATGCTCCCAGGACCTTATGCTCTTTTCATCACCAATTGTGGCATCTTATCTATTTATTTAACAGTTCCATTTTTGTTTCATGTACACATGGAGTCCCACCATCCCCACACCCGTTCTAAAACTTTTTTTTTCTTTTGTATATATGTCATGTATTCTTAAAAACAGGCGAAAAAAATTACTGCCTGGGACACTTGGATGTGCCCATGGCAGTTGAGAGACATCTCAAATGTCTCCAGCCATCCCAGAAATCATCAAACATTCAGTAGTTTCTATGATGTCCTAGGGGTGTTCCAGGAATTTGAGAAAACTTGGCAATGGCCCTACTATCCCACCATCTCAGAAACACCATTGGGGATAGGAATGCCATTTCAGAGCCAGGGACGCATCCCTTTGGAATAGACTCTATTGATTCCATGTATGCAAAGAATCGACACTTTATAAAACACCTTGAATACTAGAGAAACAAAGGTCACAAATTAACACTTAAGGCACAGTAACCAATGTTAAGTGATCAGAAAAGGATAAGCAGATCCCGCTATATGTTTTGGAGGGTTTGTAAGGGATGATTATAATAAATTACACATTCAACTAGGCCCTAATCTGTCACCTACAAATTCGGCTACAAATTCGGCTAGGATCAAGTCTTTCACCTGCATATTCATCCATGGCTGAATATGTCACTATTGAACAGTGACATACTACACATTTGCCCCTAGCCGAATTTGTCATTTACAGGTTCACTCATGGCCAAATTAATCACTGTACCCAATAAAAGGAAGCAAAACCAACAATAGAAGACAAAACCTTTCAAATTCACCATCTGATGCCTTTTGATGTTCCCAAAATTCTTTTTTGAATCTGAGTAACATGTTTGTATGAGAGATGCATAAAATGGACATGCAGGGGGGAATCTAGGGTTGAGTTTAGTAGCTACAACAAAATGTAATTGTTGGCAATTTGCAGATAGCATAGAGAATTGAGTGCAGAACAAGCTCATAGGTTATTGTAGAAGTCTAATATCAGCCACAATAACCTCTAATAGTTTGTAACCTTGCACTTTTGGTGTTAGTGGAGAAAGGAACAACCCCACTTGCTGGAGATTTTACACACACTAGGTTTCTTCGAGATAATTCTTGTGTTGTTTACTTGTGTGATTGGTGTAATGCTTCTTGCTTATTGATTAGACTTCTTCATTTCCATTGATAAAAGGGTAAAAGTACAAACTTGTGTCACACTTTTATAAAGGAATCGGCCAACACAAACAAAAATTCTCAACTTTGACTACATAAAAGTGATTTTTATATTTTGAATTTCAAAATGATGTAAACTAATGAAATGTAGAACTCTTGAAGTTTATTTCTGTAATTTTTCAATTTTTTAAAAAATTATTTTGATATTTTTTTTTTAAATTTAAGGGCAGAGTTTGAATTGCTGAAAATTTCAAAAAAAAAGTGACATTGAGTTGACGTCAAGAAAAAAATAGAAAATAATTATTTTTTCCCTTGAATTTTTTTTCCCAAATAGATAACTTCAATATCTAGTGCATGGAAAAATAAAATTAAAATTTTAATGTATATTTTCGTCATAATAATGTGTTAAACTCAAACGTACAAAAATTTGATAGTTTTCATTTGACGTCAACTATTTTTTTTTTTTTATCCTTTTCAAAAAATATATACCCTTTTGGAGAAGATTCTCTCCTCTAGTGCACCATATATTTTTCAATTTTTTTTAATATGTTTATTATTTTTTTTTAATTTCTAATCAGCCTCATTTTTTATTTCAACAACCTACTTGCATTATTTTTTTAAAAAAATAAAAAAATTAAAACTAATCAAAATATCAAAAAATATATATATTTGGATTCTTCACTTCGAGCTCTACAAAAAGGTATTTTTAATTTTTTGAAAAAAATCATTCTAGCTGAAAAATATCATGTTCAAGTGGAAAGTTTCAAAATTTTCTAAAAAAAAATGAGGTGGCTGCCAACAAGGATGCCACATAGACAATTTCGAGTGAAAGGGTTTTGGTCCCCTTTCAGTCGAAAAATTATTACATACAAATTGAGTTGCATTTTAAAGTGACAAGGGAAAAATATATATTTTGTTGTTTCGGGCGAAAGGGTTTCACCTGAAACTCTATGTGCCACGTATAGGCCATGTAGTTTCAGGCAAAACAATTTCACCCGAAACTTTTTAGGGCGAAACTGTTTCACTCGAAACTATTTAGTTGGCCGAAAGGGTGACACATGTTTGTGCTTTTACCCAAAATCTCGAAATGTACAACTCCATGAATGTATGTGCATTAAGTATGTAAAATCTGCATGTAAACAATTGATTTCAATCAAAGACTAAGTACAATCCATTTAGATGAATTTGAAATTTACAATAACCAAGCTAATTATCATAAACAAGTTATTACCAAATAGCTTTTTCCAAGGATGCTAGCAACACTTCAGCTTGAGTCCAACACTTTCCTAATGCCATCCCCTTTATGGGTGCTTAAACACAACTATTGAGGAGCAAGTTATCACAGCTAATTTGATAGCTTTGCCATACAGAGATGAATGCAACATGAGGCTTACACCAAAATGCCAATGTTGTGGAGGAATGCATCTCTTATAAATGATCAGCAATGTAGAACACATCATATGTTGAGGTCCTCTCTCACCTACTAATAAACCTAACTGCTCCAAGATGGAGTGGCCTACCTTGTAGTTGTCAATCACCGTGCAACTGTACAACTGTCATGTCCCCTTCCAGTTGACATCTCTCAGAGCTTATGATTAGCCTATTATGCGACCCTCATAGGCTGATAGGATGGATAGAGGGTCTTGATGGAGTTTGGCTTGGCTTCGGTTGTCAGAGTTTTACCAGTTGGCTTTCGTTCGGAATCATTCGGACACCATTTGCCTGAATTGCTATTTTTAGCAGTATTTGGCATTCAGCGGAGCACCCCTACTATTTTTAGCAGTATGGTTTGGTCATGTGCAAAATCACTCACTTATTCACCAGCTTCAGACGGTTCGTGAATCAGACATATTTTGAGGGAGATATTAATATTTTAATTGATTAATTAAATATTAATTATTCGGAGCTTATATTATAAAGTTATAATATTTTAATATTATAACTTAAGTGATTTGTCTCAAGGGGTCGACCATCATTGAAGGGGCCACTTTTAATTATAATTTATAATTAAAAGTGAGATTGAACACTATTGAAAAATTAAAAAGAAAAGTTCGAATTTATTTAAATGATGCCTAATTGAGAAAAGTCGAACTTTTGAGGAGATATAAGGGATTTCATTGGGATTTGAGCTCAATTATGTTGAAAATCGATTTTTTGATCAAGTCTTCTTCCAGAGAACGAAGCCAAGGGTTTCAATTGTCTACAGGCATTGGAGAACGAGCCATCTTCAGTGTTGCAGTTCAGAGGCTGTGAAATATCAGTTGATCTATTGCTTTCAGAGAGATATCTTCACTCAAAAGTTATCACAGAACATTCACAGAGTATTTATTATCAGGGTTTTGATTGCAAACTTTTCTGGGAAGGGTCATTCATTCTAGGCGCCCATTTTCCAAGCTTGGGACACATCTTTCAAGGCCGTACAAATTACTTTTGCTGCTGTTACAAATCCGTACTATCATTTATTGCTGATTGAGAGTCGTACCAGCTACAGAGGAAGGCGTCCTTGCTTCTTGACCAAAACGCCTCTTCTCTAAGCCCTGTCACTTCATCAATATTGGCGCCCAGGCAAGTGGAGGCATTCTAGGCGAATACAGACAGAGGAAATACATTGCTGAGGTCTGGCCGTACCATTCAGGCTTAATCCATGAGGCTGCAAATCAGGTTTTTGAAATGATATTTTTATATTATCTTGTCTGCATGCCAGAGATCTTCTATTGTAATCATCTGAAACAAATAATAAGATCATAGATTAGTCATTTCAAAGGTTTTCTGCTTCAATATTCATTTATTTGAATTTATATGAATTTCTTTCAAAATCGCACCTTTACTATTGTATGCAAAACCACAAAAAACCAAAAACTTCAAAACAAGCAAAAAAATAAACAGATTCAGAGAACGGTGAGAACAAGGGTTTTTACAACAACGTGAGAAACTTGATAATGTCAAGGAGATGAATGCAAATATCATCATGGATGTTGGTATAATCATGTCTAGAATAAAGTCTCTAAGAGGAACAAATCAACGAGAAAATAATATTGTTGATGAAAGCATGAATAAGTTTCATTACTTAAAGTCAACTTATTGTCAAAATATCAAGATGTTTGCATGTGTCCTTTGGGTCAAGAAGCACTTGAACCTCCATTGTGAAACCTATGTTGTAACGAACACACTTGTACGATAAATTTAAAACTTTAGAATTCAATCACAATAAGTAAGAACAATGCCATAAGGATAAAAAAAAAATTTCAAAAACATAAACATGATACATCTTTTGCAACTTTCAATTATTTCATTCCAAATGAAATTACAAAGTAAGAAGAATAATATACATACATAGCCCGAAGGCTTTTGGCACCAATAGAAGTAAGAAGGTCCAGGAGTTCGTCCTGTCAAGTCTTGGATCATCAGTCGGTTGTTGAGGAGGAGAAACATCACTCGGGCGCTTTTCCGCCAACCACGGACTTATAATGCGGTCCCCCGCACGATCATTTTGCAATGAACGGCCCTCCCTTCGAAGAAGAGATTGGTTGGGTAACCTTTAACGACTACCAACTGGACATAGTGTTGTGATCCTACAAAGCTAGATTCCGTGCGACCGGCAATTCTCGAACTAGGATGTATTTCGGGATCACGGTGAACTGACAGTGTAGTACTTCACCTAAATGGTTCCATACACTACTTTGGCCAAAGTGTTCACATTCATGAAGAATGTAGGTCATTTGTCACTTACACTAGCCAGGTTCAACTTGACTTGAGGCTATCTTATTCTACGCGTAGGTTGGTCTATCGGGGTAGTCCGTACCCTAGACTTCCTACATCAATCTAACTACTAGAACGGAGAACATTTTAATAAGATCCTACAACCAATGCCCTTATACAGGATACTCTCATCCTAGGGGATACAATAACTTGACTAAGTTAACTAGTTTGTAGTTGTATCTTGTAACTCATTAAATGCTCTCGATTCATTCCTAGTAACTAGTAAGTAACTATATACAAGCATATACTCCATATATGGAGTCAATACAAATTATGCAGTTTTCTTTTCATTGCCTAGTGTAAACCGTTCACTAATGAAAGCAAAATCCAAAAGAAGAGTATATGCATAAAACATTCTAATTCGCAATTTATCTTATGCTGACAAACTTTAATTCTTTTTTTGTTCATTTCTATATAAATCAGTTTTCAGTCTTAGTTCTTTTCAGCCAAAGGACAAGACACAGAATAACATCTGAATACATGAATTACTGAAAGTATAGAAAGGAAAAGGTTGACATGCCTGGTAAGAGCTTACTGCTTGGCAATAACTTTCCTTAGAATTTTAGAGAAAGAGTAAACTTCTTCTCTTTGCCTACCACCAAATGGATTCCAACTAGCTTTGTAGCAAATTCCCAAATTCAGCAATTTGACAACTCCAAGCTACTGTTCTCAGGCTTAGTGAGTGCTTCTCTCAACACAAACAGAATAGCTTTCAAAACAACTAAAGACTAAAGTCTCTCTCAAACTAATGGCGAATTCCTCTCAACTGTAAAATGCTCTTCACTCTTGATTAAGCAGAACGAACTTCTTGATTGTATTTTCGTGTGTTATGAATCAACATTCGCAGGTTTATATAGAATTGTAAATTTAACTGTTTTCCTCTTCTTATGGCGCCAGTGCTGCCAACAAAGCTTGGAAAGCTTCAAAATAAAAATGTGTTGCTTATTGGAGAGGGTTTCGACCTCCATTAACTGACAGCAATGATGCATTATCCAATTCGCACATGCTCAGTTCACAAAAACGTGACACCTCCTGGTTTTTGCACGATTCAACAAGTAGGGTTAAGTGACGAATTTAAAGCAAGACTTTTTCCCAGTTTCAATGGCGTCCACATCCTCATTTAAGCTATGCATGAATTTACTCGGCCGTTTTCAGTTGCTTGGCCAGGTCGCGCGATTCCTCCTGCGCGTTTTCACTTCACTCGCCATTTTAACGACCACGGCACTTATTTCGAATTTATTTTTCTCCACCACTTTGAAATAGTCCACAGGAAATATTTTGAACTTGGCGAAATAACAAATGTATTTGATTTCGTTTTTCAAATGAAATACTCATTTTCAAAGGAAATCGACATATTCCTAAATTCTCATTTCTCTTTTGAATATTAATAAAATGTTGATTTAAATTCCATTTGTAACACATCTATATATATATTTATTATATTAAAGTATTCACATAACATAGTTTTAATTTACATAATATATTTTATGTATAATTATTTAAATTATCAATTTAAATAATCTCATATACATATTTATATTTTGTAAAGACTGTTATATACGTACATTAATATAATATTAAATATATAGATATATTTAACTTTACATCTATACATGTTTATACATTTACATTTTTGATTTTACGTTCGTATATTGTGAGCCAGTCAGCATACTTTCACTATACGCACTCATGTATATGTATAAATATGTGTATATGTAAATTCTGAGGTATTATATTGTCATAATATATATTCATTCAACAAGTTAGTTGCGGGTACGTATACTTGTATATATATACTTATATTACTACTTTATGTATAAGTATTCATAAATACACTTATATCGACACACACGTATGGCATATCCATCTGCTCTAATACGTTGTATCGACATGAAAGTACTTATGGGTACTTGTACATACCGTATTCATATGTATATATACAAATACACATATCCACCTCTAACAAGAAATATTACTCCACATAAGATTATACTGGCAAGCATCACTTATTTACACATTCAGAAGAAGATGCAACTCCTAATGATACTAAATAAGCCTACGGATGACTTACCCTTAACTACAACAATGACTTAGCTTACTAAGTTTATAGTTTGTGTGTGTATGTCCAATTGGTATTCGTTATTGTTTACCCGACCAAGTTCCTCCCCGAGTGATATCTCTCCTCTGCCTGGAGGTACGAACCTGTTTCCTGCACATCATGACACGACAACGGGAGTCATTTGCTCAAAACAAGGCTATTTACATAAAACATCATAGAAAGTTAGAACAACATTATTCCATAACTTGATATGCTACTTTCATTCAAGAATTACATCAATAGGAGTATCAAATAATGAGACAATCATCAGGATACATTTAATTTGATCACAAGAACAATTGTTTTATTCATCAAAAGATTCAAACATTACATTGTACTTCCTATGCAGTAGTAACTATACAATCGGGGTGTAACATATGTGACGTCAATTATTGGGGTCAAGAGCCTTTGCGTTCCCACTAAAATCAATTTATTAGTTATATCCAACTCTACATGTTCTTGATTTTCATTTTTGTGAAGCTCAACCAATTTTTGAATTTTGTGCAACAAGTATATCCACACGCAGCCCCCAACTCAACTCATTCTTGATTTTCAATTTTGTTACATCCAACCAATTTCAAAATTTTGTGCAACAAGTATATCCTACCCTCCCCCACACACACACACACATAGATGCAACATTATAAGTATCCTTTTCCAACTGGTATGCCACTTTGTTCTTCACTTTTGTTTACATGTGTTTCCCTTTGTCTCACATGTGAATCATCTCCCTTTTCTTTACTCTATTTCCCTCTATCAAGATCACCCACTAGAAGCTCAATGATTAGGAAATTTTCAACAAGCCAAAGCCAATAAGGGTCTTCCCTAGGGCTAGGATTGGTCATTAGCTCCCTAGCCTTAGGTCAAACTGTAGAGGAAGATTGGCCAATGGCTTCTTCCAATATTTTGTTTAAGATATTTGTAACCAAGTCAAAGTTGAAAGATAATTTCAAATTCAATAATATATTTGGTCACTTTGAAAGGCATCTTTGTTTTGTTTGCTTTATCTATTGGTTTTTATATTTCTTTATGGTTAATGAGTAGTTTTCAACCTCATGTGAACGGTTGAATGGTTTTTATATGCTTAAATGTACATGTCTGCTTGAGATTCACTATAATGATGCCTCAATGATTTTCTTCCTTCACATCTCATTCAAATGGTTGATGAACTAGCCATTGACTAATTAGCTACCATTATCTTAATTTCATTTTTTGGATCTTCTTCCTTTCTCTTTATAATCTCCGCTACAACAATGCAAATTTGTCAAGTCGGAGGTATTTTCTGTAGTGTGTCAAGTTACGATATTAATATCAGGATTCAAGTGCATAGTTTTTTAGTCAAACTTATTGACCCATATTTCACGAGTACTAGTTTATATGAACCCATCTCTCATGAGAATGCAATTTTATGTTAAAAGGATACAATACCATTCCTATTTAAGCAGTCATCTATTTTTAACTCTTTTCTTTTCAACGCTTAATAAAAAAGGTTTTGTTTCCATATTTTGGAGAAAATCTGCTAAGTAAACAAGTTAGGATGGCTCCTTGGACCAATCTTTAATTGCTCCAAGATTGAGTGGGACTTTGTCAAATTTCAAAACCTACCTCGTCAACATCCTTCCCTAAATATTCAATTTAAGGAAATCAACTTGTCTAGTTTAATCTTAAACAAATATGTCCAATCAAAGTGTGGGTTGGAACTCAACCTAGAAAATGCATAACTACTTAAAGTTCCAACCCCCTTGTGCATTTGCCCTTATTATGCCCATCATATATAACTGATTGAGAAATCTTCAGATGTGCCTTTCCTTGGTCAAATTGCCTAAGTTTTTGTTCTTCTTCAACCCCCATATTCCTATCATATGTTGAAAGTTGCAAAACTCTAAGAAAGTTCTTCATTTGGGGAGGTTTTGGTTCTTCATTTGGGGAGGTTTTGGTCATTTTCCTCAATTTCTGCAAAGTGTGTGAGAGTTTTAGTGTGTGTCAGACATATCTTGCTTAGTTTTTGGGAGTTTTGCAAGTTTGCAGATTCATGGTGGACTTCCAAACTTCTTCCAATTGTTCGACCTCCTATCCTAATTGTTAGTCTGACATAGAAGTTCCACTAAATCTATCTAGTCCCTTCTTCCCTTTGTTTTCCTTTGTTTCTTCCATATGCAGCTTTTCGTTGGCCATTCGAACTTCTTCTTTGTCCCAACCTCCCATCCTTCACCACTCCTTATTCCTACAACACTTGAACCCTTCCCTATTTCCCTTTTGCAAACTTGTAGATGTCCTCCAAAAAAATTTTGATCCTTGTCCATCTTCAAATCTCTCGACCTCCCATCCTTCTCCACACCCCCGCAATCTTCCATTCCCTCTTTTGTAGACTTGCATGTTTCTAATAGACTTCTTCCATTTACTCTCCACCTCCAAACATTCAAACCTTTGATTCCCCAATCATTTCCCACATTCCTTCCAATTTCCCTTTTTGCATAATTTTATTGCACTTTCAAACGTCCAAGCTTTTGCCAATTTTACCTCTACTTTCCTTTGCCGATTCCACATGTTTTTCTTGCATCCTTTCCAATCCCTCATGTGGATTTCCAACAGACTTCTTTGGAACTCCCCATATAAGCACTTAGTGACAAACAAATAGGAGTGTTTTGTGCAATGGGTGTGGTTTGTTTCAAGGTTTATTTTCATTCCCTATAGTTGTTCTTTAATATAGCACCTCAGGGAATCCCCCTCGGCCTAGCAAAGCCAAAGAAGGCATTACCCACCTTACCAAAATGGTCCATTGTTGTCCCTACATATTCATAAGTTAAACATTTTTTTCCGAGTTTGACACCCCTATCACTCAAAAACAGCCTAGCTTTAAAGATTTGGGACCTTGTAAAGTGCCTTGCCAAATCTGGTGTAAAAAGTCTGAATTTCTGACCTTGACAATTTGACAAACACTTTGTATGCAATCTTCAATTTGCTGGTAATTGATTTCAGATTGCTTTGTCTTTGATTTGATGGATGCAAATGTTGTTCAAATGCTTGGAAATAACTTCTAAGATATGTATTCAAAGTTCTAAAATGAAGATGCAACTCTTTTGTGTTTTCAAGTGCATATAAATGAATTTCTAAATGCAAATGCACACCTACAGCCAAGAGGTATTTTCACAAACACTTGGCATACATACTAATTGAGAGAAATGTAATTACATAGAAGAAACATTTTTACAAACACCTCTCATGTAATTTCCCTAATGCCAATAACCATCTACAGCACTATGACATTTCAACAAACATTTAGTATGCAAACTAACATGAGGGAATGAAAGCTACAGCCAGAGGCAATTTGTCAAACATTTGTCATACAACCTTATAACTCCTTCATTAAGTGCAAATCCAAATACAAGGCTGTTATACAATGTTGATATGATGATTGCAACTACTCAAAATGCAATGCCAAGACTCTTGGCTTACAATGGAATGAATAATGCTATTACAAATATGATATAGAATATGCACCTACAGCTGCAGGAAGGCAGCGACTAAAATAATCTAATATGACAATGCAAAGCATGCAAATACATAAAGGAACCTGGTAATAATATGCTGAAGGAAATCGATGATGAAATGGCAACTTGGTATTTTCAAAACAATCTTCAATGATGCACAATCTTCACCTACAGCAGCCGCCCCTGTTCTTGCCTGGCAACTCTTTAGAAAAATAAATACAGCCTCTAAGCTCCTCGAATTTGTTATGAAAATGATTGCCAACACCAAAGGAAGCAATCCCTCAAGTGCCCACAAAATTATATCTCCTTATTGAAGAGCAACGAATGAAAATGTAATTTCTCTCATGGCTGATCTGCAGACTGAAACAAAATTGCAGACTTCAAAATATCTCATAAACCTCTCCAAAAATGACCTCCAATGATTGCAATAAGTCCAATGAGAAAGACTGAAGTATCTTCCTCCACTATCCAACTAGGGTTGGTGTTGCACAACCGAAATTGGCACTTAACCAGCTAGGTTTGGTCTTTCACAAACGAAGACTGGAAAACAATAAGCTAAGCATTCAGCTTCAGCAGTGTAGTAGAAAGTGTTTGCAACTCAAGATGTCCAAATGCATAGCCCAAGCCTCTTTTTATACTTTTTCAACCTCATCACCAAGAGACTTCTAGAAGATTCTTGATTATTCCTTAAGTGACTTTATTATTTTATTATTAAGTCACTTAAGTCACTTTTTATTAAATTAATTAAATAATAAGTCATCCCTTTTGATATTTTATTTTATGGGAATAACTTAATAAATAATTAATTTAATAACACCTCATGACTTAATTAAATCATCAATTAAGTTATCCTCATGAAATATCAATAATTTGGACAACTTAATTAAATAATTAATTAAATCACTATACCTCCAATTCGGGGACATGACAGACCTGCAACTTTAAGCACCAACAATGTGCATTAAGGATTAATAATTTTGTGACAACTTTGTTGGGGAGCAAACTCGAAGAGCACTCTAACGATCCAAATTGTATCTACTCAATTGATCTTGTTTGGAAACTTTGTGCAAGGAAAGAACCAAGATAAATCATTACACTTGAAGGGTTGTGCCAGCTAACTTGTACCTCAAAAGCAAAAGGATTGCCTCCAAAGTGGTTCAAATAAGTAAAACAAACCAAATGAAAAAAGCTAGGACAATCCAAAAAAACAATGCACAGTCAAATTGTACATCCTCTCACTCAAAGGCCAAGAGTCTTTTGGATTTGTTCTTAGGACCAGCTAACACCTCTCCAATATCTACATCTCAAACCTTAAAATATACTAAGGAAAAGAGAACCTTCCTTTCTCAAAGTGGAACCAACTGCCTAAAAAGAAGCCTAGAAATCAATAAAAAATTCAGAAGAGTACATGGCAAAACCATTGAAAATCATGAGATTGAACAAGAAATTAAAAATCAAAGAAGACAAGTATGCCTAAGAAAGTTCATGAAAACCACAATAATGTCAAGAAGTATATTCCAAAATTTTGAGGCTACTAATTAATCACTATTGAAGAGCACATGTCCAAGTTCCTCACAATAACAAATGATTTTGAATTTGACCATGAAGATTGATCATGAAGTCATTTATCCATATTTTTGAGAATGATGTCACAAAGTAGTATGAGTTGCTACTTACCCTAAGACAAGTTCAAGGAGCTCTTCTAGAATAAATTTGGAAAGCTTTAGAAAACACTTCTACCCACACAACTATCCAATATCAAGGAGAAGGAATTAATATAAAAATTTGATGTTCAAAGCATGGAAAAAGATTCATGGGGAGGCTCAACCCCTAGATAAGATGAGCTGCTTATACATCAATTATTTTGATGCTAATGTGAACTATCAACTAAAGGATGAGAATAGAGAATTGTCTATTGTTTCTCTTAAAATATGCATTGATCAAATGTTTATGTCATAACCCTCATAAGCGTCACCATCAATTCCATTTTGTTTCTTGCATTGGAAGAGAAGTTTTCTTTTACAAAGTCATTCTAAACTTAGAAGCTTGACAGGGATATAATTCCAAACTCAAAATGGCATATTTGTAGAATATCATAGTTCAATACTCTTTCAAAGATTCAATATATATTCCTACAAGCGCATACATTTTAAATTGGCTTCCATCATGGTTGTTTATTTGGAAAATGATAAGAACTATATTATAAAAATGTGAGGTAAGTGAATGAATAGATCAGTAAGTAGGTCAAGAAGTAGGTAGGTGACTAAGGGGAAGGGGAGCAACAACTCATACTTTTCAAATTCATGAAGTCATGATGGGCATAAAGAGAATGAACTATTTCACTTCACACTCTATAGGAACTAAACCAACGATAGACAACTTTATAGTATTTCAACCCATGGAATTAGGTTTTGGAGAACCGCTTTCTAATGGATTGCACTGAGAATCGATAAAGAGTTTCTAGGCAAGCAATAATATATTGGCATGGCAAAGACAATAAGTCTAATCAAGTGCTTCTCGAGGGTGTTTGAACCCTCTCGCTTGGCTCCCTCTCCCTTATGACAAAAACTTAAAGGCCCTTTATTGGGTGACTTTCACAATCATACAGGAAGCTATGTTACCGGTTCACTCCGGGGGGGGGCTCGAGTCCCAATCCAATCCAACCTAGGTTCAAGGTCTGGGTCCGGTCTTTTGTGTGTTTGGACAAGGTCCAGCCCACATACTAAGTCCAACCCTGTCGAACCCAAGCGGACCTAAGCCAACTTTGGGTGTTTTCAGCAACTTTTTGACATTTCTTTAACTTAAAAAGCTCAATTTAACCCCCTAACCCTAAAATGATGTCCGCCATGGAGGTTTGTGTAGATTTGAAGGTCTTAATTTGGGTCTTATTATGAATGCAATGATGTACACCATTAAGGTTGGTGTGGTTTTGGAGGTCTTAATTTGAGCTTGGTGGCAAGGGCTCCACCCCTCAACCCCGCCCTGTATCGCAACAAGGAGCACGCCAAGGGTGCTGCCCCTCGACCCCATTAGGGGGCATTGCTCCCAAACTCCCATTGAATTCATTTGATTTGCCATGTACTCTCCAAGTCTAAGTTTCCAAGTTTGCCTACAAACCTTCATCTATAATATCGTCATCCAATTGGACAATCTTCCCTAATGCTTACCTGCAAGTAGAAATGCAACAATTTAGTTAATTTTAACATATAATATATTTCATGACATTCAAGTTTGACTAATTGACATTCTAATATTTTTTATGGTGGTTTTGTTTATTATACAATATATGATGCTATGTGTGGTATTTTGAACTTAATTGCTATTGCAAATATGTATATTTATATTTTTATGTATTTTTGTATGGACGAACACAAAGTGAACCCAACCTCCGAAAAACATTTGAACAAACCCGCGAATCGAACCCCAAAACCTGAACCCGAACCAATAACTTAGACAAGAAGAAAGGGTGAGAGGCTAAAGGCCCTCTCACTCAACCCAAAAGTCTAACACATAGCAAAGATTAGAGTTACACAACCTCCTGCTTAAACGGTTGCAAGCTCAAGTCCCATCCACCCAGAACTAAGGGTGAGTAAATAAAAATATTTGGAATCCACATACCCTCATACAAAAGAATTGGAAAAACAACAGATGATTCATCACAGCCATAAAGCAAGACTCACATAGTCCAACAATTCAAACATTGGATTGTCAGCATTGGCAAGCCTTGCTTAAAGAATATGAAGCTGGTTTATCTGAAAATTATAATCATGCATGGCTTTGTTTCTTGTCTGTTTGCTTGCCGTAGTTTAAAGTTTTCAACAAACTAAAGCTTCTTGAATGCTTAAAATTCATATCACCATAGGCTCTAATTGAGTACTTGGAAGTTCATGGTGTACTTTTTATTGGATTGATAAGCCTTTTGTGATGAAGCATTTCCTGTCAGGATTTTTTAAACCCAAACCGCAAGGATTAAGAAAATGCATAATGTATTGAGAATTCGGAGTTCCCATTTTGGTAGTAGTGATATCGTGTCAACAAGGGAAATTTTTCGACGTGTTATAAATTGTAAATAGAATTTTTGGGGCTTTTAATTCAATATGCAAAATTTTAGATACAGTGCATTGTCTGAGCTGGATTCTTTCAGCTGCTGTGGAACCCACTACTCTGGTTCCCGGTTTTCCTTTATTTCAGGAAAAATCATATTTGATCTTTGGAGCTACATGTTTTCAGTTGACGTGTCTTATCCATCTAGTTTTTCTTGGGACCATCCTTCTTAGAATGCCAGTTCTGTTTGATCATACCATGTATACAGTTTACAATTTTTAGGTTTCAATGCAAATACTAAACATCCAGTGTAAATGAACTAATAAAAAATGGCAAAGAAAATGATTTAAAAAAAAACATTTGGAAAAAAATCAACAAAACTATAGTGAATTACACAATCCGAGCATCATCGGGTCCACAGTACGTCCATCTCTTCACTTTCCCTTTGCTGGAAGAGGTATTATGACCATGCAATTTGCTTATTTTGGTTATAAAAATTAGGGCGATTTTTGGTGTTCTACAATTTTCAGGTTTCAATGCAAATACTAAACATCCAGTATAAATGAACTAATAAAAAAGAAATAAAAAATGGCAAAGAAAATGATTTAAAAGAAAACATTTGGAAAAAAATCAACAAAACTATAGTGAATTACACAATCTGAGCATTATCGGGTCCACAGTACGTCCATCTCTTCACTCTCCCTTTGCTGGAAGAGGTAATATGACCATGCAATTTGCTTTATGTTGGTTATAAAAATTAGGGCCATTTTGGTGTATAAACGAAGTTGTCTCCCGTTGTGACCTTTTTCACACATCGCCCATTGCAAATGGGGACCCCGCTTTTGTCTCCTTGCAACGGTTTCGTGAGATCACCTTGTTAAGAGTTTCAAGTCAATTTGCCAGAGTTACCCGAGCCAAGTCAATAATCCATGCTTGAATCAGTGCGTAGACGTCATGGAAGCGCTCAGAAGGCCCAGGAAACGAAGATCGCCTGTGAATTCGGCCAATTCTGAGACTTCCTACTTTTTAGGAAATTGTGCTTTTTCGCTTTTTCATTTTGGGCATTTTTGGACCAAACAAGGTTACCTATTTTTTAGGGTTTTGCTTTTTCTATTTTTAGAAAGTTCCTATTTTTGGAAAGTTTTTATTTTTGGAAAGTTTCTATATTAAGAAAGGTCCCGAATTCCAAAAACGCACTCAGAAGTTCCAAAAACTTGATAAAACTCTCAGAAAATCAAAGAGAAAATTTGGAAAATTATTGAAAAACAAGTCAAAGCATGAAAATTCAGACCAGATTCTGGAAAAATCAGTCAAAACCAGTTCAAGATCAATCAGATCTGAAGCAAAAAGTCACAGAAAATCAGCTCAAAAAGATGAAATTCATTTGAAATCTGGTCAAGTCTGAAATTCGCCATGAAAGAAGGATAAAGGAAGGTCTGGAAGTTCATGAAGTCCGCCCAGCAGCAAAGAGGAATGTCTAAGAGCAAAGAAAGTCCGCCATGTCAAGTGCAAAAAGCTTTGGAAGTCCGCCTTGGCCTCAAAGGGATGATGCCAAAAAGTTGTGAAGTCTGCCAGCTTGAAGGTTGTTAAGTGCCAAGAACTCATGAAGTCCGCCTTGCATGTCCTTGCCTCCTCCAAAGTCCACCATGCTCAAGAGGAAGTGCCAAAAGTTGTGAAGTCCACCAGCTTGAAGGTTGTTAAGTGCCAAGAACTCATGAAGTCCGCCTTGCATGTCCTTGCCTCCTCCAAAGTCCACCATGCTCAAGAGGAAGTGCCAAGAAGTTGTGAAGTCCACCAGCTTGAAGGATGTCAAGTGCAAAGACCATCCAAAGTCCACCCTAGAAAAGAGGGACATTCAAGATGCTTGTCCAAAAAGGTTTGGAAGTCCGCCCCACTTGTCCAAGATGCTAAGAAAGTCCGCCTTGACTTGAAAGGAAGTGGCAAAAGGTCAAAGAAGTCCGCCACACACTTGCCAATAGGTTGGAAGGTCCGCCTAGGCACATGGGAAAGAGAAAAATCAAAATTTTTGCTAAGTATTGGTGCCTAGCAAAGAAAATTTCGAAATTTTGCTAAGTGTGAGGGCCTAAAAGGGTGGAAAATAGATTTTTGCTAAGTGTTGTGATATTTCCAAGAGGCAAAGTGTGCTAATACCTTTGGAAGTCCGCCATGTTCAAAGGGATGATGTCCAAGACCATCCAAAGTCCGCCTTCACCTTGTCAAAAGTTTTTCAAAGTCCGCCATGATCTATCAAGGGATAAAATAATGATTTTTGCTAAGTGTTGGTGCCTACCAAGGGAAAATTCGAATATTTGCCTAAGTATAGAGGCTAAAAGATGAAAAATGGAGATTTTGGCTAGGAATCATGACGTCCTCAAGAGGTTAAGTGCCAAGTTTGGGAGGACAAGTGCTAAAGAAGATTAGGATATGGCAAGAAATAAAATGAAGTGTGCCTAACACAAAGGTGGAAGAGAAATTAAATTTGCCTAAGTATGGGTGTCTGGAGAAAATGTTAAGAAATTGACAACTTTGGCCGAAGAAAATGCACAAGGCAAGGAGAAAGGAAGGATCATCCTTCCCGAAAGAGATAAAATCCGATGGGCAAAATTAAATTCACCGTGACTTCAGGAGAGAGAGTGTTAACTTCGGAGCTAGAATTCAGGAGAGAGAAAATCTGAATTTATTTATTTTATTTCTTGCAGGTGGATGACGACACGAGGCGAATCTTCAAAGAAGAAGCAATGGCATGGAATGGTGGCAAGTCTGCTTCAAGCCAAATAGAGTGAGGGAAAAAGGATGGCACCTGCTAATGCGATGTCCAAACCTTTATAAAGTCCGGACTTTGTTTTGAGAAGGTAATAATGCCGTACATCTCATAAGATCCGGGCCAAGTACAATGGCAAACATAATGCAAAGTCCGACCTGGACCAAGAAAAGAAATGTCAAAGTGTTGAGAAAGTTCGCCCCAGTAAAAGAGAAAAGATGGTAAGCACTAGAGAAAGTTTGACTTCTCCCTAGAGACATTTGTCTTAAGTGGCTTGAAGTCTGACTTAGGCCGAGACAGAAAACATCCAAGCTCATGTGAAGTCCGCCCAAGGAGAGGATGAGAAAAATTGGCTAGAAGAATTCACTAGTATGTTGATTTAAAAATGTGAAGGATGAAGAGAAATAAAGAGGAAGTGAATAAACCTTGTCCAATGATGGAATTTGTCCTATAGCACAAGCCAGATTCAGAATTGAAGGCAAATCCACAGGCAAAGTTCATCCAAAACCTTGGCTAAATGTTGAATGGTCCACATGAAGGTGTTACAAAATAGCCAAAATTTGGCTAAGTCTGGGAAATACTTCACAGAGGAAATTCCAATTTCCTCCATTGTGGCGAAAGCACAGGGGCATTCTTCTCCAAATTCAAGACACTTGAACGGATATCCAGACATCTTGGAAGGATTTCATCTACAATCCCAGACCTGTTGAAGCAATCAAGGCAACTTCTTGAGGGATTTCATCTCCTGAAGAATTAAAAACAAGCTTCCAATCAGAATCAGATGGTGACAAGAAGAGTGTTCCAAACAGATCTCCATACTTAGACAATTTCTCGGCACAAATTGGAGAATTCAAAGAGGAAATCCAAAGGAATAACATCAACCCAATTCAAGCAGGAGGAAGTTCAAAGCAACCGATTTCAAGTCTAGACACCTACTCCAGGGGGAGACTTCCAGACCTCAAAGATTCCAATACAGGCAAGAAGAAGAAATCAAAGTCTCAAAAGGAGCTCCAAGATCTAAGCTAGGAAGGAACAAGCACAAAGGACAGAGTCATCGGCAAGGGAAATATTCTAAGGCAAGCAGGTGGAAGGAAAACGAAGCAACCAAGGAAGGCATCCAGCACGCTGAGGTGGCGCCTCGTCATCTTCCAACCAATCAAATTCTTCCAAATCAACATACAACAACTTTCTATTTTATTGTTGGTTTATATTTAGCAAAAGGGACAAGTGTCCTCAAATGAAATTTTCTCATTGGTCGAAAGTGACAAACCCTAATTAGGGTTTTATTTTGTAATCTCGGCCGTTGATTTGAAATCAATCTTGGCCATTGAATTGTAATTGGGGAGCCTATAAATTGAGCTCGCCCCTCATTTGTAATTGTGTGGAGACAGCATATGAAATTGTTGCATTGAGACTATTTTGAATAATAAAAGCTCTTGAGCATGATTTGCCTTGAATAACTTCTTATTATCAAATAGTAAGCGAGGTTGCATATCTTCTTCCGCCATAGATTAAAGTTAAAGTTAGATTAAGTAGAATTTGCTTTGAAAGTTTGTTAATTGAATGAAAGATTGATCGTATTGATTCAATGGTGAAGTGTAGCTCATACTTTCTTCGAATGGATGATTTGCATTCGATGCGTAAAGTTAGCCTGAGCTCTTAATTGTGGAAACTTAACTTCAGCCTCATTCGAGGTTTGAAAATTATTCTCACAACCCTTGAAGATTGCACCCATTTTGCGTATGTTGTCCTGCAGGAGGCGAAACAAAGTGTGGTTTATTCCCTTCACCGAATCCTTATTGTCTCTTGAGTTCTTAGGCATAGACTAGATTCTCCTAAACCCTATCCTTTTGCCATTTTTTTGAGATCCATTGAAAGTCCTAATTGAGAGCCTTTAATGATAAATTCCCTAAGTCCTAAACTTGTGAAGATTTTCTTACGTAAGTCCCCTTGTTTATTACCAGCATATCACAACGGCCATTGAGCTTATCCACACATCGAGACCCGACTAAAGAAACCTTGGAATCGCCATATGATCTTCTCGCAATCTTAGCATACGCGGTGGTTTTTCAAGAGAGGATAGAGTGTCTTTGGACATTTTATTCTGAAGTGTTCGGTGGATGATAAAACGTACACCAACATCTCCCTTAAGTGTCTGGATGAAGAAACTTGAAACTCCTATGAACAGTGTAATTCATTTCTCCATGGTCTATGATTTATAGAAGAATGCATATATGAATGGAAATGCATATTCCAATTTGTACATTATTAATATGTGTATATATGAAGGGATATGTGTATGTATCGATATATGTGTACATGAATGTATATAGATGGCTGTATATATGTACATTTTCATATATAGTTATTTAGGTATGAAAGTGCTTACACACAAACATTAATAAACCAATATTATACTTGCTTATTTCCCAGCCTACAGTCAAAATTTCTTGAAATTTCACTTACTTGGCCTGCTTACTGGACACCTACGAAAACCCATCCTTTGCGTAGGCGTTCAAGTTGCTTAACTGCTGAACAGTCACTTTCTTTGGTTCCTCCTTTCCCATATTGACCAAGTTGGGCTCCCCCAATACATCATTTACAAGATTCTACTTACTGCGGCTGGACTACATAGACAAGTTTTATCCTCAGAAAGCCTAAAAACATAACTACTCTTGAGTATTTTATGTGGCCGTAAAGCACACGTCCGGCATCAATATATAAATTGGTAAATACGCTCATTTTGATAAAAAGAATTATTTGAATTTCTAAAAGGAGAATAGAAATTATGGGAAGGAGACTTACTATGCTCTTCTTTGTCTTTACATTTCTTAAGTTAATTGTTAGTTTTACTTTCTTTTAGAATCTTAGATTAGTACGAGACAAGCAATTTTATTTTTTTAGATTACATAAATTTGTAGTATTTTTAAATATTCTTTGAAAAGAACATCCCCTCCTACACTTTGAATGGGATAGAGGAATAATTTTATCATATTTATTTTTTATCATTTATTTTTATAAAAGAAATTTAAATTGTTTCATTTATTTTAATATTTAGATATATTGTAGTTAAGTAACATTTTATTATGTGATTATATAGAATAATACAAAAGATATTATATAAGTTAATAGATTAAAATTTATAGATAAATTATAAATTAATGATTTTATTAAACTTCTTGACTAATATATGATTTATTTGTTTGGTTAGAACTTTTATTTGTTATTTCTTAACATACTCTTTGAATTTAATTATAATTTTTTTTAAATTATATGTTAGAATTTCACAATGAAAATTCTAAAATTATTTTTTGAAATCTACTTTAAGTTATCTATTTAAATATTTGAATTTAGGTCTACAATCAGAATACAATGTTTTCATCACTTAAATTTAACTTCATTAATCATATATAGTATATATGCACACACATGTGATACATACATTGAAACACAAACACACACCTATACAAGCACATATATACAAACAAACCCACATACATACCTTAATTTAACATTATCCATTTTCATTAATTTATTTAATTTTAATAAGACTCATTCTTACCCATACCTGTAAAGATTTGTTCCTGAGATAAATAAGGCCTTCATCACCCACATTGACACATCCAACCAATTCTAAGTTCTCAAGATGACTTAGACATGTAAGAGATTCAAGACATTTGTTGGTTATCTGCAAAGAAACAAGTTTTCTCAATATTTTGTTATTCAATTTCAAGAATGATAAATTCAATCACATTTCAGATGTATTAGATGTTAGTCCCAATTCAAAATCATGCAACCAATACAAGTCTGCATTCATTGAGTCACTATCAAGATAACAATCTCTATTATATATTGTGTTTACAACAACAACTAGTATGATTCCAAGACTTATCACTAAAACAGTTCAATCACTGTAAAATCAGATACATCATGATAGAAAAATGTTATCTAAGAGTTCAATACTACATATGAATGAAACTTTAAAACTCCAATGCTCAAAAGGAGAATCATACCAACATTAATCAAATTGGAAGAAGCAAAAAGAAAGGGTATGAATGAAGTTAGAATAGTTGTCTGTATTTTATCTTTGTCTAAGATATATGGAGTCATAGAGATGTTATAAACATTTCTAGTTTTAGGTGTAAAATCATACCTATGTATATGTGTTTAATATACAACATATGGAATAAATGTTAGGCTTAAGCTATAGCTGACTGTTACTAAATAATTATTAATTGAGAAGTAGTTAGAATGAAATACTACCAAAAAAAAAAAAAAAAAGAGCAAGCTTTCTAAAATATATGTAAATTCAGTGAATTATGATCCCCTTGCATTGGGAGAATAAGACAAACCTCGACCTTTATAAAACAATACTTTTTTCCTACAAGGTTTATAATTTTCATTTATATAATATAAAATAATTTTTATGGGAATTTACATATGATTTTCACTTCCAACAAGATAATTTTTTTAGATATTATATTCAAAAATATGAGTCATAATATATCTATCTTTTAAAAAAATTATATAAAATATATTAATTCATATGTAAATAAAATATTATATATAATTTTTTTAAAAGATAAAATATGTTAATAGCATCTACAATTATAATTCATATAAAAAAATGTTAGCCAAGATTTATCAACTTCTTGATTCTCTACTAATGTATGGTTACTTAGAATTTTCCCTGCCTGTATGAAAAGGGTTTATCTGAAACAGCTACACATTAATGAAAAGGGGGAATAGCCCTTTAAACCAAAAACCTTAATTTTGCCTCCGCATGACAATACCCATCCATAAATGCAGAAAAACAAAATGATGGGATTACTAACAAAGCTTAAATCAGGTTCATACCTGTAAATAAGAAAGATTAAGATTCCGCAGCTCCTTGCATTTGACAGCAACCAGCTCAACTCCAAGGTCTGTGACCCCTACACACCACTTAAGATTCAGAGTCTGCAACTTCCTGCATCCAACAGCTATGCATCCAAGACCCATGTCAGTGATTTGCTTGCATTTCACTAGCTTCAATGATTGCAAGTTCTGGGCATGTGCTAAAGCTTCAGCTGCATAATCTGTGAATTCATTGCAATTGGAAAGATCAACCTCAACCAAAGATTGACAACTTTCCACCAGCTCTGCTACACCCAAGTGAGTGAAAGTCCACGACTTTGAGAGATTGATGGAAAGCAAACGATTTCCAATTATACGAGCCACGTGCCCTAAACTTTCATCTGTGATCTGGGAGCAAAGGGATAGATCTAAGTGGTGAATCTTGCTGTATCTTTGCAAAATCCTGGGTAGCAACTCTGATCTCATTAACTGCACTTCCTTCCTAGACATCGCTTCCAAAGAGAAAAAACGTTTGCTGACTAGGCACCATGACTTTCTGTCTGTGGGATCCTGCAGTTTCTCAAGAATAGTTACAAGGATCTCATCATCCAGGATACCCATGATTGAGCTACAGTGGACAGCCGCTCTCTTCATTGCAAGGGATTAAAATCATAAAAACCTGCGCTTAAAGGTTTCCCATTTCACAAGCAACGTGTGAACCGAACCTAAATTCTCCTTTGTGATCTGAGACTCCAGAAATATAATCAAATTGCTTGGCATTTGCAAGATCCCTGGTGATAATTTTGCTTCATCCATATCTGAATGTAACCATTTATGAATCCACTCTATATTCAGATTAGCGTTTTGGCTAATTGGGTAATCCCAAAATATTGCTGTGAGATTGCTAGAGAACCCAAAACTTGAATTTACAAATGTGAAAACAAATGATAATTTTAAGTCTTCTGCAAAGCCTCGCGGCAGTTTTATTAGATGCTAAAAATGTGCAGAAGCCCAATCGGAAGCTGAATATTTTCTCTGAAAGCCAGCCAAAATTTCATATTCTAAAGAACTACTAGAAGTAGAAAATCTAGGCATTATATGAGACAGTTCAGGAATCAAAGAACAGACAGGCTAGAAGAAAATGATTTGGCTTAAAGTACAACTAAAATTCACGCATCTACCATACCCGATGTAACAATTATCAAAGGCTGGTGAGGCTCAGAGCTTAAATGGGAACGAAAGGTGCTTATAAGGTCTCAGATGACAGCCCTGTGAACTTGATTGTACTTAATTTGCAGAGTACGTTATAGTATATGAGAAGACTCCATATCTTCTCCCGAAACTCCTCGTGATTCAAACCTGTTTCTTCACCGCTGAAAACACAAATTATTCCCAAACGCTCATGGCTCAAAGCTTTGTCCTACCCGCTCAAACACAAAAATTCTCTCAACCCCTTATGATTCCAACCCTTATCTCCCCCACTCAAACCCAAAATCTCAGCTGTAGTTAATTGGCTATTCTCAGAACTCAACTGCTAACCCACTCTTATTAATTAGATTGTCTCTAATCCACAACCTTTTGAGGACTGGACGAAATACATGGCAATCCACGCGCCTAATGTAAACTTATTCAAACCTTTCAGAGTCTGAGCTAGTGCTGCAAATAAAATTAGGATATTTTCAGATACCTTTGATTCTACATATATTTCTGAAATTCTCCTCTTCTATTTTTGCTGAGAAAAATCAGGATTGGCAAGATCTTCCACGATCACGACCACTCTTTCCTCAAGGTTAAAAGCAGGCAGATACATCTAGGAATAGGAATTCAAACCTCGCATAAAAATAAAAAAAAATATTCAACAGATGTATGAATGGTTCTCAGACACCCATCTAGTTGCAGTAAGAATCAATCCCCAACCTTACGAACAATAAAATCTCAATTCCTCTTGCAACCCCCTCACAGCACTCGTTCACTCACAAAACCGTTTCATCAATACCGTTTTCCTTAAAAAACCCGCCACACATTCCCCATTTACAGTCATTTACACGGATACCCAATTCATCCTGAGAAAACCAGCTCATATTCCTCAGTTTTACAAAACAAACATAGCCCTACAAACGGAACCAGATTTCACTTCTGAATTAAAAACCCAGATGAAACTTTCCGTTTGAGACCCGTGAATTAGGATTTCCTGTGACAAGTAGGCAATAGTTTACCAGGATTCAACTGAGAATTTCCCAGGCAATCTCAACCAAGACTTCAACTTCGATTTTCTCGAGCTTTTTTCTTCCAATAGCCCGCCTGCCCGCCAGATTCTACTTTTAAAAATTAAAAGAAAAGTACGATGGCAGGTACAACATGCATCGGATAGCAGAGAATTGGTGAAGTGGGTCCCATACGAACAAACAAGTACCCAAGTGGGTAATGAGATCCCATTCCGCCAGGTACTGTGTGTACCTCTTATGTACCTCCCCTGAAACAACCGGCCGAATAAAGAACTGAACAGGATTGTCTTTTTATTTTCGAAGGGACCCTCGGCACATGGTTGTGTTTTTAACGTACAATTATAAAATTAGAAAGTTTTTCAAACATAATTATTTATATTCCTGTTATTATGTAGTTTATTGGTTATTCGATAGTATTTTTTATTATTATTTTCAGAGATTTTTAATATTTTTAATATTTTTTATTTTTATTTTTTAAATTGAAGATAATTATAGTTACTAACATTAATGATTTTTAAAGATATTCAAAAATGACTATCAATTAAGAAATTGATCTGACAATGGCATTGGCATTGGGTGAGCTTTCTCCCTGTGCAGGCATGCTAGGCCGCAGTTAGATTATTTTCCTTCAATGCATATGTGTGTGTTCTTGTTCAGATTTGGTGTAGTGTCTTTTGCTTGGTTGGGTGGGGTTTTGTGCCCTCAAGGGGGAGGTTTTCTTCATTTTTTGGCATTGATTTTCTTATTTCATCTGCTGTAGGTTTTCTTGTAGGCGTTTCTTTGTTTGGAGGTGGGTTTTGGCCCTTTAGGGCTTGGTGTCGTCTTCTTTTCTACAAGTTGTTCTTGAGCTTTTACCTGGTGGCAGGCAATCTTTTGAATGGCTAACCCTAGAGAGGGTGAGACAAAGAATGGGGCTTTCCATCTACATAAGGTGAATGGATGCTTGGAAAGATCGCAAGAACGTTCGGTGTTAATTATTCAACCGAAGTCTGTGGATGAGGATGTTGATTACCACACCAATCATGTATTGATTTGCAAGTTTATGGGAATGCAGATGTCGCTTCCCTTTCTTGACTATTGGGTTTCAAAAAACTTGGAACCCTGAAGGTGATTTTGATATATTGCTAACAACCAATAGCTTCTTTATGGTGGATTTTTGTTGTATTGCTGACAAAAATTAGGCGTTTGAAGGGGGATTGTACTTTAAAATAAAGTGGGTCTCTTTATTAAACCATGGCATATGGGATTCAACTATGTTGAGGAACTCCCTTCCAGGGTTCCAATTTAGGTGTGTCTCCCTTGTCTACCTTTGGAGTGTTGGTAAACTGATATACTACAAATGTTACTCTTTTGCTTGGCAAGCTTATTGGCCCCTCTCAACAAACATTGAATAAAAGGGTGTTATCATTTGCTCGGGTGTGTGTGGAGATCAACTTGAATAACCCGTTGTCGAATTCAATTGATATGAGCATTGGGTCAACCTATTGGACCCAATAGCTCAATTATGAGGCATTACCTTTTCGATGTCATTTATGTCATGAATATGGTCACCTCCAACGGAAATGTCCTAAATTTGCTACTGTCGCTAGTATGACTAGTGCCCACCAGTCTACCCTAAAGTTGGATAAAGGTAAGGATCTTGTTCAAGGGATGGTGGCAGACAAGGATGGTTTTGAACTTGTTAAGTCTCGCAATAGAGGTAGAGGTTGAAAGAGGACTCTCAAGGATAGGCAAGAAGAAGAAACCTTTAATAGATTTGATGCTTTAGAGGATTTAGTTAAGGAGGAAGGAGTTCCACTTGACAAGCAAGTATAAGATGGCTTTATTATTGAGGGACATCTTGAGACTCAGCTTAATGTTAGCTCAACTCAATTCCGGAGAAGGGTCAATTGGCCTAGATGGACACAAATCTCCCTCCCTCAGCTTTTGTGTTTAGGGGTACTAGGTTGGTGCCAAAAATTACCATGGATTTTGCTACTCTTGGTGTTGAGCTCCCAATTGTGAAAGGTGTTGGGGAATTAGGTAAAGGGAAGTCTTCTTCCCTTGCTTTGGGCCTACTGCAAAAACCCCCTAAGAAGAATCTTAAAGCAAGAAAGAAGAAGGACCGGGAAAAGGTGAAGTTAACTGGTGAGACGTTGGTGGAGTTTGGTTCAGTGAGAGCTATTGATTCTCACTTCTCCCACCCCCAGCGATGATTGTTTTATCTTGGAATGTGAGAGGTATGAATAGCATCCCTAGACAAAAGGTTATTCATGAGTTGATTCGAGTTCATTTTCCTAATATGGTTTTCCTCCAGGAAACCAAATTGTTAGTGGAAAGTATGTTAAATTTGGCTTCTAAGATCTAGGGTAGAGGCTTGTGCCAATGTATTAGGGCACAGGGTAGTTGGGAGGTCTTGCTTGCTTATGAGATCTACACAAAGTCGTTCCAATGTGGTAGTTGTCCTACAAGTACTTTATCTCTCTTGTGGCTTCTAGTTTGGGGACAAGTGAGAGAATTCTTTTCTCTAACATATATACTCCTACCGATTTCTTGGGTAAGACACATTCATGGTCTCATGTTCATTACTTGCATTCGTTGGAGCCTTTTCTTCCTTGGATTTTGGTAGGTGATTTTAATGCTATCTTCTCCTTGGAGAAGAAAAGGGGTGGCTTGTCCCATCTGGACCCCTCCTCGGATCTCCTCAATAATAATGTGACTTTGTTGAACCTGGTGGACATCAAACCCTCAAATGGGATGTTTACCTGGAACAATGGGAGGACTGGTGAATCGACCATTACAGAAAGACTGGATAGGTTTTTGGTGTCGAGCTTCAGGGTTGGGGACAAGTGGATGACTAGCTCTAAGATTTTAGATTGGTGGGGCTCAAATCATTGGCCGATCAAATTCTTTGCTCGTATGTCGAGACGTCCTAAAAAGCAATCTTTTAGATTTCAGCTTATGTGGCTTTAGGACGCTTCGCTTCATGATTTGGTTCCTTGTTGGTGGAGTGTTGGGAAGCCAACTTTTGGTAATGTTATGTATTTTTTTGCCAAGAGGCTGTAATATATCAAATATAGGCTAAAATGTTGGAATATACACCGATTTAGCAACGTCTTTCAAGCTAAAAGGGTTGCTCGGGAGCACTTGGATTCCATCACTTGACAGATCTGGGCCCAAGGACTCTAAAGATTTGAGTAGATTAGAAGCAGTAGCGATGAAGGATGTGGAGGAATGGGAGCTCAAGGAGGAATTTTTTTGGAAGCAAAAGTCTCGCATTGACTGACTTCGGGAAGGTGACAGGAATACAACTTTTTTTCACAACTCAGTAAAGGATAGAAGGTGGGGCAACCTTATTTCTTCCATCAAATCCCCTGAGGGTGGTCATCTATGTTTTGATGTTGATATTTCTCAAGAATCTATTCGGTTCTTTTCAGCTTTGTTCTCCAATGATTCCCCTCTGGCCATTGCTGAAGAGGTTGCTATTGTAGCCTGCATCCCTCCTTGGTGTCTGATGAAATGAATGGCTCGCTTCTCAAACCGATTTCCTTGGAAGAGGTGGAGGATATTGTGTTTCAGATGAAGAAAGGTAAAGCCCCTAGACCTTATGGTTTTCCAATTGAGTTTTTCCAAGAGTTTTGGGAGGTTTTCAACCTTTATCTTCTTGAAGTAGTCTAGGAGTCTCTAAGGAATAAGCAAATGTTAAGAGCCTTGAATGCCACTTTTTTGGCTCTTATCCCTAAGTGAGAAGGTGCTAATTCTTTGGATCTCTTAAGGCCAATTGTCCTTTGCATTGTGGTGTACAAAATAATTACTAAGTTGATTGTTGAACGCTTGAAGCCATGGCTAAACACATTGATTTCTAAGGAGCAAGGTGGGTTTGTGGCTGGCAAACAAATTCTTGACAGTGTTGTCATTGCAGTAGAGACTATGCATTCCATGGTTTATTTCAAAGAAAAGGTAATGTTTATTAAGTTGGACATGGCCAAAGCCTATGATCGTGTCAAATGGAATTTTCTATCCAAGATTTTTTGGGATTTTGGATTTGGCGGTGTCTGCATTGAGTGGGTTATGAGTTGTGTCTCTTCCTCTTAATTCTTTGTGGTTATCAATGGGGAGCCTTCAGAGCTTTTTGGGGCATCCTAGGGCCTCCGACAAGGGGATCCTTTAACCCCATACCTTTTTATTTTGATGGTTGAGGGACTTGGGAGATTTATAATTAGATCTCAGGTGGAGCTTGGTCTTATCCAAGGATGGCATTGGGGTAATAATGTGCCCCCCAATCCCATCTCCAATTTGTGGATGGCATAGCTTTGATGGGATTAGCTAGAGTGGATGAAGCAGTTTCTTTGAGGAAGACCTTAGATTATTATCTGGCTGCATCAGGGCAAAGTATCAATGAGGACAAATCCTTCATTTATTTATTTAACACCTCTAGGCTTATTTGGTAGGGAATTGCTAGGATTCTTAGATTTCAGGTTAGATCGCTTCCCTTTGTTTATCTTGGAATCCCTCTTGCTTTGCAATCGCTTCCAAGGTTGTTCTGGAAAGATGTTAGTAAAAAGTTTCGTAAAAGAGTTAGTCATTGGACTTGCAGGTGGCTCCCTACTGCATGTAGGGTAACTCTTTTGAAGTCGGTGGTTCAGGCTCTCCTATTGTACAGATGCATGGCGTTATCTACCCCTACCAGCTTTGTCAAAGATTTTGAGAGTCTTTGTTGATAATTTCTCTAGTCTGGTAATCTCCTCTTGAGGAAGTGGAGTCTGGTTAAGTGGGAGGAGGTGTGTCAGCCAAAGCAAGAAGGTGGTCTTGGTCTGTGTTGGGCTAATTTGAATGGACAAGCTTTGGCAACTAAGCTTTATTGGAAATGGTGCACTCAGCAGCATCAAAATTGGGCTATGGTCCTCACTTCAAAATATCATGGGGATGTGGAGTGTGTGGAGGTTCCTAGATACAATCTTCTAGGTTAAGGGTCTATGGTGTGGTGTGCCCTCAAAAGGGGTGCCAAGTTGATTAAGGATGGACTATTTTGGGTTTGCAACTATGGTTTTGATGCTCTATTTTGGTTTGATTCTTGGGATGGATATCCCCCTATTGTGTTGGCACACCCTCACTTACATGATTTATGCAAGAACTTTTTGGAGGCTGGTTAGAGTCGTGTGGAGGATTTTAAAACCCCTCTTGTTTTGGTCTTGGCTACTTTGTTTAGGTGGAAGTACCTACAAGAGTGGTCTCCGGCGGGATCAATTGAGGACCATCAGGAGCTCATTCGCATTTTGGCTAGAAGATTTTGCAATTCTCTTCATGAGAGGGATGTTCTGGCCGGGGGTCGTAACTGAAAAGGTAAATACTCTATTACCTATGGTTATTGGGTTCTTGACAAGCAGATTTTTTGGATGTACGAGGGTCCCCTAGTGGAAGTAGATTTGAAATAAATTTTCTTGGCCCAAGTGCAACTTCTTCTCTTGGTTTGCGACTCATAAGAGATGTTTGACTTGGAGAACCTTTAGAAGAGGGGTTTTTAGGGCCCCTCCATGCGCGTTTTGTGCTATAATAGTGATGATAATTCTTCTCATCTCTTCTTTTGGTGTTTTTTTGCCAGGATGATTTGACACTTTTGGTGGGAAGCCTGGAAACAGTCGTGCAAACACGCTTCCTCCTTGGGTGATTTCTTGTGTAGACTTGGTAATTCCCCTGCTAAGACTTCTTTCCTACATATAGCTTGGAAGATTGGTCCTAGTTTGATTCTCTAACACATCTGGTTGGAGCATAATTGCAAGATTTTTCTAGATAAGAATCTCCAGATTCGCCAAGTTTGGTTGAAAATTTTGGGGGTTCTCCAAGAGACTTTGGTGGCCAAGTGTGATCTTTCGGTCCCAGTGGGTCCTGGAGATATTGGAGTGGTTTGTTGTTTGGGCATTCATGTTGGTGAGAAGGATGGGCCTTGGCCTTGTCTAGGTTAGAGGGCTAGAGGAAAGGTTTTGAGGGTTGGTCATTGGAGGCCACCTCCGATAGGGGTGTTGAAGATTAGTACTGATGGATCCTCTAGAGGTAATCTTGGTCATGCTAGGATTGGTGGCATTGGGAGAGATAGTTTTGGAGTGGTTGAGTTCTTCTTCTTGGAGTATAGGGGTTGGCATTCCAACAACTTCATGGAGTCTTTGGCTATTCTATTGGCTTTGAAAGGGGATTGGGCCCTTGGCTAGAGAAGGATAATTTGTGAGCCTGACTCGTAGATTATGATTGATTTGTTGAACAAGCACCAATTAGAGGGGGTGAGTTGGCAGTTGGCAATGGTGGTTAGTCAAATCATCTCTTTGAGTGGAGTCTTGGACTCTATCTCCTTCTGCCATATCCTGCGGGAGTGGAATAGGGTGGTCGATGGTTTGGCTAAATGGGCTTCTAAGAGGATGGAAATTGGGAGTATTGAAGATTGGGGTGGTCTCCCTGAGAATCTATCTCAATAATTGGAGGATCTGATTATGAAGGACATGAGGTGTTTTTTGGCCGGTGATTGATGGCTCTTTCTGTTGATTTTATCCCCTAGTGGGTTGGTTGTACTACCTGGCTTTGTACCAATTTATTGATTTAATAAAGTTTTTACCCTCGTTTTTATTAAAAAAAAAGATATTCAAAAATAATAATATAATAAATATTAGTTTAGATATCTTAAATATATTTATCTAAAAAATGTAAAAGATATCTATCAATTTGGAGCTGTTTTATTTATATTTACTGTAAAGTGATTTTATTTTATTTTGAATTATTTTATTTATGAACATAAATTTTATTTCTACTTATTTTGGAGTTTTATGTTTATTATTAAATATTAACATTTTGACATTTAAATGGTTGTCAAATTTAAGGTGAAAGATAAAAGTTTTTGTTAACACATTCACACTATTACACTCCACCTCTTGTTACCATTGTAGACTACCTCTTGACATTAATTAGTTATAAGAAAAATATGCATTTTAAGTTATATATTTTTTCAATAAATATTATATAATAAATTTTTTAATAGAGTATATACTAAATCATGTAAAAATATATTATCCTTAGAAATTAAAAAGCTTGTATCCTTGTCTATTTTTTATATGTATTAAATCAGTTATTGAATGTATTTGAATGTTTAATGTTTAGAGTTTAAGTATGAGAATGGTGACATGATATTCTTAATGTTTATAGAGATTTAACTCAAGAGATAGTAGTGAATGCCAAAACATCCCTCTCTACATCATCAATATCTATTGTGTAAGTTTCCAACATTAGTCCTTGTGACTTGTGTAGACTCTCAATCCAAGTTACAAAAACCAAGTTGACTCAATAAATAAACTTAGAAACTCAAATAAGAAACTACACTCAAAGATAGCAACGATGAAAGAAAAACAAAAATGAAATGCAAAACAAAATCAAAGTTAAAATATCCATTGTGATACCATAGATTTGCTCTTGGATGAGGTATAAGTTGCTTAAATCAACAACCAACAAAATGATCATTTGAAAATCCTTGAAATGATGGATAAATGAGTTGATTTATAGAGTTCGAGAGAGGAATATGAATAGTGGAGATTCAATCTCAATGGACGGTTGAGACTGAATGAGAGAAAGTGGGGAATCTTGACTAGTTAAGAATAGTCATGGGAGTTACAAATAGGTGAGGATAATTATCTATGATTATTTATTCATTTTGAATAAATAGGTGTGCATGGCATAAAAATAGAGATGGCATAATGAGGGGGTTCACAAAGGAATCTTGACTAGATATTTATGAATTATTGAAAATAGATAATGGATATTATTTGGATATGGATAAATGGAGAAAAAAATTATATTTATTTAATGGAAAATAGTATTTATGGAGATAATTATTTTATTAAGGATGGGTAATGAAAGGGGAATTTGAAAAGGGACTAGGAAACAAGAATGGGTTACAACAAGGATGTAACAAAGTACCAAGTGATGTTAGGAAATGATTAGAATTAGGTGTTTACTTCTTTTCTTTCTTTGAAATGGTATTATGAAATAAAAATATTTCAAAGAAAGTAGATATAAGCACCCAAATAGAAAAGGGGAACATGCCCTAGGCATTGGTATTTTAGGATAAATTTAGGGATGCCCCCTCAAGAGGACAATCGGGGATGGGGAACATGAGTGTGCTCTCAAAATAGATGGAAGAAGGAATAGATGGGTAGGGACCAAATAAAGGTGGATAGGGGGATGGAATTGACTGAGAGAAGGGGGGGGAAATGAATGATAATTAAGGTACATGCTAGGAGT
>VDFB02047144.1:44942062-44953614 GCA_007258455.2 Sequoia sempervirens
TTAAAATCATGCCACAAAATGCATTAAAAATATTCTTGAATGTATCATGGAAGCATGGGGAAATTTTCTTCCTAGATTTGGAAGTATTCTCTTCATTTATAGAACCTTTGGATTTGTTGTGATAATGCATGGAGAAGGCCAAGATATCCACTACAAATTGAGCTCATATACGACGTATAAACACATAGCTATGAAATTTTAACCACTAAAATATATTAGGGCATAGGCAAAGTGTTTCCATTTTTCTTTGAATCCATTTCAATATGCATAAAGAATGTTTTCTAGGTACTATTGGTCATATCTAGTAGGTGCAGGGCTAAAAATTATTGGGCTATTTTCTCCTCTATCATTGGAAAACTACCTACAAATCCACTTCAAAATGATGAACACTAGTATCTAAGAGGTAAACACCATTTTTTGATAGTCACTATACTTCTGTAGCTCCTCAAATGCATTTTGGTCCATCTTGATGGGTAGATGGGAGTTATAGAGAAATGATAGGAAAGAGTTTGAATTTTATGTGGAAGAAGTAAAGGAATGCAAAGATTTACATTGGAATTAGATGTAAGAAAAGTTCATATGGATGGAAGTGCAGTAGGGGTTAGATTCTTGTAATAAAAGTGCATTAAGAGGATGTAGAAAAAGAGTGCAGAAGTAGAGGTGATAGGGAGTGGGGATGGAGGAATCAAACACTGATTCCTGCCCTAGGCCTTTCCTTATAATACCTTCTTGGTGCTCTGCTTCACCAACCTAACCTATAGGCCCTTCCTCATGGCTAGGTGCCCCTGGTTTTTCTGACCAACCCCTCTTCTATCAACAAGCTTCCTTCTACCAAGCCAACCTTGGTGCTTCGCCATATGCTCTCCATTGGCCCTTACTCTTCCCTAAAGACCAAATATCCTCAACCTTCTATCAATATTCTTGCAAGGGGTGAGAGGTGTTGTAAGGATTCAAAATGATAAAACTAGGGTTCTTAAACAACCACAAGTTTCCAACTTACTATCGCTTTCACAAGGTTCCTTTCCTAGGGTTTGAAAGGCTAGTAGCCCTTGAGCCCCAATTAGGCCTGTCAACAGAGTCAAACTGCACTTTTCTTCTAAACCCACTAAAGGACCAAGGTAATTTTCTTAGGGATGGTGTTTCTCATGCCTACACCTTCAATATTTCTAGGGTTTTAGCCCTGTACAGGCCGTACTCTATCCACACTCAAAACTGACCCAAAAGCTAGGGTTTTCAAGCTTTTCAAAGCTGTTTCTAGACTGTCAAAGAACTCTCACTCCAGATGAGATGATAGAACCTCCTCCTGACCTCCAAGCATAGCTAAGACCCTCAAGAAAATTCACAAGAAATAATTTCTTCAGTATCTCATTTCCCTTGCAAGTTATGAATCTTTTTCTCCAAGTCTTCCCTAACTGAACTTGCACTGGCTCACCTAGGGCAAAGCTTTGCTAGCATCTCCTGCACTGCCACAAAACCTAAATGCTACCATATTTACAAAGAGGGAGCCTAGACACTAATCCCAAAGGGCCGTACAAATTGTACGGTGGGAAAGTGCTCTAGAGCTCCATTCTTCCAAAACTGCCTGTTACAGGCTAGAAAAAGACAGTGGACAAACTATATACAAATAAAAGAAGAAAAATGATTTGCAAAGACAAAAAGTTAGCACAATAAGCTTGAAAAAACAATACTCTACATCCTACATAGGCCTAAATGCCTTGATCAATCCATTTTAGCATTGTTCTTGAACAAAAATAGAAAAATAATGGCAAAACGCTGTTTTTCTTCAACTTCCAAAAACACAGTCCATACAATGAACTTCCAACCTTCTATAAAGGTTGAGGAAACCTTTAAATATGCTTCTAAAATAGTTTAGCTTCTTGGGTCGAGCCTTTAGATGACCTAAAGATGCAAATTATAAAACCAACTGTGTTTTCTAAACTTTAGCAATTTTTACAACTTAGCCAAAAATGAAGATCTAAAACTACTTAACTCTTGTCAACCTCTTTCCAAAAGGTCAAAAAACATCCCTTAGATCACCACTAAATTTTCTACATGACCTTATGAACAACACAACAAAATTTAGAACTTCATTCAAGACTTCAATAAACCTAGTACCTTTCCAGGTGCTCCTGCACCATTCTTCCCCTCTCAACACAAACAACTAAGGAATTTTAGGAGAGATCAGAGACATATCAATGCCTTGCTTCTTAAAATCTGCTTCTTCTACCCAGGTAGCTTCAGATTCATGCTTATCCTTCCATTTGACAAGATGCTCCATGTACACCTCAAAGCTCTGCAGCCCTTCACCTTGGACTCCAAGATCTTTGGTTGCAGCCTGTCTAGAGCTGTACATGGTTGCTGACATCCCCAATATCTCCTTACCATCCCGATCCAAATTCTTGACTGTCCCTTTATACTTGATCAAATCAGCAACATTGAACACCGGTGAGATTCCTAGATCAGTAGGTAACTCCACCTTGTATGCATTCTTGCCATACTTGGCCAATATCTTGTAGGGACCCACTCTCTTCATCTACAACTTGGTTGAAATTCCCTTCTACAATCTTGATTTGTTAAGGTGGACCATAACATAGTCCCCTACTTGAAATTGCACATCTTTTCTTAACATATCTGCCTTCTCCTTCACTTTTTGTGTAGCCTCAAGAATCGCCTTTCTGACTCCGCTTCTTGGATCTCCTTCATGGTCTGACTGAAGTCTTCTGCATGTCCACTCCTATTCTCCATAGATCCAAGGTCTCTGAGCTCACAAATGCCTCTTGGGTGCATCCCATACACAACTTCAAAAGGACTTTTTCCTGTAGTTCTATTGACACTGTCATTATAAGCATACTCAGCTTGGGAAATAACCATATCCCATGTCTATCCATATTATTTAGTTAAGCACCTCAAAATATTACCTAACACTCTGTTAACCACCTCGATTTGACCATCGGTCTGAGGATGGTAAGCTGATCCAAATGACAGATTTGTACCCAATCTGCTCCATAGAGTCTTCTAAAAGTGACTCATGAACTTCACATCTCTGTTTGAAACAATGCTCAAAGGTAGCCCATGGATCCTAACAACTTCCTTGAAGAAAAGATGAGCTATGTAGCTGGCATCGTGAGTAGTTTTGCAAGGAATAAAATGACTCATCTTGCTAAATCTGTCTACCACAACATAAACACTGTCAAAACTAGTCTTGGTCTTAGGAAGACCTACCACAAAATCCATGCTCACACACTCCCATGGTCTGTTAGGAATGGGTAGGGGTTGATATAAACCAACATTGCTAGCTCCTCCCTTAGCTTTCATGCACACAACACATTGTTCCACATACCTTCTAACATCTCTTGCCAACTTAGGCCAGTAATAGAATCTTTGTACCAGCTCTAAAGTCTTATTTATGCCAAAATGCCCACTAAGACTGCCATTATGCTTTTCTTGAATCAGATTTTCCCTCATTGACCCTCTTGGAACACATAACTGATTACCCTTAAATAACAGTCCATTTTGCAATGTATACTTAGAATATTGGCTATGAAAATGATTCTCAAAATCAGAACATACCTTGTAAGCTTCTGAAAAGTCTTCATCTTCACCATAGAGGTCTTTGAAACTCTCTAATCCAATGCTCTGAGTCAGATTTTTGCACTCACAATAACCTTTTCTCATGAATGCATCTCGCTTAATCTTGTTCATTTGCCCTTTTCTTGTGCTTGATGGTAAAAGTGCTTGGATGTATTCCATCCATTTCAAATGCCTATTGCTCAACTTCTCTTGGGTGTTGATATAGCTAAGTGCCTGATTGTCAGTAAAGACCACAAACTCTTTAGGTAGGAGATAATGCCTCCACTTCCTAAGTGACTGCACTAAAGCATACAGTTCTAGGTCATAGGTAGAGTACTTTGTCTTGGCTTCATTGAGATTTCATCTAAAGAAGGGCCACAGCCTACCTTTCTAACTGGCATCTCCCACTACTACCCACCCCGTATCACAATTTCAACCGTGAACAGTTCTGTCAAAATCCAGTAATAATAAAATAGGTTGAGTTGCCACCTCTTGTTTCAGTTTCTCAAACCCTTTCTCAGCCTCTTGAGTCCACTTAAACTTTGTTTGCAGACCACCTTTGATAGTATCTAGGACCGGTGCACATATACCACTAATGTTCCTTATAAATTTTCTATAAAATTGGGCCAATCCATGAAAAATCCTTACCTCTGTTGCTGTGGTTGGTGTAGGCTAGTTTAGGATGGCTTCCACCTTGCTTGGATCCATCTTTAATGATCCTTTGGATACTACAAAGCCCAAGTAGACAAGATCTTGCTTGAAGAACTCACATTTCTTGAAGATTGATTGCCAACTTCTCCTCTTGCAACCTTTAAGAAACCATCTCAAACATGCTTGTTCTTTCATTGTCTATCAAAATCAAGATATATCATCAAGATATACTCTTACCACAAATATCCTTGTGGAAATCCTTAGCACTTCATTCATAGAGCCCCAAGAATGTGCTAGGGGTATTTGAGAGGCCAAATGGCATCACTTTCCACTCATATAACCCATCATTTGTCTTAAAAGATGTCTTCCACTCATCTCCATCCTTAATCCTGATTTGATGGTAGCCACTCTTGAGATCCAACTCATGTGAATACACGTCCTCCAAGGCAATCCATTAAGTCTTCTATTCTAGGGATAGGGAATCTATATCTGATTGTAATCCTATTTATTTCCCTAGAATTAGTACAAAGTCTCCACTTACCTCCCTTCTTAGATGCCAAAACCACTGGTGCACCGCGACAAGGGCTAATGCTCTTGAATCAATCCTTGATCCAACAATTGCACTTGCCCGCCAATTCCTCTAGATTCTCTGATTTGTGTTTGTATGCTACTTTGTTAGGTAAGAAGTTCTGTATGAAGTCAATTTGATGACTTATAGCTCTCTTTGGAGGTAAGGTTGTAGGTGTACCATCACTAACTATGCTCTTGTACTTATCAAGCAACTTTTGGACTGCTTCTGGTAAGACTGTCCTTTTAGCCTTGTCTTCCTCTTTAGGTTGCAACACAACCACATATCCTTCATTCCCTTGGTGTAGGTCCTTAAGGAACTCCTTACCACTGCTCAACATGATGTTTGGTGCCTTTGATTGTCCTTCATCTTCTTCTGTCAATGACTGCAGTTTGAAGGTTCTTCCATCCTTCTTGAATGAGATAGTGTTCTCTTTCCCATCATAAATGGCACTTCTGTCATATTGCCATGGTCTGCCCAGTAGTAGATGGCATGCATCCATGGGTAGTACATCACAAACCAACTTATCTTTATATCCTCCAATGGAAAACTCCACCGTTACTTGCTCATTAACTAAAACACTCTGCCCTTTGTTCAGCCATGTGACCTTGTAAGGGTTATTGTGAGGTATCTTCTCCAATTTTAGTTTTGCTACTGCCTCCTCTGAGATTATATTATCTTTTGAACCTGAATCTACAATGACTTTGCACACTTTTCCAAGTATCTTACACCTTACTCTAAAAAGAGCTCTTCTTTGTTTAGGTTCCTCTTTGACTAGCTGCCTGATCAGAACTCTGTTAAACATCAAATTTTCTCCTACCTCAGATTCTATATGATTGATCTCAGATGCCTTAGGACTCCTAGTGTCCTCTTGTGCATAAGCCACTCTCTTTTCATTGCTTGATGATGATGCTTCCTCCGGGCACCTATAAGCTGGATGACCTAGTTGGTTACAATGATAACACTTCATGTTTGCAAAATAGGAATTACTCCTGCCTGCTCCTCTTCCTCTGTTTGAACCTCCTTGAGGTCCTCTTCCTCTGTTAAATCCTCCTCTTGAAGATGTTTCACCTCCATGCTCAGTGAGTTTTGATTCTCATTGATTTCATTGTCATTGCCTCTACCTTTGCAGCTACCACGCCGTCTCCTTGATCTCTCACGCTTTGCCTCTCGGGCTCTAGAAGTCCGATCTTGCTTCCTCTTGTTCCTCCTTTCCCCTCAATCTTGATAGCTAACTGGCAACATTGGTAAAATCGCCTGGGACTTAGGATCCATCTCTATTCCATTTCAAGCTTACAGGTACCTAGCCACCTTAAGATTCCCCTATCCCTTCACATTAGGACCTCATACAAAGCTTTCTTTTGAAACCCTCGTTTTACATCTTGGTCTTTCTCGCTTTAGACCTTGCCTCTTCGTAGCTGAATCTCATAGTCATCCGGCATGTAGGTTTCCCTTTACCTTAGCAACCATTCCTTTCCAAGTTGATATAATGTTTACTATATTTTTCCTCTCTCCGTCTGAATAATGAGCTTCCCACCATGTCGTGCTGATCCTCTCAATCTTTGATTTAGCAACCTTCTACCTTTTTGTGCTTCGGGACTCCATCACATTCAAAAATGGTTCTCCATGCTCTTCTATCTAGTCCATGACCAATTATGTCCATTTCACATGGTATAGTTCTGCTTTTCTTTCCACTCAACGCTTCTTTAACGCCTTTCAAGCCGAATATTGTTTGATTCTGGAGCGATTTAACGAGACAGGAAAGCGAGAGCTGGAGTATTGATTTTGTTCGGGAATGCTTAACGACGGAGATGAAGAGCCGGTGATGAGATATTAATGATCCCCTGATATTTACCGGAGTGAGCTTACATTAATTTGAGGGAGCGAGGACTAACATTACTTTTGCTGATTTCTTATAAGACCTTCTTGGTGCTTTGCTTCACCAACCTAACCTATAGGCCCTTCCTCATGGCTAGGTGCCCCTGGTTTTTCTGACCAACCCCTCTTCTATCAACAAGCTTCCTTCTACCAAGCCAACCTTGGTGCTTCGCCATATGCTTTCCATTGGCCCTTACTCTTCCCTAAAGACCAAATATCCTCAACCTTCTATCAATGTTCTTGCAAGGGGTGAGAGGTGTTGTAAGGCTTCAAAATGATCAAACTAGGGTTCTTAAACAACCACAAGTTTCCAACTTACTATCACTTTCACAAGGTTCCTTTCCTAGGGTTTGAAAGGCTAGTAGCCCTTGAGCCCCAATTAGGCCTGTCAATTCAAACTGCACTTTTCTTCTAAACCCACTAAAGGACCAAGGTAATTTTCTTAGGGATGGTGTTTCTCATGCCTACACCTTCAAGATTTCTAGGGTTTTAGCCCTGTATAGGCCGTACTCTGTCCACACTCAAAACTGACCCAAAAGCTAGGGTTTTCAAGCTTTTCAAAGCTGTTTCCAGACTGTCAAAGAACTCTCACTCCAGATGAGCTGACAGAACCTCCTCCTAACCTCCAAGCATAGCTAAGACCCTCAAGAAAATTCACAAGAAAGAATTTCTTCAGTATCTCATTTCCCTTGCAAGTTATGAATCTTTTTCTCGAAGCCTGCCCTAACCGGACCTGCACTGGCTCGCCTAGGGCAAAGATTTGCTAGCATCTCCTGCACTGCCACAAAACCTAAATGCTACCATATTTACAAAGAGGGAGCCTAGACACTAATCCCGAAGGGCCGTACAAATTGTATGATGGGAAAGTGCTCTAGAGCTCCATTCTTCCAAAACTGCCTATTACAGGCCAGAAAAAGACAGTGGACAAACTATATACAAATAAAAGAAGAAAAATGATTTTCAAAGACAAAAATTTAGCACACTAAGCTTGAAAAAACATTACTCTACATCCTACATAGGCCTAAATGCCTTGATCAATCCATTTTAGCACTGTTCTTGAATAAAAACCAGAAAAATAATGGCAAAACGCTGTTTTTCTTCAACTTCCAAAAACACAGTCCGTACAATGAACTTCCAACCTTTCATAAAGGTCGAGGAAACCTTTAAATATGCTTCTCAAACAGTTGAGATTCTTGGGTCGAGCCTTTAGATGACCTAAAGATGCAAATTATAAAACCCACTGTGTTTTCTAAACTTTAGCAATTTTTACAACTTAGCCAAAAATGAAGATCTAAAACTACTTAACTCTTGTCAACCTCTTTCCCAAAGGTCAAAAAACATCCCTTAGATCACCACTAAATGGTATACATGACCTTATGAACAACACAACAAAATTTAGAACTTCATTCAAGACTTCAATAAACCTAGTACCTTTCCAGGAGCTCCTGCACCAAGAGGGTTCATCAAAACTAAAGGAAGTTTAATTAGAGGTGAAATTTCTATAAGGTTTAATTATGAGGTTGAATTCCTCTAGGAAAGGAAGTGGTAGAAAATATGGTGACATAAAGTGCATCTGAAAGTGGTTTAGTTCAATTGGAGGCTAGGTTTTGCAGAAGGTAGGGATGTGGATAATTGTAGATATTTTTGTTAGAAGTGAAGCTTGGTATTGCACCTTATAGATTTAGTTGAACATCAAAATATCACAAGAAGAGGGGAATGAACAAACAAAAAGATGAGGGAGAAAGGGAATTTGTGGGGATTCAATGTGGAAGTGAAATGTCTAATTGGAGGTTTTGAATTGTTAGGGAATTGGGGTTCAAGGGAATTTGGGAAGTCATACCAAAATGAGATGAGGAATGGGGGAAGTCTAAAAGGGGAACATTGACAAAGAACACAGATTTTGGATGTTTAGATTGATGAATTAAAAAACCTTATGATTGGTACTGAGATAAGGAATTGTTGAAAGTCTAAATTTGAAAGGTGTTTATAAAGGAACAAAAAAGTTTTAGGATTTCGGGGTAATAGGAAATGAGTATCAGGGTTAAATGAAGGCCACAACTTTGAATCTAAAAAAAATAGAGAAAAATATTAAAGAAGGTGTTGGGATTTGAGGAAGCATGGATGAGGGTATCATGGAAATGGATGGCCTAATCTTTTGGATTGATAGACATAAAATTTTGGATCATGAAAATATGACATTAGAAGGTATGTGTTAGCACATGAATCCAACAAAAGGATGACATCAATATTATAAAAATATGAAGCCATGAATACATCAACATTAGGGAATCAAAGTTGTATGGGAATGTATACATGTGGGACTAGGTCCAAAAGGTTGAAACATAAGAAATTATTTAATTGGTAGAGGATTAGGATGGTAGTGTTTAGAGGGAAATGGTACTCAAAGATGGAAAAGTTTGATAGTTTTGTCTCAAGGGCTTAGGAACTAGTTAGGTGAGAGTCCAAGATGTTGGAGTAGAGGGGAAATGCATGAAAATAAGGGAAACCATAAAAGGCCATAACTCCAATAATTATAGAGACACTAAGGGAAACATAAAAAATAACCTAGACTTAGACTTTTTGTAGATTTTTTGCATCTCTTGAAACTTAGGGAACCCACTTAGAAGTCTTAGATAAAATATTATTAATGGGTCAATAGTGTTAAAAGAAAAATATAGGAACAAAACAAAGAGAAAAGAAACACAACAAAATGGTATGTCAACACAAACTTATTAGAAAATAAAAAAATAAAAAATAAAATAATCCACTAACTTTATTTTAAAGTTTTAGAGTGTGTTGTGAGACCTTTGATGTGTTTCGAAAACAAATTGTCACACTCATATGATATTTTTTGAAGGAGATACCACAACTTAAAAATGTCTTATACTCATGGTGTAACCATCCCTATCAGATCTAGTCCATACTTTAATAATATTTTTAGTTAATTAATAACTATTGTACCTTCCATAGTTAATGGTCAACTTGGTTCCCCTACAATTGGTTTATTTAATATAAATTTCAACTTCAACCATGAGGCTACCTTGCATGTCTTTCACTCCAAGGTGAAAAATCTCAATTAACACCTTGGATATTTCAAAAATGTTTAAAAGGTAAGAACATTTTTTATGTTGTTGTGCCTTTGGTTGGGGCATTTTTTTTATTTTTTAAATAGTCATTCTAAAGGTCTTGAGTTCCTTTTGGGGGTTGGAACATATTGTTCATAGTGATATCCTCGCCTTGATGAAGTACCTTGAAGGATTTGACAAATCCAAATCTAATGTCACTAGAAATATTTTTTTGGTTTCTATATTGGTTCTTACAACCCATATGTTGTGGAACACACATATGCCAACTTTCTTTGCATATCTAGGGGTGATGCATGCTTCATATTCTGGATTCATCCCACTTCCATAGGCCACAAACTTTGGATTTCTCGGTGGGCTCCTCGCTACCTTTATACCCTTTGTATTGCAAGACTTCTCTTCACATGATTTGAATTTTATTATAAATACATCCACTAGTATTCCAACCCCTTTGCATAGTGCTAACCACAAAATGAACTATATAATACAAAATATAGAAAAATTTAATCACCAATTTGCTTCTTTATCTACCTCTCTCTTAACTACACATTCCTCCCTATTATAACTACATTATGCTTTTGTTGCACATTATTTCCACTCTCCTTCCTATCAATTTTTAGATGCCACACTTTGATAAATACAACAAAAAGGGTGATCCATCCACAAACACATGTGTTTTCTTTCACAACATTGTGCATTGATTTTATTTTTGAAGATTAACTATCTGCTAAGCTATTCTCATGGTCCTTGAAAGAAACCATGCTCATTTTTTTTCTTTCTTCTTGACCACTTGAATTTTTTATCAATTAGAAAATTGGGTCTTATAGCACTTCCAATCAAATATTGGCCCCTAGGTCACCTTCACTAATTAGGTCCATTGCAAGCAAGGAGATGATGAGAAAGTAACCGATTTTATCTTCATATATTAGTATCTCTTTTCTCATATTTTGTATGCCTACTCGATTTAATGCGACTGCACATTCCTCCCTATTATAGCTACATTATGCTTTTGTTGCACATTATTTCCACTCTCCTTCCTATCAATTTTGAGATGCTACACTTTGATAAATACAACAAAAAGGGCGATCCACAAACACATGTGTTTGCTTTCACAACATTGTGCATTGATTTTATTTTTGAAGATTAACTATCTACTAAGCTATTCTCATGGTCCTTGAAAGAAACCATGCTCATTTTTTTTCTTTCTTCTTGACCACTTGAATTTTTTATCAATTAGAAAATTGGGTCTTACAACACTTCCAATCAAATATCGGCCCCTAGGTCACCTTCACTAATTAGGTCCATTGCAAGCAAGGAGATGATGAGAAAGTAATCGATTTTATCTTCAGATATTAGTATCTCTTTTCTCATATTTTGTATGCCTACTTGATTTAATGTGCAAAGAGTTTTTATTGAAAACCTTTACCCTTTAGTTAGGGATAATATATTATTAATTAGGTATCCATCTTTTGTGCATCCTAGACTGCGCTATGTGAATTATAGCATACAATTAGATAATTTAAGGCACTCACCTTAAAAGATCTTATCGACACACTTGGGGGATCTTCTTTATCATTTAATTATACAAAAGAATAAAAATATTTTGAGAAATAATTATTTTGTGAAAAATAATGCTTCCACCATAGTACCTCCTCATGCCTTGGCTACTTGTATTGCTCCACATAAGAAAATAGATGATTAACCAAATCACTTAATTCTCCTCATTTTATTCTCAAGAATCTCCTAAAAAATAATTTATTGTAACACCCCTATCTATCCTCTAGACACAAACTCTAGCCCTT
>VDFB02047144.1:44953714-44972208 GCA_007258455.2 Sequoia sempervirens
GTATTGTGAAGGGCATGCCAGGAAGATCGAGCCAATGTATGATGCGCCCAGATACTGGTGTTAATACTTCCATAATCTCAATGTATGTCGATCGGCCTTTTTCAGAATAATGGAAACTGGAACAATGATAGAGGCCCAACAAAAAAGACTCACGCCCTGCACCAAATGTATTCACAAAATCACAAAGGCACCAAACCTTGCAACCTCTGGAAATTTACAATTCATGAAACCTCCAAAACAGGCCAAAAACTTCCTGCAAAAAACAACGATAGTTCGAAACAGATCCAAATTCAGATGTCTGGCTCGGGTATATGGCTGAGGTCGCGGACTATGTTTGTTGAGCTTGGTGATGAATCAAAAGAGTAAATTGATGCTCTGTTTGACGCAAGTCAATAGGACAAGCCAAGGGATTTCCAAAAGATGCATATGATTTATTCGGGGGCACACAAAAAAAACTCAAACTAGAGTTGCAATCGGACCTTAACAGCGGCCAAAAATGGCAGAGATAAGTCCACTGGCAACGTGATATAGCAGATGAAGGCCAAAACTGGTGTATTACTCTTTCAAACCCTGTAAACAATTAACCAGGCAAGTCCACAGAAAAATTCCACGAACCAGACAGGAGTATAACCCTTCAAATAAGCCGGATAGGCCAAAAATGCTTACAAATAGGCCAAAATTTTGAAAAAACTAGCAATGGGCAGGGGGCGAAACTAGCCCTTGCTAAAAAAAAATCATTTTCTCCAAATTTTCTGTTCCATACGGATGTATATAGTACGGATTTGTACAGTACAATGAAGTAAAGGAATTAAAAAATTGTAAAAAAATGAAAGTTATTGAAATTTACGAAACTGGATGTATTTTTTATTTCTTAGGCCTTTTGAGTGTCTATTTGGCTCCACAATGCTCTAATGATAGGGCTATGTGTGGGAGTCACCTTGATGTAGGAACTCACTCTAATTGCTTTGATACCATGTTGGTGAATTCCAAGATTGAAAGCATGAAAGAGCCTTCCACGAGTGAACAATATATAAGCATGATGATATGTCTATCAATATACAAATGAAGAGTGTAAATATAATGAAGAACCTTGCATATATCTAGGCAAGGTAGATAAGATAGGAAGGTAGGACTTAACAATTGACTAACCCTCCAAACTTAGAACCATTGTGATCTCACTTGATTGTAGTGTGTAAGCAAGTGTCAAATATGCAAGTAGTAGGTGTCTCAAATGATGAGGATATATTTCTCAATGCTATGAAGTGAGACAAAAGCTTAAAAATCCTTAAGTGGAGATTTAAGCAATGTGAATAAAACTCTCCTAGATAGACTAAAAGCTAACTAGTTTGATAAAGTCACTATTTACACCAACATATCTACCTATTACCTTTGTCATATGTTTACCAAAAAATTTCCTACAAAAATAGGGGTATTTATCACTAAATTACAACAATTTGTTCCTAAAGACCAAGTATGAGAAATAATTAGAATCCCTTTCAAGCCTCTTAGTATGCATGATATAGAGACTACACTGTAGACTCTTGGTTATCCTAACTAGTCCATGTAATAAAAAAATGAATCCTCTTTCCCTAAATTTGAGGGAGAGGTTCATACCATTGAACAAGTTTCAAATTAGGAACATGGTAGATTGTGAATAGAAGAGAATCAAGAGATTGAAGCTTACTAATTATTTGAATAAATTGGTTTGGGAACATCTGTGGTTCATGAACAATAACAATATTCTATCATTTTATAAAAATTCAATGAAACATATGACACTACTAAGATATAAAAATTATATTTAATGGCAATAGTTGTAAAATTGGAGTTGGCATTGGCATGTGATTAATCTCACCTCGAGAGAAATACCAAAAATCATATCGATTGCAAATCCACTATACCAAGATTATTGTTGAGTATGAATCACTACTACATGGACTACTTTATGTTAAGAAGAAGCATATAAAATTGCTATAGGTCTATAGGAATTCAAAATTGGTCATTAAACAAGTGAGATCTCAATGTGAGATGAAGAATGTAGATGAAAGCATAGAATCATCATGTTTGGGATCTATTAGAATCCCTTGACCCATTAAATCTATAAGAAATCCACAAAAAAGGGTGTAGAGGTAGACAATATGCCTCTAATAGGTTCCCAAATCTAGTAACTAAGAATATATTGACCAAAGATGTGGTCAAACTTGTAATCAACACCACCATACCTGATAACCAAGGTCATTGGATGGTTTCTAAAATTATGAAGTTTTATCTTATTCCACAAGATGAATTAGTTGCTAAATTAGCCCCCAAAGTTGAAGAAATTGTAATGACGAGAATTGTAAACCCTTACAATTTTGTAATATGTTTTGGGCTCATTTTAGTGTCTATCTCCCCTAGTGTGTTTTAAGGTCCATTCGGCCCTTGCATTGGCCTTTTTCCACCCATGGTTCCAAGACCTTGCCTCCCATGGTCTTTTTTTATCAAAAATAATGTTGCATTCATGTTAACCTTGTAAGTTTATTATCTTTGGACCTTTCTGAAGCTCAAACTATTCAAACACTAGAGTGGCACACTAACATCCACAATTATTTATTTCTCAATAGACATTTGTAGCGTTTCGCCACCTCCTACCTGCCCAAGTCAATGGCAACTCGTGATGAATCTAAATGACTCTCCAAATCCTCCATATCTCCCTTGTATTCCTCATTTTTAAATTTATTTCATCTACACTTAATATCACTCTCACTAGTATTGCCTCTTGTACACCAACACTACTATAACAATCTTCTTGAAGGTCTTGTAGAATTTGATAGCATCTTTATCCCCTTTATCTTCATCAAGATTCTAGAGGCAACATGTTCTAATTTTTCTTTGCTCTTACCTTCTCTAATTTCTCATTGTTATTGTTACCCAATTTTCTCCTATGGGCTCAATCAGGGGAAATTATATTTCAAATTCGCACGTGGATCAAATGTGGCTCCCATAAGGGTTGAGCCCAGCGTGTATATGCTCGGATTTCCTTGGGAGGGTCCTTATCTGACAGGGAAGTCTATTGGAAAGCCTCGCCTCAGTCAATTTTGGTATAAAACTCATCAGAGCAGAAAGTCGACAAGACCCTCCTGTTGTCTTGCCGACTAGCAGTGTGTGTTATCTGTTTGAATACACCAATCGCCAGGACATTTGGGTTGCCATGAGTCCTTATGTATCTCTCCGCGTGGGATGTCTCACCGACAATAGCTCACAAAGTTGGCGTCATGGAGATGTTTGTGTTTGCTGTGAGGTCTAGTCGTCAGGATGATGTCTCGGCGACTAACGATGGGCTGGCGAAAAAGGATGTCAACGGGGAGAAAAGGTGGGCCTCGCTATGATGTCTCAGCAACCGATGATGTCTCACTGAAACAGAGAGCCTTCGCAAAAAAAAAATGAAGACCTCGCTATGATGTCTCATCGACCAAGCGACGTCTCCCCGAAATGAAGCACGCTCTCGGCAAAAGAAAGGAGTTCGTCGTGATGTCTCGACGATCAAGCAGAGGTCTCAGCGAAAGTTTTGAGCTCAATATGAGGTCTCGCCGACCAAGTAGGGTCTTGTCAAGATAAAGCAAGCTTGTCGAGAGAGTTTAACATCGGTATATCGTCTAACCGACAGGGCGATATCTTGTCGAGGAGGTTGCACTCACTGACAGAAGGCTCGGTCAGTGTAATGTCTCACCGACCAAGGATGGTCTTGTAGAAGCAGAATGAATTCACCATGATGTCTCGGTGAAAGCAGGAGGTCCTTCCAAAGATGAGGGATCTCGGTATGGTGTTTTGCCTTCGGTAAGAGGTCTCCCCGACACATGGGTGGTCTCGCCGACGGAGGAACACAGCAATATAATGATGGGGCCTCGGCAAGAGGTCTTCCCGACTTGCCAGTGTCTTGCCGAAGGAAGGATGCTTGAGCTTGGGGAAAGTGATTTCTGTTCGCTATAATGTTTTGTCGATAGCGATGGTCTTGGCGACATCTTATGCAGCGGTATAACTCATGAAGATCGGTATGACCTCCTGTCGACTAAAGGATGTCTTGCCAAATGCGCATGACTAGGCAATGAAGTGGCGATATTAGTATGACTCCTAAGGGCTCACCATGAGGTCTCTCCCGAATGCGAATGGTCTTGCCGATGGTCTGGGTGACGACCACTATGGATGTCGATATGACTTTTGCAGCTCGATGTGAACTCTCATCGACGGTTGTATTCTATGTCGATGCTACTGTAGAATATAATCGCATCGGTGAGACATGATAAGTGTCTCACCGACATGCAATTCGGTCTAAGAGCTTTTGACCGCCCAAGGAAGATTGTATGACGTCTGTTCAGCCAATCAGAGGGGGCTACAGGCGAGCCGTGGCAGTTTGGCCGGTGAGAGAAAGATCAACAGAGAGAAAGCGACATGGATTTTCTCTGAGCCTAGGAGCATTCAAAGCAGCTCGGCAAGGAGGTTCGAAGGTGGACACGAAGACCAGGAAGTTAATGTTGTAGTTGTGAAATATCAAGAAGGTCATCCCTGGAGCAACTCTTCACCGACATGGACAGCAGGGACTCTCTTAAATGCAACATTAATTTCATTCGAAAAGATCTAGGGGGCAGATCTTTCTGAAGGTTGATATTTTTGTAAGCCCTAAGGGGCCGACATCTTTTTGTATATATGGCATTTTTTGCCTTTTTTGTAGTGAGTTTGGACTTGCATATTTTTCTGCTTTTGTGACTTCTGAGAGTCCTTAGAGGAGAATACTAGGTTTTGTAACTCATTTACAGGAATTGAATGTACAGTTTCACCTTTGGAGATCAATAAAGAAAGCAACTTCTGCCTTCTCAGTTATCTGTTTCATTGAGTGTGTTGAATGATTGATAAATTTACATGTGAGTTTCTTTTATTCCTTGTTAGTTGTCTCATTAATAGCACTTTTAAGCAGAGGAGATGTGTATATTGCAGGTTATAGGCTATGTTAGTGATGCAAATAGTTTTAGTTGTGAGGAGAATTTATCATCCTTCTAGGACTGCATGTATCGTAGCTTTCTTATAAAACATTTATGCAATATCATATGAGTATTGAGTTGTGCATATTAGCTTTTACTAGTTGATTGAAAATTGTGTGTTAAGCAGTTGTTCATGTTTTGAACAAATTTGGTGTATCACCATAGGAGTAGTTTCCAATTTATGTATTCTTTCTCCCTTTATCTCGCAAAGATTAGTAATTAAGTGATATTACCAGTTAGGAGCCGGCCTCATCCGGAGGTTCATTTCAACTTTAGGTGACCCACAACCTTGAAATGATCCCATGTTTCTCTAGAAAGCTCAGTTTTTGTAACTTTGCATAGGGTGCAATTTTTAGAGATAACCATTATTATAGCTTCCTTTTTTAGTGCCCTTAGCACCTTGGGATTTCAGTTCTTAGTTATTTACATTCTCATTCACATTCTAGTCTATATTATTTAGATTCTCGCTACTATGTTGGTTCTTAAGGAAATTTAAGATAGGAGAACACAATTTTTATTCATTTTCTACATCTTGGTTGTCCATTGAGGTTGAAAGACCTAAAAAGGGCTTGACCATTCATGGCAAGCTCATTTACAACCCCAAAATTTATCTCTTCTCAACTAATAGGTTTCCCAAGGATCAAGTCACAAGGATTTTCATTTCATTGAATACATATATTAGATTATTTCATTTGTGTATCATTCAGTATCCCCTAGTTTTCTAATTTTGCTTTTGTTGTGTCTTGTTACACAAATGAGTCCAAAATCAAGTGGAAATTTTAGATTTTTTTTAAGACAACTACGCAATATTGGAATGGCAATGCATGAGAGAACTATAGTGCATTAGCTAGCCCAAACATATAACTTATTATGAAGCAAGAGTTACCCGAGATAATATACTCAGATCATATATCTCATCAAACATTTAATGTAGGTGTCTAATTGTGTCTCAATTAGAAAAAATAATGGAGAGATTCTCCTTTTTGTTGATTTTAGGGATCGTAACAAAGCCTCTCTCAAATATCATTATCCTCTACTATAAATGGATCAATCTTATAAACCATGGAAGGATTAGATAGATTATCAATGATAGATTATTTTTTTGGGCTTCAATCAAATATTAGTCAAAGAAGAGGATCAACATAAGACAATATTCAGATTTTTTTTGGGCTTCAATCAAATATTAGTCAAAGAAGAGGATCAACATAAGACAATATTCACCATAAAATGGCGTACTTTTGTCTACAAAAAATGTCATTTGGTTTATCAAATGATGGGGCCAGCTTTCAAAGGGTAATAGCTATTGGTTTCAAAGGATCTTATTAATGAGATCTTGACCTATCTTAATGACTTGAAATTATTCTCAAAAATAAGGAGGATCATTTTGACCACTTGGAAAAGATATGCCAAAGATGACGATAATTTGAAATTTCCCTCAATTTCCAAAAAGTGTATATTTGGTGTCATGTAAGGAAAATTTTGGGGACACACTATCTCTAAACAAAGCTTAGCTATTGATCCTACAAGAATTTCGGCTATCCTTGAACTTTCACTACCCCAACACAAGAAGATCCTACAATCCATCCTAGGAAAGATTAACTTTGTGAGGAAATTCATATCATATTTCATGGACATAGTGTGCCCCATCCCTCTCACGCTAAAAGAGGATCAATAGTTAAAATAGAAAAAAGGATGGTATAGGAGCATTTGAGAAAAACCGAGGAAGTAATATCTAAGGCCTTCGTACAAATTAACCTTGCTTTTTGTAAAGATGTTCTCATATATGTGTATGGTGGTCATGCTAGTATTGCTACAATACTAACTTGGATGGAAGAAAACAATAATAATGAACATCCCATTACATTTTTTAGTCAAACATTAAAGGATATTGAGGTAAAGTATACCTTCATAGAAAAGCAAATATATATATCTTGTTGAAGGGACTAAAAAGGCTTAGGCATGTGTTCTCTTCTAACAAATTCAATACAATGTTCATTCATCTCAATATAAGAGAATGTATCTTCAATGGATAAAATAGTCAAAAAAATAATGGGATGGGTAGCCAAAATCCTTGAATGTGACAAAGATAAAGCTAAAAAAGCTAGTGAAAGGTAGGGCTCTTTGTCACATTTTGTAGAATATATACTTGTCCCAAAGGATTCAAAAGAAATGTAAAGTCAACAAGTAGAAACTTGTTTGACCATTGAAGAAGAACAAGAACTAGGATGTGTGTAGGATAGAGTCAAATTCTTCTAAACAAGACAATTTCTAAGCAAGCTAAATCTAACTAGAGGAAGATAGTATAAATCACAAGCAATGCCATACAAATTAATAGAGGGCGTTTTGGGTGTGATTATTGATTAGGAGCTTGATCTTAATAGCCCAAACACTAGTAATGCTTGGGGAAAGTCAAATGATCACGACTACCTCCAATTGGTGGTTTAGTTCTTGCCATTTGGTGCCCTTGTTTTATTTCTCTTTGGATTTGTTCATTACGGCTTTGTCTTGTGTGGACTTTGAGGTGTGACTTTTTCCACCTTTTTTTTTTTGTTGATGTGTTATATTAATCTTTATATAGAATGATATAACACATTTATTCATAAAAAGATGATACATGAATTTCTTTTAAAAAATTCAATATAATAATAGTTAGGTTGTGACTTGATCTCAATATTCATGGAACAAGATAGGTTCTCCTAAATTTGTCATTCTTTCATAATGTTTTACTTCTTTGACTTTGAAAAAAGCTTGGAATGTCACATCCATTATCAAACAATAGTCATTCTCATTTTATGTTAAAACTTTGTGACCTCCCATCAATTTAGATTCCTTTTGGAAACCATAACTTGTGTTGCAATCCTTTATCTATGAAAGGAGTTTTGAGTGATACACATCTAATTTTAAATTGTTGTCATTTTCATGTGTATGAAAATCTTTGTGACTTAATGCAAACATTTAGACACAAGATAAAATATAATGAAATTGTATTTCTTTTAGAATTCATAATTAATTTATTTTTTAATCTTTTGAAAGATGTTTTGAGTGGTATATCCGTTTTCAAATAGTAGTCAATTCTCATTTTTTTATAGAAAACTGGGTTTAGAAATGACACAAGAAGCATGATATTGAAGAAAGTGGTACAATTCTTGTTATATGGACCTTCTTCATTAAAAAGATCTCTAACAAAATTCTACATAGAGCAAGGAGGACAAAGGAAGAGAGGACGCCAGTCTTTGGAAGGATTGATCAGTCGAAAGAAGTGGGTGAAGCTTAGCTGTAAAATGGAAGATTTTGTAGATGGCAGGTGAAAGTGTCTTTCTCTGTCATTGTATTCAACTTCCACTTAAAGACACATCATTTTCAATAAAGATTTCTTTCTAACATGGACTATTTGATAGCTTATATAATACCAAAGCATGTTTCGTCAATATAACTTACAAGTAGCAATATGAAAATGCTCTCAACCAACAGACCTAGACGGCCTTGACTCATGCTTGCTTTTATTGCCCACTAGGATGGGTTTTGCCTGAAACCAGAATGTTTTCAATACTTAAATATAATATTCCTGAAAAGTTAAAAAAGTTTCTTTTTCCTTCAGGACAATCAAACTTCCTGTTCCATCTTCCTAGATCCCTTCTTGATGTCTTTAAATTTCCTTGGTTCTTTTTACACGTTCAACAACATACAAATCTTTCCTTTCGTACTATGACGCATGTGTGCTGCGACAGGCAATTAGACTATGACCCTCTGTATAAAGTTCTCGCCCTGGATTCCATTGAAAAGCACTTGAAATTTACTCAATGGTATGGAAATGTCTTCTAGCCCTATTAAGAAAATTTTATTAAAAAGAAATAATAATTAAGAATTTAGGTGGCCGTTAAGATCATCATGCGATGACAAGATTAATGCACTTTGACTGAGACTCGAGCTCTACAAATTGCTTCCTCGAGAGAACATCAAAGACCATTACAAAGCATTTGAAGAAGGGAGGATCTAATCTGCAGAGCGCAGAAACTATCTTCTTCCATCCTTTCCAGGTGTAATCTTCTTTCAATTTTGTCAAGTCCGTAATCAAATTTCTCTTCGAGCAAGCTCTCAGATGATAAGTGCTTATAAAGAAGAATTCCCGCAACAATGAAAATGCTAAATAAAGTACTAAAGAACACGGAGAGGATGTGTTTGAAGGAAAAGGAGCAGGATGTAGGATGTATTGAGTAGTGAACCAGGCACACAACATAGAACTATGCTTGGTTTATGTATACTTTGTTTTCTCCAAGAAAATCTTCATCTGACTATGGTCTTCTAGAAGCCTTTGGAATGTTATGGAATACATGAAATTATAACTTAATTTCTATTCAATCGAGAGAATAGTCTAAAACTCTTCAACATCTTCAATGCATGGTCAATATTATCCATTTCCAACTAAATCTTTTTGTAATTGTACTGAAATTGATGAAAATATCGTTTTTGTTTATTGACTGCCATGATCAAACTGTTGCAGGCAAGGTGGCATTCCAAAAAGACTGCCATGATCAAACTGTTGCAGGCATGGTGGCATTCCAAAAAGAATCTTGAAAGAAATTTTTTACATAGATATCGCTTATTTCATGAGACCATGACAGCCAATAAACACATTTCTCCTGAAATCAATAGGAAAAACAGAGAAGAGAAAACCAAACCAACAGAGTTCTCGGCGGCTGCCATAATCCATACAGAAATTTCTGATTATCAGAAACATTCACGTGCAGAAACTTGCTCAAGTGAGGCATGGTACTTCTAAAAAGTAACTCTGAAATATATAATTTGTTCATCGAAAACATTGGTTTGTTGGAAAATCCTGTGACAATAGAATGTTACATCACAAAAGGTTTATCCATCCAGCGAATGGTGCACCCATGGGCTTCTAAGCGCTTAATTAGAGCACACGGTAATTTAAACTTTAAGCATTCAAGAAGCTTCAGTTTCTTTAAACACTTGCAAGCCAACAGAGTAGAAACAAAGCCATTAACAGTTACATTCCTCAAATGAACCAACTTCATGTTCTGTAAGCAAGTAAGGCCCGCTAGTGCTGATAATCCAACATCTGAGACTGTACAATATGAAAGATTTACCTGCAGAAACACCAGAGTCCAATGTAAAGATATGAAGGGTAGCATGATTCAAAATGTTGGCACAATTTATCTGCAGAAATACTAGAGATTCCAATGCGAGATATGGTGGGGAACATGAACCAAAAAGTTTCACAATATGAAAGATTTATCCGCTGAAATACCACAGATTCCAATGTGAGATATGCAAGGGAACATGAAACAAAGAATTACATAGTAAGATATAATTACCTGTCGTAAATTCTGACATGAATCGGCTATCGCCAATATCCCAGCATCATCAACACAGTAACACCTTTTGATATCTAATTCGGCAATGTGTTTGCATCCTAAAGCAATTGCTGAAAGACCAGCAGATGAAATACCAGAACAACCTCGGATTTCAATGTTACGAAGTTCACGCAGTTGCGAGATAGACTTCAGAGCATCATCACTAACATGCATGCAGTAAGAAAGGTTTATGCTCTTTAACCTTGGGCACCCATTTGAGATTGCTGTTATTCCAGCATCACCAACACCTGTGGATCTGGATATACAATCTCAATTAGTAACCTGTAAAAAGGCAAGATAGTGCTTCCACTATCTTGCACTATCATGGACTGTGGAAATATCATATCTCTTAACCTGCAAACATCTTAATTTGAGAATAGAAACTTTCAAAAATCTTTCTCAACTTTTGCTTTTCCTAGAAACATTAATGTAAAGATGCTGTAGGCATCCTTAATTCATGAAAGCACCTGTACAGATCAAGTTCTTGGAGATTTAAGCAACGTACACCTATATGGATGATCCCCTCATCAGATATATTTGGGCAGAATCCTAGCTTCAAAGTGATCAATTCAGAGCACCTAGAAAGGGATTCCAATCCTGCATGAGTAGATATTGTAAATAAAAGAATTGTAAAAGACGATGTAAGATATCCCTATGCCTATAGGCTAAAAACCCATTACTATCAAATAATTCCCTTCAAAACTCTCTTCATTTTCAAATCTGAAGTATGGAACCTGTGTTGTTTACACTGCAGTCAGTAAGGTCAAGCTCTTGCAGGAAAGGACAACACTCCCCTAACATTGTCAAACTCTTTTCTGTAACCAAGTGACAAGATTCAATCTTAAGAGATGTAAGATATCTGCATGATCTTGCAACAGCTGATAAAGCAATATCAGTTAGATCACAGCAGCATGTAAGATCTAACTTGTTCAGCTCTCTACAGTATGCCAAAAATCCTTGCAGTTCTTCATCTGTGACTCCAATACACTTGCTTAAGCTCAATTCCCTCAAATATTTGCACCTTCTACCAAAGGACTCCAGTGCATTGCTAGAAATTTTACAACCATCAAATTTGATTATTTGCAGTCTGTCAAAAGTTTGAGAGCTTGCAAAATGACTTGTAATCTGCATTTTACACAGAAATAGATTGTTAGATTATAAAATAATGGCCACAATATGTATTAAATTTATGTAATTAAATACTTTGACAATCAAGAAATTTAGCCTTTACCAAAGCTTTAATACTTACTGGTATGCAATAGGCAAGAGTAAGTTGGCACAACTCTGGGGAAACACTTGCAAGGTTGATTATTCCAGTAGAGCTAATATTGTGACACTTTGAAATATCCAGTCCCTATGACAGTCAACAAGCAACATATCACAGCAGATACATAAATTTTAGGGTCCAAACTTTTAGCCAGATTCTTATGATATGTAGTGTGTTTCATTGGATCAGTGACGAAGCAGAAACAAATCCTTACTGAAAATATATGTGAATCTAATAAAATTCCTTAAAATGTGCAATTAGTTCAAATTTTTAAAAGCAAAAATAAATGTAGATCCTTTTATAGAATAGTACAAGTGAGATTCACAGATCTTCCGAAATCTGGGGCAAAATTGCATGAAAAGATAATTACTAAAAGAAATATACCAAAAGGGGGCAAAGACGACAGATCCACATTATAAACCTTCTTAGGGCCTGCAGAATTTCTTGCAAACCAGAATTTTATGTTTTCTTTACAAGCTCCACAATAGGTTTCCTCATGATTGGGCCTTGGCAATACTTGATGCTTCCAACATTGTTCTGGCACTGTACTAGATAAGACTAGGATACCATTACAAGTTGTAACATATTTGTACTAGTAATAAGTAATAACCAATGAATCAATAACTTGTAACTGTCGTTTGCTAGTAGCAACTCTCTGCTGGTTAGAATTCACTTGTTCCATAATACTGAAGCTTATACATGCAACACCACTTATCACTTACATGCTATGCTAGCTAGGAAGCTAGATAGAAAATCAAACTCATAAACAGAGGACATGTGAAAAAAGCAAAAATGAAACCACAAAGATAGAATGAGTTTAAAAGTTAAGTCATAGCATTGGCCATGGAAGCCTGATTTGATCGAAGAACTGTTATGAGCACAACCTGCAATCCTTGAGGATCTAAGTAGATGGACAATGCCCACTTTGTTTTCGAGCATTGTCACTTTGTTTTTGAGCATTGTCATTAGGTCAAAACCTGAGGACATAAAAAATTGAAACAGGCAGCCTTCCCAGCTTTTGATCAGCTTTCAATTCCCACCAAGGACTAGAGAGTTGTATGGAACATAGAATGAACAATGTAGTGGCATGGGCAAAAGATCCTCAATTCCTTTAAGATGTAGTCCAGCCAACATGCAGCCCACCAGCCCAAATACTCCTCCAAAGGGAACATCCAGCACATGAAGGAGCTGAGACAGAGAGAATGCCAATGACGGCATGTTTCAACTTTCAAGTGAGGAAGGACTTCTCACGTAATGAAACAACTAAGGAAAATAAGACAAGTAATAGAACTTGAATTTGGGGCAAAAAGTCAAGTAAATATCAAAAGAAGCCATGATCAAGAAGCCCAAGTCATAAGCCATCGAGGCACCTACAAATAAAGCAGTGGGTAGTTAGCTACTAGGATGGGGATTACCCAAAGTTGCCCAATAAGGTTGAGACTGCACTGATCCACTCCTGAAATAAGTGGGTAGTGATCAAGATGTCTAGATTGACTTTTGCCAAGTTTCAACAGTTTGACAAATAACTCGATAGCCTAGCGGTCAATGTGAATAAAACCAGGAAGGAAAAATAGACATGTTGAGAAAGGAAGCTCTCTTGTTGAATATTTAAGTCCAGAAACCGACCAGCTAGTCATCAACCAAGGTAATGAAATCAGTGAGAGCAACCACCTCAATTATCGATTTAAAGGATATATTTGCAACATTATGAAGCTTGAAAACTTGATGAAGAGGGAAGAGGCCAGTTGGGGTCAAATGGGGATTGCAACTGATCTGAAATGGATCAATTGTAATATGTAAATACTAAAACCTATATTCAACAGCATTTCAAGGACAAGTTCAGTGGGGTGGCAGGGGACACATTTTGTAGATGGTGGTCTGGGGCCATTTTGGGAGGATGATCAGGACAGCAGTATAAAACATATCAAATTTCTACAATTTTAACTATACATGACATCAAAAGAAATTATTGTTGCTATACTGCTATCAGATTATCACTGATTGGTTCAGCTTTGTCTATTACTGTCTATCATTGATTGATTCAGTCTTATCTATTTCGGTAGTAGACAAAGCTGAATTGATCAGTGATAGGCTGATAGCAATATAGCAGCAATAAAAAAATAAAAGTAAAACAGAAATTGATCCTGTTGATGCGTGTTTTATGACTCACCAAGCACTTTAGAATAAAGAATCCAAAGACACTCTATCCTCTCTTGAAAAACTGTCTAGTAGGCTAAGATTGCCAAAAGATCATACAGCAATTCCAATGTTTCATAAGTTGGGTGCGGATAAGCTCTGTGGAAGATATGATTTTGCCGGTAACACAAGGGGATTTACTCCAGCAAGTTACTTAGAAAGCAATGACCTAGATGCAGCGATTTTTTTTTTTTGGTTTTCGGATTTCGGATAAAAAAATGAAAAAGAGGGAGGGTTGAGGAATCCTATACTATTCCTATCAACTCAAGAGACAATAAAGATTGAATGAAACCGAATAACAATACTTTGTTTCACCACGAAATACGACAACTACACAAAGCAAGTGCAATCTTCTGGGAGCTTGTGCTTAAATTTTTCTTACTACGAACAACACCATCAATAGAACAACATCATTCGAAATAATACAATGAAGCTTCCACATTATAAGCTCAGTCTAACTTTACGCATTGAATAGAAAGCATCCATCCAAAGAAAGTATGAGCAAAGTTTCACTAATCATTACGATCAATCTATCATTCCTTTAACATACATCTAAAATAAATTCTATCTTGAAACCATTCAATGAGGAGAAGTACGTAACCATGCAACCATTTGACAATAAAAGGATTCAAAGCACCTCATGCATCATGAACTTTATTATCAAAAAGTCTTTTGCAACAATTTCAAAAAACTCTTTCTCTCTTATTATTATGCTATTTATCTATTCTTCTTATCTCTCCTATATTCTTATGTGTCTCTATATCTCTGTATGTCTATATGTCTATGAGAGAATGAGAGAGGGTTTATATAGAGTTGTTGGAAGACAATGAACAGCCGAGATTAATCAGGAATCAATGGCAGAGATTAAAAAAAACCCTAATTAGGGTTTCCCAAAACACAATCAGATAACAGGCAGTGAACTGGAGTGAAGAGCTATTCTTGAGGAGGTGCATCCTTATCCTCTTTGGTTGCAGTATACTGGATGAATTTAGAAACTATCATGTCAACCTCCTCGATTGTGACAGGTGGCAGTGCATTGACCCTGAATTCCAGCAGATCGAGATCATCCGAGCATCCGGCAAAAGTGTTCCCATTCTGATTCCTGTTGCTGGAAATTGCGAAAGACGAATAGGAGGTCAGCTGCCTTAGTCAAATTTTGCTTGCAAACAGGCCTAGTGGTGAAGAAGATATCTTGAATTTTGCTCTTCAAGTTTTCAAACTGCAAGGTGTTTGCTCGTACAGTGTCCTTTTCCAGCACATCTGCAGCCACAGCTAGAATCTTCTCCCTAATTTCTTTTGTCTTCTCCTCAGTTCGGATTGTATTTGCCTTAATCTTTTCTATGATTTCACTTCGTATGATCAGTGTCATGTACCAACTGCTGAAATCATAAGTTGCCCCTGGTGCAATTACTTCTCCGTCGACCAGCTCTTGTTTCGACACTCCCTTAAGCACTTTGAGACATGGAAGGATTTTGTCTTGAACATCCTGAGCATTATCCCATGCTTCTGCCAATGTTGCAATTCTTGAGAGCAAAGAAGAAGTCTGCCCATATGCCAATGCTAGTCTTTCTGCAAATACAGCCACCTCTTGCATGTTGCTACTTAGCCATTCTTTAGTCTCCTTGGCTATATTCTTCTCCTCTCCGAAAATCTCCTGAGAAGTATTTCATCAATGGAGGAGTTGCTGAGGCGGTCTGATCGAGAGGCTTAGTTAAGTGTTGAATATACTCCTTGAGTCGTTCAACCTCTCGTTTATACTCCTTTTTCTTTACTATCTCCTTCTCCAGCCTGGCTTTGATAGTGGCAACAAAATTGTCCAACTCTTCCATCTCTTATTCCTTTGTGGTAGGGCCTAAATCGATAGTGGTGATGGCATACTCCTGGGAAGTAATCTCTTCCCTCGATTTTTCAACTGTCGATACAGCAACTTGGACTGTACGATGCCCAGCTTCGTCTCTCTGGATGGCGGAGAAGGTTTTGGCAGGCTTCTTTGCACTGACTGCTTCCAATCTGGCCAAGAAATCGGCCATGTCATCTTCTTCTTCCGAAACTTTTTTAGGCTCCTTTATCTTCAATCTCTCTTTCAGCCAATCAAGAATAGTTGGCTGCACAGTATCTTCTTCTTCCTGAACGTCTTGCACGACCTGGATTTCTTGGATTCCTCTCAAGGCTGAAATCATCCCATCTTCAAACTCATTGTCCAAAATATCAACCTCATTGTTTGACTCCAGAACCTCGGTGTCCGTGGGTGATGGAGGCTCATCATCTTCGAGCTGAATAGGGATAGGAGAGGGAATTTGTATATCTCCAAGAGATTCATCAATGTCTAAGATTTCATTCACATTCGCGGAGATGGCATAACAAAGAGGCTTCAGTCTCTGCTGCTTCTTAGCAAGTCCTTCATTTGCAATTTTTTTTCCCTTCGCTTCTTTCCTTTTCTTAGGATTTGAGCTTTGAATTGGCTCATCTCATTGGCTTGCTCCAGCATTAGAAGAGTAAGATTTTGATTCGCCCATCATAGTGTATGTCAAAGGCATTCCCCTTTTCCACAGGTCTTTGATCTGCTGGTCTGCCCACCATTGTGAATACTTGGTGACAGGCCTCATAAAGGTATCCAAGTCAACAATTTCAAGTTCTGACCAGCGCATGGGAGAAAGAGGCTAGTTTCCATCAAAACCTGGCTGTGTGAATTCGCCATCATCCTCAAGTTGGTCTGGCACGCAGAAGAGTTTTGTTGTTCTAATCAAGCTGACAGGCAGTCTAGACCACAATCTTTTCCTGATATCAAATTCATCTGTGGCATTAGCCCAGTAATCTTCCAGGTCCACTTGGTGTTTATATTTCCTTCTGTTCACAATTCCAATGTGATGGTGAGGATCAAAATTGGCTCGAGATCGGTATGATGTGAACGGATACCACTGCATTTCCAGTCTAGCACCTTCAGCTGCTTGTGCGGACGAGCAATATTCTTCCATGTTCCCGAGAAAGAATGGGAAAGTGACGGCTGCTTTCTGCTTGGGCCTTTGGATATTTTGGAAATTCTCCAATTGCCTAAGTACCTCCAATAGGATCATCCTGTGGGTGGGGTAGATAGGAAGTTTGTACGGATTGCCAGTGAATCCCTGGATTCGGATATAAGTAAATTTAGGAAACTGGATGTACAAGGATCCATATTTACTAATAAGGCTTTTCGCTTCATGTGTCAACCTCTGATGAGTTCCCCCTTGTAGTATCCTCGTGATGGTCATCAAGAATGCGTCGTGTGCTCTTCTAAAATGGGATTTGGCAGAAAGTTGCAATTGAGGATAACATTCATATGCCTTGAACTGATTTTCTCCATTCCCGACAACACCTTTGCATATCAATCTAGGATATTTATAGGCTCTGGCCAATAGGTAAACAATGTAGGAACCCATATGAAATGACTTAGTCCTTTCAAGGTTGATCAATTGTTCATGGATGTTATCACTGATCATTCTTGACCAGTCAAACATTCTGACTCCGAAGGTGATTTCCTCGATAAAGAAGTACATCCACGTTTCAAAATAGGCACCTTATTCTGTTCAAGAGCAAAACAATGTCACCGTAGTCCTCCTTGAAGTCTGTTCTGCGCAGCTTCTTAGGCATTTTCTTGGCAGAAGCTCGTGGCTTTTCTAACCATGTTTTGTTGATATGGGTCACACATTGATCTGCTTGATCATCACAGATTCTTTTGGCTTCCCCTTTTGTTTTGTATGAAGCTCAAACATGGTCCGGTATGCCAAATGCCTCTTGGATAGCTGGTGCTCCAAGGTGCGCCAAAATTCTTCCATCATGAGCTATAATCTGTCTTTCCTATGAATTGTAATGTCTTGCACATTCAACCATTAATTCGACACACTGGGTTGCTGGAGGAAATCCGACAGCTTGGACAATTCCATTGCGCATCATTCTGCAGGTAATCGCTGTTGGCATAAGTCCATTTAATCCATACATCCTTTTCTTAAACTCTTCAAAGTCCACATGTCCGAGGTCTGTATCTATAATGTTCTTCCACTTGGAAGTGATCTTCGTCTCCTGTTGGGCTCCCTTGCTGGCGAATTTCATTGGTGCTTTCTTTGACGATCCTCTAGGATTGGTCATCAACCTGCGAGAAAGAGAATATAATAAACATTCAATTATTTTTCTCTACAATTTTCTTACAAAACTTTCAGCTTGTTGGAAGTTAAATTCGATGAAAAAGCAAGCTAAGTATAACACTTAGTGAAATTTTCGAAGATAAAATGAAGAGAGAGGTAAAAATAATTCATCAAACTTCGAGATTACTCTGTGGCTGGCAATTTAATTGAAAACTTCGAAAATCTGGTTTTTATTGCTGAAAAAGCAAGCAATCTTTTGAAAATTACGACCTTCAGCCCACAATTCTATCTCTTTCTTCGTTCTTTCTCCTCAAAAAGAATTGATTACCAACTTTCAAAATTTCTATCCTTCAAGACAATTTCTCTCTCTTCGAGAAATTTCTAACTCTTAAAAAATATTCCAACTCTCGTGAAAAAACTAACTCTTGAAATGAAGAGAGAGCTAAGCTTCTTCTTGAATCGCAATTGTGAGTTGATAGTGATTTGCGAATGCCTTATAAAGTTGAAAAAATTTGTTCCA
>VDFB02047144.1:44972308-45013320 GCA_007258455.2 Sequoia sempervirens
GATATTAAACAACAACGAATCTAAATTAAAAAAATTTGTCACGAAAAGAGATTTTCCTGACTATTCACAATTGAAATTTTGATTTACAATTTACATGTTATGGAAAAATGAAAAACAACCCCCCTTTTAGAGCACTTAATGGTTTAGCTAAATATTTAACGATTATAAAGACAAACATAATTTTAATCGGCTTTAGCATAAACAGTCACAAATAATAGTAATTGTGTTTTAGCTGAGTGTCATTGAAAGAGAAGAATGAATGAATGAATGAAAGATTTTAATGACGTCCACGAGACTAAACAGTCTATGGGACCAAGACCCAAATTTAATTTTCTTTCATGCTTTTTTCTAAATCAGATCTCCTACTATTGATTTTGACTAGAAGGCTGGCCGTCTGGTTGATCTTATCCTCCTCGAATAACTGCTGCATATCATCCATACCCAAACTATTTGCATATTGTTTACGGATGTCTTCATAAGCTATGCATTCCAAGAAGAAGTGTCGCTCTGTCTCAACCACCCCCTTATTGCAGAATATGCAGGTTCTTTCTTCCCACGTTTCCTTAGGAGACTTCCATCTACCGGTCTCGCACCTAAGATGATGTGATCCTGTCCTCATCTGTGCTATTAACACCCTCGCTTTCCCTTTAATAGCAGCCCCTAAATACGTTTTTTCACCATGATCCTTTGTCGGGTTAAACTCTTTGATGTAGTATGCTTTTTTTCGCCCAATCTGATTTGACCACATGGCAGTCCTAAATTTTTCCTTCACGTAATCTTTTATTTCACTATTGGTGTTGGGACACTCTTGCAAATTGATGTCCCACTTGTTCAGCCACTTGTTGTTCTGCTTCATCCAAGTTTTCTTTCTACGGTTTAGCACCTCCTCCATAACCGCTTTGGGCCACCGGTGGTTGTCCATGTTTTCAATCTTCTTTAGATAACTTATCAACCGAGTTATCGCTGATGCCTCCAAGGGAAAAGCCCCCGCTTCAGCTAAAAGAATTTCATATGGGACCGTGGCCTTAACTTTGAGATTGCTTGTTATTAGGTGTTTTTGGATTCTTTCAATTTGTCTCCAGCTGCAATTTGACATATTGCTTCCCCACACTTCACACCCATAAAGTACAACTGGCGTGACAAGTAAACCAAAAAGAGTTTTCTTGGTTTTCCAATCCCAAAGTTCCGCTTTCCTACATCTGTTTTGCAGCAGGAAAAAGGCCTTCCACCCTCCCTGTATCCTTTTCGCCCGACAGGTCTCCCAGCTGAGCTTATGGTGAAAATCAATCCCAAGATACTTGTATTCTTTCACTATATTGAGTGGACTACCTTCAAAAAGAAAGATGTGTTGTTTTTCTTTTCTATTCAAAGAGAAAATCATGATTTTGGTTTTGGTGGTGTTCACTTGCATTCCCACTTCCTGACAGAAGTGTTCTAAAGCTTTCAAATGTTCTCTTAACCCATGAGCTGTTTTTGAAATCAAAATAAGATCGTCAGCATACAGAAGTAATTTCACTACATAACCTGCTAATTGGATACCGTCCCCTCCATCCTTGCTTAACCAAGCTTCCAACTTATCAATGTAGAGCCCAAAAAGCGTGGGAGATAAAGGGCAGCCTTGCTTAACCCCAATGTCGCTGCCAAAACATTCTGACATACCCTCACTTGTTCTGATTTTAGCATTAACCTTCTCATATAACCTGTGAACAGCTGCTCTAAACATATTTGGAATGCCTAATTCCTCCATCCTATTCCACAGTTTGTCCCTAGGCACCGTGTCAAAAGCTTTCTTGAAGTCAACGAAACAGCAATAAGCTTCCTCACCCTGGCAGTCCCAAATCTTCTCAATCAAGTGCCTAAGGGTGATGCAGTGATCAATGGTAGAGTGCCTAGATCTGAAGCCTGCCTGCCCCTTTGCCCTCATTTTCTGCCCAAATGCTGATCCTACGCTCAACCATGCTCCCAAAGAGTTTGCCAAAGATAGGATTAACCATAATTGTGCGATAGTTAGATGGGCTATTAATATCACCACTTTTAAACAAAGGAATGACCACACTGGTAGTCCACTCCACAGGAAAGCCTTCCTGATTGACATTGTTGAAAATTCTTGTTATGAAAGGAGCGAGAGTTTCAATCCCCCACTTTAGAAATTCAGCCTGAATCCCATCTATGTCCTGTGCTTTCCCACTTGCTAACTTCTTTATTCCCTGTTTAATATCATCCACGGTGAATAGTTCCGTTGATGTGTTAACAACTGGAGGGATGCTTTTCTCATGGACCCGCTCATAAAGGAGCCTAGCATACTCTAACCATTGTGCATCAGTGATATTGTTCTCCACCTTCTCTTTCTTTTGCTGCAGTTCCCTCCAAAAGCCTTTAGGATTCTGCTTCCCAAGTGAGATTAGCTCCTTCCTTCTTTCATTAACGTATTCCATTTTTTTGGATTGCACTAATTTTACATATTTTTTCTTGTATTCTTTGTCCATATCACACTCCTTTAGCGATCTCTTGGCTGCCTTACACTCATCATCATACCACGGATTTGCCGGAAATGTGTTTGCAGCCCTCACCTTGGGAAAAGACCTTTTGCATGCATTTAATGCTTTGTGGATTATCGGGATCAGCAAACTGCTGTGAATATGGGCATCAGCCTCTTTAACAGAGTTAATCTCTCCCTCATTCTTCAAATCATGGAACTGCTGTCTAAGAACAGCATTAAATATTTCTTTATTTTCCTGATTTATGAGGATTTTACCCTTGGGAAGGTCTTTTTTTTGCATGTGTTGAACTTGCTTGTTGTGCTGATTGATAGTAGAAACACGAAGCTTAACCCGAAGGGGTAAGTGGTCATAATTCATCTCAATAGGACAGTCCTCTATGTCAAACTCCAACAGCCTAGAACCAAAACTTTGAGAGCAAACCACGTAGTCAACCACACTTTGACCGTTGTAGGTCTTGCACGTGACTCCCCCAGATGTCGGCCAATTTCTCACCCCGTTGCAAATAACCATGCCAAACAAACTACAAAGCCCAAGTAATTCAGTCCCAAACGAATTCACAGTGCCATTATCATCTTGAGATGTTCTTTCCCAATGGAAACCACCACCTTCCTCCAACCATAAAGGATTGTTCTCCCCTTTTGCTTCACTGCTCAACTGAAGAGACTGATTATTAGCTGTCCTTGCATTAAAGTCACCCATTAAAACCACATCTCCAAGAATGTTAAAAGTAGAGATATCTTTTTTTAGTGATGCATACGGATCTTCATTGTCTAAATTCCGCTTCTTATAAAACTTTGAATTTTTAGGAGCAAAGTAGCAAGCAGCTAGACTAAAAGTTACCCCTTTTTCAGTTATTTGCAGCCATATGTATTGTTTATTTATGTCTTCTTTTACACACTCAACAATTCCCTGCCACTTCTCAGCTATTAGCACTGCAACCCCTCCATGACCTTTACCTATTTCATTTCCTTCGTTCCACACTGAAACTTTCTTATACCCTTCGAAATCCGGAATTTTGCAGCCCTCATGTTCATGCGTTTCCGTAAGAATGATAATATCTTTCCCTTTTGCTATGGGCCCCAAACCAGGTCCTCTTCTCCATGGATATCCTCTACAATTCCAGCTTACAACATGTAGGTAGTCCTGTGGGGCCCTTAAATCCTATTTCTTGTTTGAGAAACGCTCACTAATTTGGGCTTTCCCGTTCTTCAACCAAGCCCATTTGCCTTCATTTCTTGCTGTTTTTACCTTCTCCCATTCCTTCCTTTGTTCTTCTTGTTGCTCGAAAGTCAAATCTTCATCTAAATAAATATGTGTGCCTTTGAGTAACCCCCTGTTTTTTAGGATCTTATTTTTATCTTCTAAATTTCTCAAAGTGACTCTTACATGCCTATCTCTTCCTCCATCTATCCTTCTCCCAATTCTACTAGCTTGCTGAATATGCCCTGTCCATTGCAGCTTATCTTTAAGGAATTCCCTTGTTAGAATGTCGATTCTCTCCTTCTCCCCGAAGTCCTTCAAACCTTTAATGATAATGTTTGTAACCCTGCTTTGTTTATCTTTTTCTTCTCTTAACTGTCTTTTAACTTGTTGTTCAATAATTCCTTTTTGCTCGTTTGATGATCCACTCACCGTTTGTGACCAAGATTTGGCCTCTTCTATGTGTACCCTTAACTGATTCTCTTTTACCTCCAAGTCTGCTAATGCTGTTTGGATCTCCTTTAACTCCATTATATTTTCTCCTCCCTCTACCGCTGATTTCTCGTTTTTTGCTGTTTTTAATTGGTCTAACTCTTGCCTTAGGGTGGTCAATTCTTGCTGTTTTGGATCTCCTTTAACTCCATTATATTTTAAGAGGGTTGGAATTAACTTCTTTTTACCAAGTTTTTGCTGGAGCTTGAAGGGAAGAGATCGCACAAAGTGGAAGGATTTTGACCATGTGGAAGTCCCACACTACTAGAGGTTGATATGGGCTGCAAAGTAGAAAATCTAAGAACTGCAACTCCTTTTGATCGATTCTTTGGGATGGTTGGAGTCGTTGAAGAGTTTTAATGGGCAATGAGAATGTCGTGTGAAGAGGTGGTCGTTACGCTAGCCAAGAGGAGTCCAAAATGCAAGATAAACACTTCAACAATAGTCTGAGATGCCACGAACAAGCTGCAGATGGAGGTTGCCTCCCAATGGAGAAGACTCGTGGAGACGCCTAGTAAATGTATGGCAATGGAAGGCGACATAGGTCGTTTGAATGGGAGCAGGATAAGCTGAATCCAGAGGTATTGTGAAAGGCATGCCAGGAAGATCGATCCAATGTATGATGCGCCCAGATACTGGTGCTAATACTTCCATAATCTCAATGTATGTCGATCGGCCTTTTTCAGAATAATGGAAACTGGAACAATGATAGAGGCCCAACAAAAAAAACTCACGCCCTGCACCAAATGTATTCACAAAATCACAAAGGCATCAAACCTTGCAACCTCTGGAAATTTACAATTCATGAAACCTCCAAAACAGGCCAAAAAATTCCTGCAAAAAACAACGATAGTTCGAAACAGATCCAAATTCAGATGTCTGGCTCGGGTATATGGCTGAGGTCGCGGACTATGTTTGTTGAGCTTGGTGATTAATCAAAAGAGTAAATTGATACTCTGTTTGGCGCAAGTCAATAGGACAAGCCAAGGGATTTCCAAAAGATGCATATGATTTATTCGAGGGCACACAAAAAAAACTCAAACTAGAGTTGCAATCGGACCTTAACAGCGGCCAAAAACGGCAGAGATAAGTCCATTGGCAACGTGATATAGCAGATGAAGGCCAAAACTGGTGTATTGCTCTTTCAAACCCTGTAAACAATTAACCAGGCAAGTCCACAGAAAAATTCCACGAACCAGACAGGAGTATAACCCTTCAAATAAGCCGGATAGGCCAAAAATGCTTACAAATAGGCCAAAATTTTGAAAAAACTAGCAATGGGCAGGGGGCGAAACTAGCCCTTGCTAAAAAAAAATCATTTTCTCCAAATTTTCTGTTCCATACGGATGTATATAGTACGGATTTGTACAGTACAATGAAGTAAAGGAATTAAAAAATTGTAAAAAAATGAAAGTTATTGAAATTTACGAAACTGGATGTATTTTTTATTTCTTAGGCCTTTTGAGTGTCTATTTGGCTCCACAATGCTCTAATGATAGGGCTATGTGTGGGAGTCACCTTGATGTAGGAACTCACTCTAATTGCTTTGATACCATGTTGGTGAATTCCAAGATTGAAAGCATGAAAGAGCCTTCCACGAGTGAACAATATATAAGCATGATGATATGTCTATCAATATACAAATGAAGAGTGTAAATATAATGAAGAACCTTGCATATATCTAGGCAAGGTAGATAAGATAGGAAGGTAGGACTTAACAATTGACTAACCCTCCAAACTTAGAACCATTGTGATCTCACTTGATTGTAGTGTGTAAGCAAGTGTCAAATATGCAAGTAGTAGGTGTCTCAAATGATGAGGATATATTTCTCAATGCTATGAAGTGAGACAAAAGCTTAAAAATCCTTAAGTGGAGATTTAAGCAATGTGAATAAAACTCTCCTAGATAGACTAAAAGCTAACTAGTTTGATAAAGTCACTATTTACACCAACATATCTACCTATTACCTTTGTCATATGTTTACCAAAAAATTTCCTACAAAAATAGGGGTATTTATCACTAAATTACAACAATTTGTTCCTAAAGACCAAGTATGAGAAATAATTAGAATCCCTTTCAAGCCTCTTAGTATGCATGATATAGAGACTACACTGTAGACTCTTGGTTATCCTAACTAGTCCATGTAATAAAAAAATGAATCCTCTTTCCCTAAATTTGAGGGAGAGGTTCATACCATTGAACAAGTTTCAAATTAGGAACATGGTAGATTGTGAATAGAAGAGAATCAAGAGATTGAAGCTTACTAATTATTTGAATAAATTGGTTTGGGAACATCTGTGGTTCATGAACAATAACAATATTCTATCATTTTATAAAAATTCAATGAAACATATGACACTACTAAGATATGAAAATTATATTTAATGGCAATAGTTGTAAAATTGGAGTTGGCATTGGCATGTGATTAATCTCACCTCAAGGAGAGAAATACCAAAAATCATATCGATTGCAAATCCACTATACCAAGATTATTGTTGAGTATGAATCACTACTACATGGACTACTTTATGTTAAGAAGAAGCGTATAAAATTGCTATAGGTCTATAGGAATTCAAAATTGGCCATTAAACAAGTGAGATCTCAATGTGAGATGAAGAATGTAGATGAAAGCATAGAATCATCATGTTTGGGATCTATTAGAATCCCTTGACCCATTAAATCTATAAGAAATCCCCAAAAAAGGGTGTAGAGGTAGACAATATGCCTCTAATAGGTTCCCAAATCTAGTAACTAAGAATATATTGACCAAAGATGTGGTCAAACTTGTAATCAACACCACCATACCTGATAACCAAGGTCATTAGATGGTTTCTAAAATTATGAAGTCTTATTTTATTCCACAAGATGAATTAGTTGCTAAATTAGCCCCCAAAGTTAAAGAAATTGTAATGACAAGAATTGTAAACCCTTACAATTTTGTAATATGTTTTGGGCTCATTTTAGTGTCTATCTCCCCTAGTGTGTTTTAAGGTCCATTCGGCCCTTGCATTGGCCTTTTTCCACCCATGGTTCCAAGACCTTGCCTCCCATGGTCTTTTTTTATCAAAAATAATGTTGCATTCATGTTAACCTTGTAAGTTTATTATCTTTGGACCTTTCTGAAGCTCAAACTATTCAAACACTAGAGTGGCACACTAACATCCACAATTATTTATTTCTCAATAGACATTTGTAGCGTTTCGCCACCTCCTACCTACCCAAGTCAATGGCAACTCGTGATGAATCTAAATGACTCTCCAAATCCTCCATATCTCCCTTGTATTCCTCATTTTTAAATTTATTTCATCTACACTTAATATCACTCTCACTAGTATTGCCTCTTGTACACCAACACTACTATAACAATCTTCTTGAAGGTCTTGTAGAATTTGATAGCATCTTTATCCCCTTTATCTTCATCAAGATTCTAGAGGCAACATGTTCTAATTTTTCTTTGCTCTTACCTTCTCTAATTTCTCATTGTTATTGTTACCCAATTTTCTCCTATGGGCTCAATCAGGGGAAATTATATTTCAAATTCGCACATGGATCAAATGTGGCTCCCATAAGGGTTGAGCCCAGCGTACATATGCTCAGATTTCCTTGGGAGGGTCCTTATCTGACAGGGAAGTCTATTGGAAAGCCTCGCCTCAGTCAGTTTTGGTATAAAACTCATCAGAGCAGAAAGTCGGCAAGACCCTCCTGTTGTCTTGCCAACTAGCAGTGCGTGTTATCTGTTTGAATACACCAATCGCCAGGACATTTGGGTCGCCATGAGTCCTTATGTATCTCTCTGCGTGGGATGTCTCACTGACAATAGCTCACAAAGTTGGCGTCATGGAGATGTTTGTGTTCGCCGTGAGGTCTAGTCGTCGGGATGATGTCTCGGCGACTAACGATGGTCTCGGAAAAAAAGGATGTCAACGGGGAGAAAAGGTGGGCCTCGCTATGATGTCTCGGCGACCGATGATGTCTCACCGAAACAGAGAGCCTTCGCCAAAAAAAAAATGAAGACCTCGCTATGATGTCTCACCGACCAAGCGACGTCTCCCTGAAATGAAGCACGCTCTCGGCAAAAGAAAGGAGTTCATTGTGATGTCTCGGCGATCAAGCAAAGGTCTTGACGAAATTTTTGAGCTCGATATGAGGTCTCGCTGACTAGGTAGGGTCTTGTCAGGATAAAGCAAGCTCACCGAGAGAGTTTAACATCGGTATATCGTCTAACCGACAGGGCGATGTCTTGCCGAAGAGGTTGCACTCGCTGACAGAAGGCTCGGTCGGTGTAACGTCTCACCAACCAAGGATGGTCTTGTCGAAGCAGAATGAATTCGCCATGATGTCTCGGCAAAAGCAGGAGGTCCTTCCAAAGATGAGGGGTCTCGGTATGGTGTTTTGCCTTCGGTAAGAGGTCTCACCGACACATGGGTGGTCTTGCCGACGGAGGAACACAGAAATATAATGATGGGGCCTCGGCAAGAGGTCTTCCCGACTTGCCAGTGTCTTGCCGAAGGAAGGATGCTTGAGCTTGGGGAAAGTGATTTGTGTTCGCTATAATGTTTTGTCGATAGCGATGGTCTCAGCGACATCTTGTGCAGCGGTATAACTCACGAAGATCGGTATGACCTCCTGTCGACTAAAGGATGTCTTGCCGAATGCGCATGACTAGGAAATGAAGTGGCGATATCAGTATGACTCCTGAGGGCTCACCATGAGGTCTCCCCGAATGCGAATGGTCTTGCCGATGGTCTGGGTGACGGCCACTATGGATGTCGATATGACTTTTGTAGCTCGATGTGAACTCTCACCGACGGTTGTATTCTATGTCGATGCTGCTGTAGAATATAATCGCATCAGTGAGACATGATAAGTGTCTCACCGACATGCGATTTGGTCTGAGAGATTTTGACCGCCCAAGGAAGATTGTATGACGTCTATTCAGCCAATCAAAGGGGGCTACAGGCGAGCCATGGCAGTTTGGCCAGTGAGAGAAAGATCAACAGAGAGAAAGCAACATGGATTTGCTCTGAGCCCAGGAGCATTCAAAGCAGCTCGGCAAGGAGGTTCGAAGGTGGACACAAAGACCAGGAAGTTAATGTTGTAGTTGCGAAATATCAAGGAGGTCATCCCTGGAGCAACTCTTCACCAACATGGACAGTAGGGACTCTCTTAAATGCAACATTAATTTCATTCGAAAAGATCTAGGGGGTAGATCTTTCTGAAGGTTGATATTTTTGTAAGCCCTAAGGGGCCGACATCTTTTTGTATATATGGCATTTTTTGCCTTTTTTGTAGTGAGTTCAGACTTGCATATTTTTCTGCTTTTGTGACTTCTGAGTGTCCTTAGAGGAGAAAACTGAGTTTTGTAACTCATTTACAGGCATTGAATGTACAGTTTCACCTTTGGAGATCAATAAAGAAAGCAACTTATGCCTTCTCAGTTATCTGTTTCATTGAGTGTGTTGAATGATTGATAAATTTACATGTGAGTTTCTTTTATTCCTTGTTAGTTGTCTCATTAATAGCACTTTTAAGCAGAGGAAATGTGTATATTGCAGGTTATAGGTTATGTTAGTGATACAAACAGTTTTAGTTGTGAGGAGAATTTATCATCCTTCTAGGACTGCATGTATCGTAGCTTTCTTATAAAACATTTATGCAATATCATATGAGTATTGAGTTGTGCATATTAGCTTTTACTAGTTGATTGAAAATTGTGTGTTAAGCAGTTGTTCATGTTTTGAACAAATTTGGTGTATCACCATAGGAGTAGTTTCCAATTTATGTATTCTTTCTCCCTTTATCTCGCAAAGATTAGTAATTAAGTGATATTACCAGTTAGGAGCCGGCCTCATCCGGAGGTTCATTTCAACTTTAGGTGACCCACAACCTTGAAATGATCCCATGTTTCTCTAGAAAGCTCAGTTTTTGTAACTTTGCATAGGGTGCAATTTTTAGAGATAACCATTATTATAGCTTCCTTTTTTAGTGCCCTTAGCACCTTGGGATTTCAGTTCTTAGTTATTTACATTCTCATTCACATTCTAGTCTATATTATTTAGATTCTCGCTACTATGTTGGTTCTTAAGGAAATTTAAGATAGGAGAACACAATTTTTATTCATTTTCTACATCTTGGTTGTCCATTGAGGTTGAAAGACCTAAAAAGGGCTTGACCATTCATGGCAAGCTCATTTACAACCCCAAAATTTATCTCTTCTCAACTAATAGGTTTCCCAAGGATCAAGTCACAAGGATTTTCATTTCATTGAATACATATATTAGATTATTTCATTTGTGTATCATTCAGTATCCCCTAGTTTTCTAATTTTGCTTTTGTTGTGTCTTGTTACGCAAATGAGTCCAAAATCAAGTGGAAATTTTAGATTTTTTTTAAGACAACTATGCAATATTGGAATGGCAATGCATGAGAGAACTATAGTGCATTAGCTAGCCCAAAGATATAACTTATTATGAAGCAAGAGTTACCCGAGATAATAGACTCAGATCATATATCTCATCAAACATTTAATGTAGGTGTCTAATTGTGTCTCAATTAGAAAAAATAATGGAGAGATTCTCCTTTTTGTTGATTTTAGGGATCGTAACAAAGCCTCTCTCAAATATCATTATCCTCTACTATAAATGGATCAATCTTATAAACCATGGAAGGATTAGATAGATTATCAATGATAGATTATTTTTTTGGGCTTCAATCAAATATTAGTCAAAGAAGAGGATCAACATAAGACAATATTCACCATAAAATGGCATACTTTTGTCTACAAAAAATGTCATTTGGTTTATCAAATGATGGGGCCAGCTTTCAAAGGGTAATAGATATTGGTTTCAAAGGATCTTATTAATGAGATCTTGACCTATCTTAATGACTTGAAATTATTCTCAAAAATAAGGAGGATCATTTTTGACCACTTGGAAAAGATATGCCAAAGATGACGATAATTTGAAATTTCCCTCAATTTCCAAAAAGTGTATATTTGGTGTCATGTAAGGAAAATTTTGGGGACACACTATCTCTAAATAAAGCTTAGCTATTGATCCTACAAGAATTTCGGCTATCCTTGAACTTTCACTACCCCAACACAAGAAGATCCTACAATCCATTCTAGGAAAGATTAACTTTGTGAGGAAATTCATATCATATTTCATGGACATAGTGTGCCCCATCCCTCTCACACTAAAAGAGGATCAATAGTTAAAATAGAAAAAAGGATGGTATAGGAGCATTTGAGAAAAACCGAGGAAGTAATATCTAAGGCCTTCGTACAAATTAACCTTGCTTTTTGTAAAGATGTTCTCATATATGTGTATGGTGGTCATGCTAGTATTGCTACAATACTAACTTGGATGGAAGAAAACAATAATAATGAACATCCCATTACATTTTTTAGTCAAGCATTAAAGGATATTGAGGTAAAGTATATCTTCATAGAAAAGCAAATATATATATCTTGTTGAAGGGACTAAAAAGGCTTAGGCATGTGTTCTCTTCTAACAAATTCAATACAATGTTCATTCATCTCAATATAAGAGAATATATCTTCAATGGATAAAATAGTCAAAAAAATAATGGGATGGGTAGCCAAAATCCTTGAATGTGACAAAGATAAAGCTAAAAAAGCTAGTGAAAGGTAGGGCTCTTTGTCACATTTTGTAGAATATATACTTGTCCCAAAGGATTCAAAAGAAATGTAAAGTCAACAAGTAGAAACTTGTCTGACCATTGAAGAACAACAAGAACTAGGATGTGTGTAGGATAGAGTCAAATTCTTCTAAACAAGACAATTTCTAAGCAAGCTAAATCTAAACAGAGGAAGATAGTATAAATTACAAGCAATGCCATACAAATTAATAGAGGGCGTTTTGGGTGTGATTATTGATTAGGAGCTTGATCTTAATAGCCCAAACACTAGTAATGCTTGGGGAAAGTCAAATGATCACGACTACCTCCAATTAGTGGTTTAGTTCTTGCCATTTGGTGCCCTTGTTTTATTTCTCTTTGGATTTGTTCGTTACGGCTTTGTCTTGTGTGGACTTTGAGGTGTGACTTTTTCCACCCTCTTTTTTTTTTGTTGATATGTGTTATATTAATCTTTATATAGAATGATATAACACACTTATTCATAAAAAGATGATACATGAATTTCTTTTAAAAAATTCATTATAATAATAGTTAGGTTGTGACTTGATCTCAATATTCATGGAACAAGATAGGTTCTCCTAAATTTGTCTTTCATAATGTTTTACTTCTTTGACTTTGAAAAAAGCTTGGAATGTCACATCCATTATCAAACAATAGTCATTCTCATTTTATGTTAAAACTTTGTGACCTCCCATCAATTTAGATTCCTTTTGGAAACCATAACTTGTGTTGCATTCCTTTATCTATGAAAGGAGTTTTGAGTGACACATCTAATTTTAAATTGTTGTCATTTTCATTTGTATGAAAATCTTTGTGACTTAATGCAAACATTTAGACACAAGATAAAATATAATGAAATTGTATTTCTTTTAGAATTCATAATTAATTTATTTTTTAATCTTTTGAAAGATGTTTTGAGTGGTATATCCGTTTTCAAATAGTAGTCAATTCTCATTTTTTTATAGAAAACTGGGTTTAGAAATGACACAAGAAGCATGATATTGAAGAAAGTGGTACAATTCTTGTTATATGGACCTTCTTCATTAAAAAGATCTCTAACAAAATTCTACATAGAGCAAGGAGGACAAAGGAAGAGAGGACGCCAGTCTTTGGAAGGATTGATCAGTCGAAAGAAGTGGGTTAAGCTTAGCTGTAAAATGGAAGATTTTGTAGATGGCAGGTGAAAGTGTCTTTCTCTGTCATTGTATTCAACTTCCACTTAAAGACGCATCATTTTCAATAAAGATTTCTTTCTAACATGGACTATTTGATAGCTTATATAATACTAAAGCATGTTTCGTCCACATAACTTTCAAGTAGCAATATGAAAATGCTCTCAACCAACAGACCTAGACGGCCTTGACTCATGCATGCTTTTATTGCCCACTAGGATTGGTTTTGCGTGAAACCAGAATGTTTCAATACTTCAATATAATATTCCTGAAAAGTTAAAAAAGTTTATTTTTCCTTCAGTACAATCAAGCTTCCTGTTCCATCTTCCTAGACCCCTTCTTGACGTCTTTAAATTTCCTTGGTTCTTTTTACACGTTCAACAACATACACATCTTTTCTTTCGTACTATGACGCATGTGTGCTGCGACAGGCAATTAGACTATGACCCTCTGTACAAAGTTCTCGCCCTGGATTCCATTGAAAAGCACTTGAAATTTACTCAATGGTATGGAAATGTCTTCGAGCCCTATTAAGAAAATTTTATTAAAAAGAAATAATAATTAAGAATTTAGGTGGCCGTTAAGATCATCATGCGATGACAAGATTAATGCACTTAGACTGAGACTCGAGCTCTACAAATTGTTTCCTCGAGAGAACATCAAAGACCATTACAAAGCATTTGAATAAGGGAGGATCTAATCTGCAGAGCGCAGAAAGACTATCTTCTTCCATCCTTTCTAGGTGTAATCTTCTTTCAATTTTGTCAAGTCCATAATCAAATTTCTCTTCAAGCAAGCTCTCAGATGATAGTACTTATAAAGAAGAATTCCAGCAACAATGAAAATGCTAAATAAAGTACTAAAGAACACGGAGAGGATGTGTTTGCAGGAAAAGGAGCAGGATGTAGGATGTATTGAGTAGTGAACCAGGCACACAACATAGAACTATGCTTGGTTTATGTATACTTTGTTTTCTCCAAGAAAATCTTCATCTGACTATGGTCTTCTAGATGCCTTTGGAATGTTATGGAATACATTAAATTATAACTTAATTTCTATTCAATTGAGAGAATAGCCTAAAACTCTTCAACATCTTCAATGCATGGTCAATATTATCCATTTCCAACTAAATCTTTTTGTAATTGTACTGAAATTGATGAAAATATCGTTTTTGTTTATTGACTGCCATGATCAAACTGTTGCAGGCAAGGTGGCATTCCAAAAAAACTGCCATGATCAAACTGTTGCAGGCATGGTGGCATTCCAAAAAGAATCTTGAAAGAAATTTTTTACGTAGATATCGCTTATTTCATGAGACCATGACAGCCAATAAACACATTTCTCCTGAAATCAATAGGAAAAACAGAGAAGAGAAAACCAAACCAATAGAGTCCTCGGCGGCTGCCATAATCCATGCAGAAGTTTCTGATTATCAGAAACATTCACGTGCAGAAACTTGCTCAAGTGAGGCATGGTACTTCTAAAAAGTAACTCTGAAATATATAATTTGTTCATCGAAAACATTGGTTTGTTGGAAAATCCTGTGACAATAGAATGTTACATCACAAAAGGTTTATCCATCCAGCGAATGGTGCACCCATGGGCTTCTAAGCGCTTAATTAGAGCACACGGTAATTTAAACTTTAAGCATTCAAGAAGCTTCAGTTTCTTTAAACAGTTGCAAGCCAACAGAGTAGAAACAAAGCCATTAACAGTTACATTCCTCAAATGAACCAGCTTCATGTTCTGTAAGCAAGTAAGGCCTGCTAGTGCTGATAATCCAACATCTGAGACTGTACAATATGAAAGATTTACCTGCAGAAACACCAGAGTCCAATGTAAAGATATGAAGGGTAGCATGATTCAAAATGTTGGCACAATTTATCTGCAGAAATACTAGAGATTCCAATGTGAGATACGGTGGAGAACATGAACCAAAAAGTTTCACAATATGAAAGATTTATCAGCTGAAATACCACAGATTCCAATGTGAGATATGCAAGGGAATATGAATCAAAGAATTGCATAGTAAGATATAATTACCTGTCGTAAATTCTGACATGAATCGGCTATCGCCAATATCCCAGCATCATCAACACAGTAACACCTTTTGATATCTAATTCAGCGATGTGTTTGCATCCTAAAGCAATTGCTGAAAGACCAGCAGATGAAATACCAGAACAACCTCGGATTTCAATGTTACGAAGTTTACGCAGTTGTGAGATAGACTTCAGAGCATCATCACTAACATGCATGCAGTAAGAGAGGTTTATGCTCTTTAACCTTGGGCACCCATTTGAGATTGCTGTTATTCCAGCATCACCAACACCTGTGGATCTGGATATACAATCTCAATTAGTAACCTGTAAAAAGGCAAGATAGTGCTTCCACTATCTTGCACTATCATGGACTGTGGAAATATCATATCTCTTAACCTGCAAACATCTTAATTTGAGAATAGAAACTTTCAAAAAACTTTCTCAACTTTTCCTTTTCCTTTTCCTAGAAACATTAATGTAAAGATGCTGTAGGCATCCTTAATTCATGAAAGCACCTGTACAGATCAAGTTCTTGGAGATTTAAGCAACGTGCCCCTATATGGATGATCCCCTCATCAGATATATTTGGGCAGAATCCTAGCTTCAAAGTGATCAATTCAGAGCACCTAGAAAGGGATTCCAATCCTGCATGAATGGATATTGTAAATAAAAGAATTGTAAAAGATGATGTAAGCTATCCCTATGCCTATAGGCTAAGAACCCATTAGGCCATTACTATCAAATAATCCCCTTCAAAACTCTTCATTTTCAAATCTAAGTGAAGTATGGAACCTGTGTTGTTTACACTGCAGTCAGTAAGGTCAAGCTCTTGCAGGAAAGGACAACCCTCCCCTAACATTGTCAAACTCTTTTCTGTAACCAAGTGACAAGATTCAATCTTAAGAGATGTAAGATATCTGCATGATCTTGCAACAGCTGATAAAGCAACATCAGTTAGATCACAGCAGCATGTAAGATCTAACTTGTTCAGCTCTCTACAGTATGCCAAAAATCCTTGCAGTTCTTCATCTGTGACTCCAATACACTTGCTTAAGCTCAATTCCCTCAAATATTTGCACCTTCTACCAAAGGACTCTAGTGCATTGCTAGAAATTTTACAACCATCAAATTTGATTATTTGCAGTCTGTCAAAAGTTTGAGAGCTTGCAAAATGACTTGTAATCTGCATTTACACACAAATAGATTGTTAGATTATAAAATAATGGCCACAATATGTATTAAATTTATGTACTTAAATACTTTGACAATCAAATTATCCAATTAATTGAATTTTGGTCACAAAGATGGAGCTCTGCAACGGTCATGGCGGAAAACAACGGTCGGAAAAGTTTTGGCATGGGGGCAGAGGACGTGAGGGACCCAGCGTGAACAGATCTGGGAATCTCGATCATGTCTGGAGGAAAGAACGCTGGGCCCGACCACAGAATATTGCATCGAATGGTCACTTTTCTGAGGGAATGGGTCACGGGCATTTCCAGAACAAAGGTGTTAGATTTGCACGAGGTAGGAACAAGAACGGGCAGTATAGAAACAAAGAATTTCGCAGACCTCGGCAACAGAAGGAAGCAAAAATGGGGCAGAATGATCTCACGCGACCGGGTAGACAAGATTCAAGAAAAAACCCTAAAGCAAGGAACGGGAAGGGAGGAATGGAATGGCAAAAAAAGTCTTCGGCCAAGGTATGGGAGGAAGATCGGGAAGAAAGATCAAAGGGCAAAAAGGGAATTCACGGCACATTCTTGCCCAAAGAAGCAAAAAGCGGAAGAAACAAAGTAGTCATCAGCTCCTCGAAATTGCAAGCAGAAGTTTTGAGGTTAGAACATTTAGGTTTGTTTGGGAAATGGTTTGGAAAGAATCTCAACTGGGAATATTTAGAGAAATGGTGGAAAGATCGCTGGGGCTCTGATTTGCAACTTAAAATGCTTCAAAACGAATTTTTCTTGGTAGTCTGCCCTACCAGAAATATTAGAGACCAAATAGTTAGAGGGGTCTAGGTTTTAGATGGATGTGGCTTCTATTTAAGGAAGTGGACAGTGGGTTTTGACCCATCGACCCATGTGCTGGAATTCCAGCAAGATTGGTACAGCTTACCAAACCTTCCTCAGGAATACTGGGCTCCTTCCATTCTTGAGGAGATAGGAAATCAACTGGGTACTTTTGTTTGTGCAGAAGAAAGGAAATTAGCAAAGAAGAATCAAACCTATGTGCGCATTTGTGTGGAAAATAATGCAGAAAGGACGATTTGGAGTGAGATTGAACTAATAACGGACTACGAGATTTGGGTTCAAAAGTTAGAACGGGATTCTTTAATGCACAACAATCTGGTGTGCACGCTGGGATGCAGAGTAAACAATGAAGAGGCAAGGAAATCTTGTTTGCTGGAGACCCCATCGGCGAATCTCAGAATGTCAGCCCGAATCATCTCCAAAACCCTAATATCGCCAAAGGGAGTGAGCGAACAGTCAATGACTGAGATTTTTTAGGCCTCCCCAAAAGCGAATGGTGACAATCCGATTCCTAAGGGGGGAGTTACATCAAAGGGGACTTTTAATCCATCTCTAATGGATGAAAGAGAAGGAAGTAAGGCGACCCAAGAAGAACAGAAGGAGAGGGAGATGCAGTTTGAGGAGTTAGAAGATAAAATTTATGAGACTCTAGAAATTATGGGGGATAGTTGTCTGAATGTGGAGTTAGACTCTTTGATAGAAGTTGGGAAAGAATTAGTGGAATTAGCGGAGGCGGCCAAATCAAAGTCAGGACCATTGGGGGATGGCCTCAACTTAGACGGGATAGAGGAAACTTGGGAGTCAGATGACCAAGTCATGTCAGAGTTGTTAAGCCCAATTAGGTAAAAAGCGGAAGTTGACAGAGGAATTGCAGGAGGCTAAATCTCGTTTAGGAATTCACAGAAGGGATATTTTCAAATTAACTCCGGACTGTGGGGATCAAAAAAAGCGGGGTAGAATCCCTAATCAAGAGAAGAGAAAACAGGATGGAGAAGCCAATGGTCAACAAAAAATCAACACTATGATAAAAGTAGGGAAGGTTGGTGCCCTTCCTGAACAGCAATGAAAATCTTAACATGGAATGTTAGGGGCGTACATGCCCCTAACAAATGGAACCTAATTAGGCGCCACATCGAAGTGAGTCAAGCAGAAATTTGCCTTCTTCAAGAAACAAAATTAGGCAAGGCAGCGCTGGAGAAATTTGGTAGGAAATTGAAGTCATGGAAATGGAAAGGCTCAGAAGCGGAAGCTGCTTCGGGAGGTTTGTTGATTATTTGGAAACCCCAGATTGTCTTATTAGAAGTCTTGAACTCGAGCCAACATTGGATGGTTTGTAAGGTAAGAAGCTTAATCTCGAACCTTCATTTCAATTTAATAAATGTGTATGGCCCCATGATGTGCGTTCAGAAAAGAATAGTATGGCAAGAATTGGATGGTGTTTTGCAAGACTTGCATCAAAATTTTAGTATATTAGGAGGGGACTTTAATGCTATTCTCAGAATGGAAGACAAGAAAGAGGGATTAGGTAAAGCTCTTCAGTCCCAAAAGGATTTCTGTAACTTTGTGGAGAGAAATTCTTTATTGGAAATCCCCATAAGCAATGGTACTTTCACATGGACGAATCGCAGGAAAGGGTTTGGTAGTATTGCGGAAAAACTAGATCATTTTTTCTTCAAGGAAATCTGAGTTCCTTTCCTTTTTCGTTAGAGAGCAAGATAAATTCTGGAACTGGCTCTGATCATTTCCCAGTTCAATTGCACATAGACGGGGAGAAGGGACCGATCAGATGTCCTTTCAAATTCGAAATGATGTGGTTTAAGGATTCTAGAGTGCTGGATTTACTTGAACAATGGTGGAAGGAATGCCCTACGGAGGGCTCAAGCTTATTCAATGTGACCACAGTTAAAATATCTGAAGCAGCGTTTAAAACAATGGAACAAAGTGAGCTTTAAGAACATTTTCGAAGAGAAAGCGCAAATAGAGGAAGAATTAGAATCCTTAGCAGACGAAATTATGAAATGTGGGATGAATGAAGCTTGTTACATGAAAGAAAAGGCATTAAACAGTAAGCTTAATGATATACTGGCCAAAGAAGAAATTTTTTTGGAGGCAAAAATCCAAAGAAGTCTGGTTAAAAACAGGGGATAGAAACTCGAAATTCTTTCATAATTCCACAAGAGCAAGAAGGGAATTCAACAGAATTTCTTGCTTGAAAGATGGGGATGGCAGATTGTTGGAATATTTGAAGGAAATCAAGGTCTCAGCGGTAAATTATTTTCAAAATCTGCTCAATGATTGGGAAGGAACAAATTGGCAAGTTCAGAATGCTTCCCTGCAATTCATACCGAAATTGGTTTCTCAAACCCAAATGAGAGCATTGAATGCAAAATTCTCCGAAGAGGAAGTGAAAGAGGCAATTTTTGGGATGCAGCCAGAAAAGGCCCCCGGACCGGATGGATTCCCGGCCGGTTTTTTTCAAAAATGTTGGCACTTTTTGGGAAAGGAAGTATGGGAAGCCATTGAAGACTCCAGGTTGAATAGAAGGGTTCTAAAGGAAGCGAACAACACTCTACTAGCTCTTATCCCAAAAAAAGAGAAACCAGACTACTGGGAAGACTTCCGCCCAATATCGCTGTGCAACACAATTTACAAAATACTGGCTAAAGCTGTAGCCAACAGATTGAAGAAAATTCTTCCCACAATTATATCTGAGGAACAAACAGGCTTTGTCCCAGGTCGCTCAATTCTAGATGGGGTGATCATTGCCCAAGAAGTTATACACTCAATTCAAAAACTGAATAAATCGGCCATGTTGAAATTAGACATCAAAAAAGCATATGATAGAGTGAACTAGAGATTCCTCTTTAAGGTAATGGAAGCTTTCGGTTTTCAGAAGGAATGGTTAGATTGGATCTTTGGTTGGGTGGCTAGCCCGCGCTATTCAATATTGGTAAATGGCTCCCCGGAAGGTTATTTCACAGCCTCAAGAGGGTTGAGACAGGGGGATCCCTTATCCCCATTCTTGTTCATAATAATGGCCGAAGCATTAGGGAGATCAATTGAAAATGCAAGGAGGTCCGGATGGATTCAAAGTCTACAAGTAACTAGTAGTCTACCCAACATCACACACTAGCAATTTGCGGATGATACAATGCTGTTTGGTGAAGCATTGGCAAAGGAGGCACAAAGGTACAAAAAATTGCTTGAAGATTATTCTAGGGCTTCAGGGCAAGAAGTAAGGCTAAATCAAAGATTTTTTTCTTCAACTCAAATTGTCCTAGTGAGGTTCAAATTTTGAGAATTCTAGGATTCAAAATGGGGCAATTGCCATGCAAATTTTTAGGACTCCCATTGGACAAAGGCATCAAAAGTAACAGTGCATGGAGTTCAATGGTGACTAGATGTAAAGATAAAATATCCTCATGGAAAAACAGATGGCTCTCTTGGGCAGGAAGATTAACTTTGTTGAAATCAGTAATCTCTGCCTTCCCAATATATATGATGTCTTGTCTTCAGTTATCCAGTGGAGTGAGCAAAGATCTAAATAAGGTAATGAAGGACTTCTTTTGGAAAGGCAGTTCAGAACAAAAGAAAATCCCCCTCATAAATTGGCAAAAGGTTTGTGAGAAGAGGGAGAATGATGGGACTGGTTTGAGAAACGTCTTAAGGCAAAACAAGGCTTTGGGGGCAAAACTTGCTTGGACTATCCATTCTAGACCTGATCTTAAATGGGTAAAGATTGTCAGAGCGAAATACTTGGAACTAGATCCGAATTATTTTCTTTCCGCAAAAACCCTTCCATCTAGGTCTCAGATTTGGAATTTTATCAAAAATTGCAGAGAACTAATAACAGATTTCCTTACCTGGGAGGTGAAGGATGGTAAGGAGGCTTTATTCTGGGAAGACTCGTGGGAAGGACACTCAGCATTAGCTAATATCCCAGAACTTTCAAGAATAAAGGAGAAGACTAGGCACATTTGGGGCTCGACAGTCAGGGATTATATAGATTTTGCGAAAATTACAGAGGGTGGTTATTTGAAGTGGAAATCGGTGAGATGCTTGAACTTGGGAGGTCAAGAAACTGATATATATGAGAGGGAATTGGCAAGTCGAAGGATATGGGCTAGAAAGGGGGAAGATAGAATACGATGGGATGCTGCACCAAATGGGGCTTATTCGGCCAAGATAGGTTACAACATGCTATCATCCTCATCTGAAACAAAATCAGAGTTGCCTCGAAACCTTTGTTGGAACAAGGTTTGCTTACCGAAAGTTGGGATTTTTACATGGGCGGCAGCTCAAGGCAGAATTCTCACAGGCGACAGGTTTATTAAACTGGGTTATCTGGCCCAACCAGATGTCCCCTATGTCAAGAAGCAGAGGAAACTGTGAACCACTTACTTTTGAACTGCAAATTTACTCATCAGATGTGGTGTTGGCTGTGCACAAAACTGAAGTGGACAACTGCATTCCCTAACACTTTGTTAGAATGTTTAAATTCTTGACCAAGCAACGAGCATAGCTCCATCTTTGGAGATTTATGGAAAATGAGCCCCTCAATTCTAATATGGGAAGTTTGGAAGGAAAGAAACAGACGTCTATTTCAGGATAAAGTGATGTCAATCCCAAGGCTTCAGTGCAAGATAGAGGCAAGCATTGTAAAACTTTTTAATTCACAGCTGATAGTGAAACAAAAGAAATCCAATTTCACCAAATGGGATGCATGGATCATGAAACAATGGTTTGGAATCAAATCCCCTCCTTTGGCTTGCTCAGGAAATGCAGCCACTGCGGAACAACGCAAAAAGACACAGTGGATCCCCCCTGAGTTGGGGTGGGTCAAATTAAATTTTGATGGTGCCTCCAAAGGGAATCCGGGCCCCTCCGGTGCAGGTTGCATAATAAGAACTTGCACAGGCTCGATTTTGGGGAAATTAGCTCAGCCTCTAGCTGATGGAACGAATAATGCAGCAGAATTTCAAGCTCTTCTGCTTGGACTTAAACTCAGCAAGGAATTAGAAATCAAAAATCTGGTTATCGAAGGTGATTCAACAATTGTCATTAATGCTCTAAGGACAAGGCAGATCCACAATTAGAAATTAGGGGTATTTTTGGAGGCAGCAATAGAGCAGCTAAGCAATTTTGAGCAAGTAATGATAAATCACACTTTAAGGGAAGGAAACACTGAAGCAGATCTTCTGTCTAATATGGGAGTAGTTGGTCCCGGTTTCAAAGAATGTCATTTAGAGTAACTCCTAGTAGGTGGTAGGGTGGGCTCCCCCTCGCCCCTCACTCGGACACTCGGAATCCAGGGTGGACATGAGGTGGCGGATGGGTCAGACATGAAGCTCACGGATGCGGCATGGTCATGTCACTTTCAGTTTTCTAAAATTAGCCGAAGGAAGGAGCTGGTTTCTTGTTAAGTCTGACGCTCTTGAAATTTGCGGAAACTCTGGAGCAAGATAGGGGGTATGCTTGGCATAGCTTTCAAAGCGCCGTTAGTGTGACATGTTGGGCACGGCAATCATAGAAACGTAAGTTGAAGGGCCAAGTGGCAACTCACGTCAATCGTAGTGATAATGGTATGAAGTTGGAAGGACGGAGGCTGTAGCATTTATTCATGGCAAGGACGATTTGATCGCTTCGCCATTATCCAGATTCATGTGTGAAGGCCAGATTGAACATCATTTGAGCATATTAAATGAACTAATGAAGTCATTTCTAAAGCATGGACTTCGAACTTTGGTATTGTCTTCTGCTTTTTTGCAAGGAACGGCTGTCAAAGACTTGCAAATGGCTAGGACGACGAAGTCGAAATTCATCATCCATATCTTGGCGGAAGGTTTGGAAAGTTTTGGTGTCGACACACCAGTTTCTTTGGTGGCCACGGAGAGACAGATAGCCTTCCGAGAAGTTACGGACCAGAGGTTAAAGCGAATTTTGCTCGTGGACAATCCAGTGTCAATAGTTGCTGTCAAAATGGTCCTAGGCAAAGAACACTTGGAAAGGAAAGAATTTACCAGAGATAATGCACATATCTCCTCTCGGTTCCTCGTAGTGCTTCTGGACCTGGATACCCCGAAGGTGGAGGCCAAGGAGATGATGGTGCGTCTATTTCGGGATGACTTGCTCGGAGGTCTTGAGAAGACACTAAAGGCGGCCTTCATAGGCAAAGGTATTTCGCGCCCTGCCGACTTGGCTCTCCTATGGGAATCGGATGAAGCTGTTAAAGTCTTCCCCTTTCTCTTAGACATTAAAGGGCCAGCATTGTCAAGGCACAGAAAGATTGCAGATGTGGCTATGGATTTCCCGAAGCGAAAGCTGAAGCTGGTGCCGGAGGAAGGGATGGAGTGGCTAGATGGTTTCACAAGGTTTGCAGAGTTAAACGGCTTCATGTGAGTCTCGGCTTGTGTTGGTTGATGTTTGCTCTAGGTTTTTTTGGCTATTAACTTGTTAAATTCTGGTGGACTCAAGCATTCGTAGTATGTAAATTTTGTTATTTGCTAGATGAGGCTTGGCCTTTGCCCTAAACCTCTTGCATCAAAGTTTTATAGTGGCTTGATTAATACTCGCAATGGGACTGTAAGGTGAAAATCTTGAAATTTGTCCTGGTTAGGAATGGTTTTTGTTCGGCTTTGAGTCCAGGACGGACCTTTTATTCCTGCTTAGCAGATGCTTGTAAATTTTTATAAAATCAATATAAACACTACCTTGCATATCAAAAAAAAAAAATACTTTGACAATCAAGAAATTTAGCCTTTACCAAAGCTTTAATACTTACCGGTATGCAATAGGCAAGAGTAAGTTGGCACAACTCTGGGGAAACAATTGCAAGGTTGATTATTCCAGTAGAGCTAATATTGTGACACTTTGAAATATCCAGTCCCTATGACAGTCAACAAGCAACATATCACAGCAGATACATAAATTTTAGGGTCCAAACTTTTAGCCAGATTCTTATGATATGTAGTGTGTTTCATTGGATCAGTGACGAAGCAGAAACAAATCCTTACTGAAAATATATGTGAATCTAATAAAATTCCTTAAAACGCGCAATTAGTTCAAATTTTTAAAAGCAAAAATAAATGTAGATAACCTTTTATAGAATAGTACAAGTGAGATTCACAGATCTTCTGAAATCTGGGGCAAAATTGCATGAAAAGATAATTACTAAAAGAAATATACCAAAAGGGGGCAAAGACGACAGATCCACATTGTAAACCTTCTTAGGGCCTGCAGAATTTCTTGCAAACAGAATTTTATGTTTTCTCTACAAGCTCCACAATAGGTTTTCTCTTGATTGGACCTTGGAAATACTTGATGCTTCAAACATTGTTCTGGCTGTAATGAACCGGACCAATTTTTTTTCAAATTTTGCCAAGTACACAACAATACAGAAGGCACTCGTTAGGGTTAGATAAATCAAACCAGCAGTTACAATATAACTCTTTGCCAAGAATGCGCACTCAATCTCAACAAGAGAGAGGCTGTCATATGGCAAGAGGATAGTCAATACAATAAATCAGAACTGCAACTGAAAGTAACTCAACACCAAGTATGTGCTACCCAAACCAGAATGGAATGAGGCGACCATTTGGTGGAGATTTAAAGAAATACAAATGCAACTTCGAATAAACTCAACACCCAGAATGTGCTTTCAAACCCGGAGTGGGAATGGAGCTACCATAGGGCGGAGATGAAAGATATTACAATGCAATTCAACTGTAGATAGGCGGCAAGCCAGCCTCTTCCACTTATTCAGTGGGCAGTTACAAATATGAGATTAGCAAGAATAAGAAAGATGCTGACAGTACTACTGTTCAGCTTACAATATCAAAGATTTATCTGTTAAGCACAAGATAAGAGTGTTCCCAATGCTGCAACAAAGTACAATGCTTTCCTTAATACTCTCAATGTCTCTCCTTTCAAAACCTAACTCAAATGATAGATTTTATGCAAGCTGTTATGACAGAACCAAGACTGAAAATGATAACCAGCAGTACAGTAACTCAGTGAAATGCACACAACTCACTCAAAACTGACCCAAATGACTTCAAATCTGATGCAATAGACCCTCAAGAAGATGGCGCCTAGCTTAGTTATGAGAAGGGACAGCTAAAAGTGGCTATTAATTAATGGCACGGATCCCAAAGCACTCCAGAAAGTAGGGCTTTCAAGAAATGACGAATTTGCTTTATAAAATCAGAAACTTCATTAAAAATCCCACAAATTTGCAAGTAAGGTCGCCCCAAGTAGAGAAGATGATATGACCAACACCCAGAACAATATCTTTTTTTATTTTTGATATATGAATGAAACTTCGAATCAGCTATGATATTCAGCAACATCCAGAATATGATAGAAATGCAAGTACTCAGCTACAAAATGCAAGATCATCAAAACAATGCAAAACCTCACTACAAATTCACTCAAAACAAGCAAACCTCTCTACTAGGTGCTATCTCTCAAGCACGAAGTCGAGCCCAAGCTAGGAGGCATTCATTCCTCGAAGCAATCCAGCAACCATTTCGGCAGCATAACAATACTCAAGATATCAGATGTTGAAAATGAAGACCAAGACCTCCTTTTATAAACTTGTGATGACTTTCCAGAAGCTTCTAGAAACCCTAATTTTCAAATTTGAAGTAACTCCTTTTCCCTCCAAAGATGGCGTCCCTTTTCTCAAGGCAATTTAACTTTTAATTTATTTTAAAATCTTCACTTCATAAAAAGGCGTCCTCTTTTAAAGCATTGTTTTTGGCCTTAAGAAAAATATTAAATCATCAGCATGAGGCGCCACCCTTCCAAGTCCCCTTTTTAAGAACAACTTAAAGTTGTTTCACTAGACCAAGGGGTCACAATAATAAAATATAACATTAAAGTATAATATTTTAAAATCAACTGGATATCTCACCAAAAATGCTTCCCAAGGTCAAGATTGATCGAACCAAATGAACATACTGAAGATGAGAGCCAACCGAGCCGAAGCCAACAGGACCACTGCCAGAAATAGAATTTACTAAAAATAGTAAATTCTCGAAAGTGCTCAGAATGCCAAACCGAAACCACCAACGCGAAGCTCTCAGAAAACCCAGAAGGAATCCGCAATCCAAGTTCAACATTTCCAAGTGCAAGCTCCGCAAAAGGACGAAAACGTCCTCCAAGAAGTTTGGAAACCCTGATTCAAGCCTCTGCTTAGCCTACGAGTTCCCAGAAATAGGCTAAAACCAAATGAAGAGCGTAGGGCTAAATTGGGGACATTACAGTCCGCCCTTCCCAAAATTGGTTGTCCCCAAGCAATGTCACCCCCACTCTAGAGAAACTCAAATTGCACCAAACCAAACCAAGTACAATCCCAGGGTCCCATATCCGTCTGAAGGAGGACCCACCATGCTGATGCTGCACCATTCTGATCCCATCAATGAAAACATCATGCCAGTGCTGCACTAACCTCCCTTGTAACTCCAAAATGTTACCAACCAAGATTCTCAAATTGAAAAATCTTAAAGGACTGAGATCAATTTCATGCAATGTCTCATGTTCAAAGTGCTCCGAGTCAAAAATATCAACCATACCAATGTCTATCACAATCCTAGGCAAAAGGAAAGATAGTCTACTCAACTCAAAATCAATCTCCTCAGCATACCTCCTCATGGTAACAAACGAAGTCATGACTGCAAATGTGACATTTTTGAATCTTCTTGCAAAGAGGAAAACAATCCTTTGCAAGAGCTCAACAAACTCATACTCACGTCTCCTCATGGAGCTACTATGCACCAATTGAATTATATTGATACCATGAAGACTACATAAAACTCTCATAGTTCCAACCTCATGAATCTCAGAATGATGAATCAAAACAAGTGGTGGTTCGCTGTCCTGAACCCACAATGAGAGAGAACTATCAAAGTTAACATCACAAGCCTCCATAAGATGAACCCCGAGAATAGAACTGGTGTGAAGGAACAAATAGTCTCTGCTGTTCAAGGCTAAAGTCAGCGAAGAGCAATCTGATTTTAATGCCTCACACAAGAAAAAACAGCAGCACCAAAGAAATTCCCAAGTGTGAGTGTATGATATGAGCATAGAGTTGCAAGGTAACACCTCAAAAATGGCCGGAAAACATACTAGAGCAATCTCCATTTGAAAACTACCACCTCGTTGGCAAGTGGTGATGGGAAAACTCTCCCAAACGAGAGTAACTCCACAAGTAACAAGGCTGGTCTGCCTCCAACCAGCAAGCACGAGTCTCAAAATCTGCTCTTGTCTTAACCAAGGATCTACGCCAAGAGCAACCAATTGTTCCTCTTTCCAATCCATACTCAAAATTTCTCTCCAATCCATTTGTTGATGAACAAACGGAACCATCAAGAAGCTGCTAAAGAAGGGAACAACACCAAAAAGTTTGAAAATTTGATTCTTATTCCTCCATAAATTCTTTTTTCCACAAATGGTATGCTCCATCAACCCATGTTGAGAATCCCAAGCTTGGATACCCAACTGAAAATAATCTCCAGCACTCTGGCAAGAAAACATAACACATCTCTGAGTGCTGGTCAAAATCAAGTGCATACTTGTAAAATTGGCATTCCCTCTGATGAACCTCTGAAACCTATCCATGAAAGCTTCAGGAACACTGGAGCATGAAACATAAGATGACTTCAAATTCAACTCCCAGAACAAACTAGCATCACTCAACCCAAGGAATGGATTGACAAGAGTACAATCACCATATTTTGGTCCATTTTCCAAAGTGAAGACTGCATCCTCAATCCCTCTTAAGCATTCTTGATCAAACAATCTTCTTGGAAGATTACCAATTTCAAGGAGCGAATCTCCCTCATGTTCGGCTTGCAAATCTTCAATAAGCTGAAAATCACATTCCATATTGTGTCGAGAAACTTCATCAGGATCCCATTTCATGCTATTATCAATTGATGTTTCATCTTCCATCACAAAAAGAGGATTATCATAAGTTTCCTCAACACCCACTTCAAAGAGAGGATTGTCATAAACTTGAAAGTCATCCTTTTCATCTTGCTGCTCCAAATCAGCACATGCAACTTCTGATTTTCTTGAGACACTTTCAAAATCAAACTCCCCTTGAAGACTATCAAGCTCCTCAATTACTTGTTTGATTTCTTCAGCTCTTTGTGCATTCTCTTGTTCCTTAGAAAGTTTGAAATTAACAAGCTGATCTTCTACCTCCATTAATGCTACTTGAGTTTCTTCTAACATAGCCTTTGTTGATTCAAGCTCATAAGTAAGCTCATCAACCTTTCTCTCTTTTCCTTGGAAAACACTGAAGGTCTTCTTTGCAAGTTCAATGGCATGATCCCGATCTTCAATCAAGTGTATGTAATCAGATTTCAATGTCTCCAAAGAGTCTCTGATAAGTTGCAAATTGGGAAGAGCAACTTCATCTTTCACTCCTCTTTGTCTCTCTTCAAGCTGAGCCTCCCAAATAAGCCCTTCAATCAAACTATGTGTGCGATCAAATGTAGATAGAGCTCGCACTTCATCTTCAACGGACACCTCAGGTTGGCCTTCACACTCATAAGGATGCAAAGATGGTAAATTGCTGATAGGCTGCAACTGAAAATCAGAACTTCGTTTCACGCTTTTGCTGCCCTCATTGTTGCTCCAACATTCTTGTACTTCACCACCAACTAGTGGAGAATGCTCAATGTCTTGGAAAGCATCATACTTCACTAAGTCTTCAACTCGTTGATTGCAATCAGCTTCATGCCTTGATAAATCAGATTTGTGTTTGGTAATTCCTCCAAACCTTTCATCTTCAAGAGCCATATGGCCCTCAAACTTTGTTTCCTCTTCCATGTTACTTTGATCATACTTGAAAGCAGCCCCAAACTTAAGCATATTAACACCATTGTCTGCTGATAGAGAACCCTTATCAAGTTCCATTTCTTCATCCGGATCAAAGGGAAATTCATCCCATACCGGTTTGTCATCACTAAGTGCCCTCACACCTGGATCCCAAATGGTGAGAGGTTGATTGTTTTGATCACAAAAGAAGTGTTCTTTGTGCAACATTTGGATTGTTGATTCTTGGAATAGGTCAACTCCCAAATCACTAAAGCTGATATCTTCATAAATACCTCCCTCCAATGGTTGGGTTTGAAGTTCAAACCCAAAACCACCCTTAACACTGTCACTGAAATGAAGTAAGGAATCTTTAGAGCTAGCTGTTTGAAATTTTTTATCATCCTTATCTTCAATGAACCTATCATCTATAGGTATGTTTCTGATCTCATCATGAACAGTCCTATGCATGCCATAAAGGTCTTCTTGATCACTTGTAATAAATTCATCTTGTGAAAACTCTTGAGGAGTTTGAACAGCAACAAGAGGAAAACTATCCATCACTAAATCTTCAACAAGAGGAGGTACAAACACCTTGAAATCATTACCAACATCCTCTATGAAGCCCTTAGTCTCAAAACCTTCATGGGATGAATCCAAATTAGGATTCAAGTCTGCTGCTATATTCTTCTCACCGAACTGATCTACATCACTTGCTATCACATGCAAGTCAAGGGGCGTATTATGGGAGCTCTTCCACACAATCTTCAACTGTCACGGTTTCTCTTTCGAGCTCACGATCATTTTGTGGTGACATGAGCACCTTGCTTGTGCCATCTTCAATACTAGTTGACTGATTTTTCCCTTCAACTTGCATATTTGTGGGCTGCAAACCACAAACAAGCACTTTTGCTTCTTTCTTGAACCCTTCATCAATGGAATGTTCTTTTTCTTTCATTGTTCTTCTAATGTAATTAACCACACCCAATTTTCCGGGTTTCAAAACCAACACACAATTCAAGTAGGAGTCAAAAGAAACATCGTTCTTAAACTCATTTGTCATATTCTGATATTCCTCATGGAGCATGGAAGCTTCATGTTCACATTGCCTTTGGTACTGTTCGGCATACTCAATGCAATCCCTTGCGGCCAAACTAACCTTTCCTTCCTCAAATGCCATATTCAAATCTGACTTCTCCCAATTCCTGGACCTCAGAAAACGCAACATATTCAGAACTTGAACGGAACTCTGTTCTGACCTCTGGTGTAGAAGCTGATTTCTCTGTCAAGTGAACTCTGATGGGCACAGGATGGCAGGATCTTGGCTCTGATACCACTGTAATGAACCGGACCAATTTTTTTCAAATTTTGCCAATTACACAACAATACAGAAGGCACTCGTTAGGGTTAGATAAATCAAACCAGCAGTTACAATATAACTCTTTGCCAAGAATGCGCACTCAATCTCAACAAGAGAGAGGCTGTCATATGGCAAGAGGATAGTCAATACAATAAATCAGAACTGCAACTGAAAGTAACTCAACACCAAGTATGTGCTACCCAAACCAGAATGGAATGAGGCGACCATTTGGTGGAGATTTAAAGAAATACAAATGCAACTTCGAATAAACTCAACACCCAGAATGTGCTTTCAAACCCGGAGTGGGAATGGAGCTACCATAGGGCGGAGATGAAAGATATTACAATGCAATTCAACTGTAGATAGGCGGCAAGCCAGCCTCTTCCACTTATTCAGTGGGCAGTTACAAATATGAGATTAGCAAGAATAAGAAAGATGCTGACAGTACTACTGTTCAGCTTACAATATCAGAGATTTATCTGTTAAGCACAAGATAAGAGTGTTCCCAATGCTGCAACAAAGTACAATGCTTTCCTTAATACTCTCAATGTCTCTCCTTTCAAAACCTAACTCAAATGATAGATTTTATGCAAGCTGTTATGACAGAACCAAGACTGAAAATGATAACCAGCAGTACAGTAACTCAATGAAATGCACACAACTCACTCAAAACTGACCCAAATGACTTCAAATCTGATGCAATAGACCCTCAAGAAGATGGCACCTAGCTTAGCTATGAGAAGGGACAGCTAAAAGTGGCTAATAATTAATGGCACGGATCCCAAAGCACTCCAGAAAGTAGGGCTTTCAAGAAATGACGAATTTGCTTTATAAAATCAGAAACTTCATTAAAAATCCCACAAATTTGCAAGTAAGGTCGCCCCAAGTAGAGAAGATGATATGACCAACACCCAGAACAATATCTTTTTTTATTTTTGATATATGAATGAAACTTCGAATCAGCTATGATATTCAGCAACATCCAGAATATGATAGAAATGCAAGTACTCAGCTACAAAATGCAAGATCATCAAAACAATGCAAAACCTCACTACAAATTCACTCAAAACAAGCAAACCTCTCTACTAGGTGCTATCTCTCAAGCACGAAGTCGAGCCCAAGCTAGGAGGCATTCATTCCTCGAAGCAATCCAGCAACCATTTCGGCAGCATAACAATACTCAAGATATCAGATGTTGAAAATGAAGACCAAGACCTCCTTTTATAAACTTGTGATGACTTTCCAGAAGCTTCTAGAAACCCTAATTTTCAAATTTGAAGTAACTCCTTTTCCCTCCAAAGATGGCGTCCCTTTTCTCAAGGCAATTTAACTTTTTAATTTATTTTAAAATCTTCACTTCATAAAAAGGCGTCCTCTTTTAAAGCATTGTTTTTGGCCTTAAGAAAAATATTAAATCATCAGCATGAGGCGCCACCCTTCCAAGTCCCCTTTTTAAGAACAACTTAAAGTTGTTTCACTAGACCAAGGGGTCACAATAATAAAATATAACATTAAAGTATAATATTTTAAAATCAACTGGATATCTCACCAAAAATGCTTCCCAAGGTCAAGATTGATCGAACCAAATGAACATACTGAAGATGAGAGCCAACCGAGCCGAAGCCAACAGGACCACTGCCAGAAATAGAATTTACTAAAAATAGTAAATTCTCGAAAGTGCTCAGAATGCCAAACCGAAACCACCAACGCGAAGCTCTCAGAAAACCCAGAAGGAATCCACAATCCAAGTTCAACATTTCCAAGTGCAAGCTCCGCAAAAGGACGAAAACGTCCTCCAAGAAGTTTGGAAACCCTGATTCAAGCCTCTGCTTAGCCTACGAGTTCCCAGAAATAGGCTAAAACCAAATGAAGAGCGTAGGGCTAAATTGGGGACATTACACTGGCGCTGTACTAGATAAGACTAAGATATCATTACAAGTTGTAACATATTTGTACTAGTAATAAGTAATAACCAATGAATCAATAACTTGTAACTGCAGTTTGCTAGTAGCAACTCTCTGCTGGTTAGAATTCACTTGTTCCATAATACTGAAGCTTATACATGCAACACCACTTATCACTTACCAGCTATTCTAGGTAGGAAGCTAGATAGAAAATCAAACTCATAAACAGAGGACATGTGAAAAAAGCCAAAATGAAACCACAAAGATAGAATGAGTTTAAAAGTTAAGTCATAGCATTGGCCATGGAAGCCTGATTTGATAGAAGAACTGTTATGAGCACAACCTGCGATCTTTGAGGATCTAAGTAGATGGACAATGCCCACTTTGTTTTCGAGCATTGTCACTTTGTTTTTGAGAATTGTCATTAGGTCAAAACCTGAGGACATAAAAAATTGAAACAGGCAGCCTTCCTAGCTTTTGATCAGCTTTAAATTCCCACCAAGGACTAGAAAGTTGTATGGAACATAGAATGAACAATGTAGTGGCATGGGCAAAAGATCCTCAATTCCTTTAAGATGTAGTCCACCCAACATGCAGCCCGCCAGCCCAAATACTCCTCCAAAGGGAACATCCAGCACATGAAGGAGCTGAGACAGAGAGAATGCCAATGACAGCATGTTCCAACTTTCAAGTGAGGAAGGACTTCCCACATAATGAAACAACTAAGGAAAATAAGACAAGTAATAGAACTTGAATTTGGGGAAAAAAGTCAAGTAAATATCAAAAGAAGCCATGATCAAGAAGCCCAAGTCATAAGCCATCGAGGCACCTACAAATGAAGCAGTGGGTAGTTAGCTACTAGGATGGGGATTACCCAAAGTTGCCCAATAAGGTTGAGACTGCACTGATCCACTCCTGAAATAAGTGGGTAGCGATCAAGATGTCTAGATTGACTTTTGCCAAGTTTCAACAGTTTGACAAATAACTCGATAGCCTAGCGGTCAATGTGAATAAAACCAGGAAGGAAAAATAGACATGTTGAGAAAGGAAGCTCTCTTGTTGAATATTTAAGTCCAGAAACCAACCAGCTAGTCATCAACCAAGGTAATGAAATCAGTGAGAGCAACCACCTCAATTATCGATTTAAAGGATATATTTGCAACATCATGAAGCATGAAAACTTGATGAAGAGGGAAGAGGCCAGTTGGGGTCAAATGGGGATTGCAACTGATCTGAAATGGATCAAATGTAATATGTAAATACTAAAACCTATGTTCAACAGCATTTCAAGGACAAGTTCAGTGGGGCGGCAGGGAACACATTTTGGCGATGGTGGTCTGGGGCCATTTTGGGAGGATGATGAGGACAGCAGTATAAAACATGTCAAATTTCTACAATTTTAACTATACATGACATCAAAAGAAATTATTGTTGCTATACTGCTATCAGATTATCACTGATTGGTTCAGCTTTGTCTATTACCGTCTATCATTGATTGATTCAGCCTTATCTATTTCAGTAGTAGACAAAGCTGAATTGATCAGTGATAGGCTGATAGCAATATAGCAGCAATAAAAAAATTAAAGTAAAACAGAAATTGATCCCCAGTAGCATGAGGCCAAATATGTCTATCTGCTATGTGGGAGAAAACAAGAGGTCATTTGGCCAATTTAGATATTCACTATTCAGTGAGACCTTTGTTGTTTATTCCCAGCTTCTACATGGGAAATCATTTAAGCATACCCATAGACCTTGTCCTCTCCACAGGGAATTGCATGGTAAGCAATTTATTCTTGTCCGTTGTCTTTCATGTGTTGTTGCATATCCCAGAGGTTGAAAGTGGTTAATGTGCACAAGAAGTTCCATGTATGCTCCCAGGACCTTATGCTCTTTTCATCACCAATTGTGGCATCTTATCTATTTATTTACCAGTTCCATTTTTGTTTCATGTACACAGAGTCCCACCATCCCCACACCCGTTCTAAAACTCTTTTTTTCTTTTGTATATATGTCAATGTATTCTTAAAAACAGGCGAAAAAAATTCCTGCCTGGGACACTTGGATGTGCCCATGGCAGTTGAGAGACCTCTCAAATGTCTCCAACCATCCCAGAGATCACCAAACATTCAGTAGTTTCTATGATGTCCTGGGGATGTTCCAGGAATTTGAGAAAACTTGGCAATGGCCCTACTATCCCACCATCTCAGAAACACCATTGGGGATAGGGATGCCATTTCAGAGCCAGGGACGCATCCCTTTGGAACATAGGGTAAAACACTTTGCCTGATGTTGTAACAGACTCTATTGATTCCATGTATGCAAAGAATCGACACTTTATAAAACAACACCTTGAAGACTAGAGAAACAAAGGTCACAAATTAACACTTAAGGCACAGTAACCAATGTTAAGTGATCAGAAAAGGATAAGCAGATCCCACTGTATGTTTTGGAGGGTTTGTAAGGGATGATTATAATAAATTACACATTCAGCTAGGCCCTAATCTGTCACCTACAAATCCGGCTAGGATCAAGTGTTTCACCTGCATATTCATCCATGGCTGAATATGTCACTATTGAACAGTGACATACTACACATTTGCCCCTAGCCGAATTTGTCATTTACAGGTTCACTCATGGCCAAATTAATCATTGTACCCGATAGAAGGAAGCAAAACCAACACATAGAAGATAAAACCCTTCAAATTCACCATCTAATGCCTTTTGATGTTCCCAAAATTCTTTTTTGAATCTGAGTAACATGTTTGTATGAAAGATGCATAAAATGGACATGCAAGGGGGAATCTAGGGTTGAGTTTAGTAGCTACAACAAAATGTAATTGTTGGCAATTTGCAGAGAGCATAGAGAATTGAGTGCAGAATAAGCTCATAGGTTGTTGTAGAAGTCTAATATCAGCCACAATAACCTCTAATAGCTTGTAACCTTGCATTTTTGGTGTTAGTGGAGAAAGGAACAGCCCCACTTGGTGGAGATTTTACACACACTAGGTTTCTCCGAAATAATTCTTGTGTCGTTTACTTGTGTGATTGGTGTAATGCTTCTCGTTTATTGATTAGACGTCTTCATTTCCATTGATAAAAGGGTAAAAATACAAACCTGTGTCACACTTTTATAAAGGAATCGGCCAATACAAACAAAAATTCTCAACTTCGACCACATAAAAGTGATCTTTATATTTTGAATTTCAAAATGATGTAAACTAATGAAATGTAGAACTCTTGAAGTTTATTTCTGTAATTTTTCAATTTTAAAAAAAATTATTTTGATATTTTTTTTATAAATTTAAGGGCAGATTTTGAATTGCTGAAAATTTCAAAAAAAAGTGACATTGAGTTGACGTCAAGAAAAAAATAGAAAATAATTTTATTTTCCCTTGAATTTTTTTTTCCCAAATAGATAACTTCAATATCTAATGCATGGAAAAATAAAATTAAAATTTTGATGTATATTTTTGTCGTAATAATGTGTTAAAGTCAAACGTACCAAAATTTGATAGTTTTCATTTGACGTCAACTATTATTTTATTTTTTTATCCTTTTCAAAAAATATATACCCTTTTGGAGAAGATTCTCTCCTCTAGTGCACCATATATTTTTCAAAATTTTTTAATATGTTTAGTATTTTTTTTTAATTTCTAATCAGCCTCATTTTTTATTTCAACAACCTACTTGCATTATTTAAAAAAAAAACATATTAAAACTAATCAAAATATCAAAAAATATATATATTTGGATTCTTCACTTCGAGCTCTACAAAAAGGTATTTTTAATTTTTTGAAAAAAATCATTCTAGCTAAAAAATATCATGTTCAAGTGGAAAGTTACAAAATTTTCTGAAAAAAGATGAGGTGGCTGCCAACAAGGATGCCACATAGACAATTTTGAGTGAAAAGGTTTTGGTCCACTTTCAGTCGAAAAATTATTACATACAAATTGAGTCTCATTTTAAAGTGACAAGGGAAAAAAAAATATTTTGTTGTTTCGGGCGAAAGGGTTTCATCTGAAACTCTGTGCCACATATAGGCCATGTAGTTTCAGGCAAAACAATTTCACCCGAAACTTTTTAGGGCGAAACTATTTCGCTCGAAACTATTTAGTTGGCTGAAAGGGTGACACATGTTTGTGTTTTTACCCAAAATCTCCAAATGGACAACTCCATGAATGTACGTGCATTAAGTACGTAAAATCTGAATGTAAATGATTGATTTCAATCAAAGACTGAGTAGAATCCATTTAGATGAATTTGAAATTTACAATAACCAAGCTAATTATCAGAAACAAGTTATTACCAAATAGCTTTTTCCAAGGATGCTAGCAACACTTCAGCTTGAGTCCAAAACTTTCCTAATGACATCCCCTTTATGGGTGCTTAAACACAACTATTGAGGAGCAAGTTATCGCAGCTAATTTGATAGCTTTGCCATACAAAGATGAATGCAGCATGAGGCTTACACCAAAATGCCAATGTTGTGGAGGAATGCATCTCTTATAAATGATCAGCAATGTTGAACACATCATATGTTGAGGTCTCTTCTCTCACCTACCAATACACCTGACTGCTCCAAGATGGAGTGGCCTACCTAGCAGTTGTCAATCACCGTGCAACTGCACAATGTGAGAAACTTGATAATGTCAAGGAGATGAATGCAAATATCATCATGGATGTTGGTATAATCATGTCTAGAATAAAGTCTCTAAGAGGAACAAATCAATGAGAAAATAATATTGTTGATGAAAGCATGAATAAGTTTCATTACTTAAAGTCAACTTATTGTCAAAATATCAAGGATGTTTTCATGTGTCCTTTGGATCAAGAAGCACTTGAACCTCCATTGTGAAACCTATGTGACGTCAATTATTGGGGTCAAGAGCCTTTGTGTTCCCACTAAAATCAATTTATTAGTTATATCCAACTCTACATGTTCTTGATTTTCATTTTTGTGAAGCTCAACCAATTTTTGAATTTTGTGCAACAAGTATATCCACACGCAGCCCCCAACTCAACTCATAGATGCAACATTATAAGTATCCTTTTCCAACTGGTATGCCACTTTGTTCTTCACTTTTGTTTACATGTTTCCCTTTGTCTCACATGTGAATCATCTCCCTTTTCTTTACTCTATTTCCCTCTATCAAGATCAACCACTAGAAGCTCAATGATTAGGAAATTTTCAACAAGCCAAAGCCAATAAGGGTCTTCCCTAGGGCTAGGATTGGTCATTAGCTCCCTAGCCTTAGGTCAAACTGTAGAGGAAGATTGGCCAATGGCTTCTTCCAATATTTTGTTTAAGATATTTGTAACCAAGTCAAAGTTGAAAGATAATTTCAAATTCAATGACATATTTGGTCACTTTGAAAGGCATCTTTGTTTTGTTTGCTTTATCTATTGGTTTTTATATTTCTTTATGGTTAATGAGTAGTTTTCAACCTCATGTGAATGGTTGAATGGTTTTTATATGCTTAACTGTACATGTCTGCTTGAGATTCACTATAATGATGCATCAATGATTTTCTTCCTTCACATCTCATTCAAATGGTTGATGAACTAGCCATTGACTAATTAGCTACCATTATCTTAATTTCATTTTTTGGATCTTCTTCCTTTCTCTTTATAATCTTTGCTACAACAACGCAAATTTGTCAAGTGGGAGGTATTTTCCGTAGTGTGTCAAGTTATGATATTAATATCAGGATTCAAGTGCATAGTTTTTGAGTCAAACTCATTGACCCATATTTCACAAGTACTAGTTTATATGAACCCATCTCTCATGAGAATGCAATTTTATGTTAAAAGGATACAATACCATTCCTATTTAAGCAGTCATCTATTTTTAACTCTTTTCTTTTCAATGCTTAATAAAAAAGGTTTTGTTTCCATATTTTGGAGAAAATCTGCTAAGTAAACAAGTTAGGATGGCTCCTTGGACCAATCTTTAATTGCTCCAAGATTGAGTGAGATTTTGTCAAATCTCAAAACCTACCTCGTCAACATGCTTCCCTGAATATTCAATTTAAGGAAATCAACTTGTTGTAATGTCCCCATTTTGGCCATACACTCTTCTTTTGGATTTAGCCTATTTCCGGAAATCCGTAGGCTAAGCTGAAGTAGAAAACTAGGGTTTCCTCTTTCAAATACTACTCAGTTGGCGTTCAGAGGATGTTGTGCAGACTTACTATTTATAGCAGTTTGCTATTTTTAGCAAGTCTATCTTTTGGCAGTATCTATCTAGCAACAATTCAATCCTTTCCAGTTCAGTGTTCAGTTTGGCTTTCTGATGGTTTTGAAGTTAACTTACTATTTTTGGCATTTACTATTTTTAGTAAGTTCATTTTTGGCAGAAGCATCATCATCAACTTGGTTCAATTTGGCATTTGTCAGTTTGCTATTTTTAGCAATTCATCAATTGCAGCTTGGGCATTGTATTTGGTTATCTCCTTGGACTGAGTTTCAAACTTAGTCAATTTTCATGTCTTGAAGTCGTAAATCTCCCACCTACTCTAGGCTTGATGACTCTGTTTTAGTGCATGCAAGGGGTCAGTGAGCATTTCTAATTATTTAATAAATGCTTCTATTGCTTGCAATATGAATCTTGAATACGCCTCCAAAAAAGGGAAGTTGAATGATATTTTATTATTTCAAAAAGTAAAAGTGCTGCATGGCCCCTGAAGCGATCTCTAAACTTCATTGAATTCCCTTGAAGAGTTCCTTTGCTTGGAAAGCCTTTACTTGCCAACTTCAGTTTATATTCGCCGCTTGGGAAGAGCTTGATTATCCTAATATTTTGTTACTGATATAGTCACATTTAAAATGACAACTCTCAAGTTTAATAATGGGATGCTTTACCTCCTAAATCTTGGGTCCACTTCTGTGTTTCTGGAAATACAACACCTAGTTGGTCATTTGCTGCTTCTCAAATCAGACTAGCAGATTGAGCTCAATAGTTGAAGATTTTGATGAAATTTCCAGTTTTGAAGTTGCTGATACAATCATAGCTGAATGTGGTTTTTGCATACAGCTTTTGGTATGAATTTATTTTGATTATGGGTATTTGATCATTGCATTTCTATGATAATGGCGACCATATTTGGAGGTTTTCAGATTTTAATTCCAAGTTTCTGATTTTTCCAAGAGAAATCGCCCCTCTACAGGGCCATACCATCTCATGAGTGCTTTGGGATTCGTGCAAGAATAATATCTTGAGTTTTGATGCAATTTTGTAGTTTGAGTTTGGGCGCCATCCTCCTAGAAGGTCTTTGCAAAACATTCCAGCTTATTCGGAGGTATTTAGAAGGAGTTGTGATCATTTTTATGAGTTTGTTGTTTGCTGATAGACATTTCCAAATTGCAGATTTTTATATCAGACTTGTTAGTTTTTGATATAATACTGGTTTGAGCTTCATTTTTATATCATTATTGTATTGTAAGAGTTAGAGGAAGTGTTACTCTATCCATTGATGGATTTGGAAGCATATCTTTCTTATTTGCAGCTGTTTAATTCATTGTAAAGCTGATTAGTAGTACTAACAGCTATTTATTTTATTTGTTGCAATTAGATTAAATTTCATACTCCCACGATTGAGTGGTTGAGTTTAAATAATCATCTTCTTTAATTGTAAGTTTCCCCCCACTAAATAAGTGGTTGTGTGGACTGTATTCCCCCCACGTTAATAAGTGGAAGTGAGGATTTAAATGGCTGGCTTGCCGCCTTTAATAATGTAATAATCTTACCCACTGAATAAGTGGAGTATCCCCACTGTTTGTGGATGCCTACATCAGCAGATGAATTGTAATTTCAGTTCAGTTTATTCTTAATGATCCTCTGACCATATGCTATCACCTCGCCCACATTGGGATCTTGGTGAACATTCTTGGTTAGAGTTACTTTCCATGCTGATTTGCATTTGGAGCTAACGCTAATCAGTGATTGGTTGCTGATTTGTGTGTTAATTTTGGAAAAAAAATTAAGGGGAATATTTCACTTGTCTAGTTTAATCTTAGACAAATATGTCCAATCAAAGTGTGGGTTGGAACTCAACCTAGAAAATGCATAACTATTTAAAGTTCCAACCCCCTTGTGCATTTGCCCTTATTATGCCCATCATATATAACTGATCTGAGAAATCTTCATATGTGCCTTTCCTTGGTCAAATTGCCTAAGTTTTTGTTCTTCTTCAACCCCCATATTCCTGTCATATGTTGAAAGTTGCAAAACTCTACGAAAGTTCTTCATTTGGGGAGGTTTTGGTCATTTTCCTCAATTTCTGCGAAGGTGTGGAGCTTTAGTGTGTGTCGGACATATCTTGCTTAGTTTTTGGGAGTTTTGCAAGTTTGCAGATTTGTGGTGGACTTCCAAACTTCTTCCAATTGTCTGACCTCCTATCCTAATTGTTAGTCCGACATAGAAGTTCCACTAAATCTATCAAGTCCCTTCTTCCCTTTGTTTTCCTTTGTTTCTTCCATATGCAGCTTTTCGTTGGGCATTCAAACTTCTTCTTTGTCCCAACCTCCCATCCTTCACCACTCTTGATTCCTACAACACTTGAACCCTTCCCTATTTCCCTTTTGCAAACTTGTAGAGGTCCTTCAAAAAAAATTTGATCCTTGTCCATCTTCAAATCTCTCGACCTCCCATCCTTCTCCACACCCCCGCAATCTTCCATTCCCTCTTTTGTAGACTTGCATGTTTCTAATAGACTTCTTCCATTTACTCTCCACCTCCAAACATCCAAACCTTTGATTCCCCAATCATTTCCCACATTCCTTCCAATTCCCTTTTTGCATAATTTTATTGCACTTTCAAACCTCCAAGCTTCT
>VDFB02047144.1:45013420-45080030 GCA_007258455.2 Sequoia sempervirens
AAATGCAAGAACTCAGCTACAAAATGCAAGATCATCAAAACAATGCAAAACCTCACTACAAATTCACTCAATAACTAGCAAACCTCTCTACTAGGTGCTATCTTTCAAGCACGAAGTCGAGCCCAAGCTAGGAGGCATTCATTCCTCGAAGCAATTCAGCAACCATTTCGGCAGCATAACAATACTCAAGATATCAGATGTTGAAAATGAAGACCAAGACCTCCTTTTATAAACTTGTGATGACTTTCCAGAAGCTTCTAGAAACCCTAATTTTCAAATTTGAAGTAACTCCTTTTCCCTCCAAAGATGGCGTCCATTTTCTCAAGGCAATTTAACTTTTAATTTATTTTAAAATCTTCACTTCATAAAAAGGCGTCCTCTTTTAAAGCATTGTTTTTGGCCTTAAGAAAAATATTAAATCATCAGCATGAGGCGCCACCCTTCCAAGTCCCCTTTTTAAGAACAACTTAAAGTTGTTTCACTAGACCAAGGGGTCACAATAATAAAATATAACATTAAAGTATAATATTTTAAAATCAACTGGATATCTCACCAAAAATGCTTCCCAAGGTCAACATTGATCGAACCAAATGAACATACTGAAAATGAGAGCCAACCGAGCCGAAGCCAACAGGACCACTGCCAGAAATAGAATTTACTAAAAATAGTAAATTCTCGAAAGTGCTCAGAATGCCAAACCGAAACCACCAACGCGAAGCTCTCAGAAAACCCAGAAGGAATCCACAATCCAAGTTCAACATTTCCAAGTGCAAGCTCCGCAAAAGGACGAAAACGTCCTCCAAGAAGTTTGGAAACCCTGATTCAAGCCTCTGCTTAGCCTACGAGTTCCCAGAAATAGGCTAAAACCAAATGAAGAGCGTAGGGCTAAATTGGGGACATTACAGTCCGCCCTTCCCAAAATTGGTTGTCCCCAAGCAATGTCACCCCCACTCTAGAGAAACTCAAATTGCACCAAACCAAACCAAGTACAATCCCAGGGTCCCATATCCGTCTGAAGGAGGACCCACCATGCTGATGCTGCACCATTCTGATCCCATCAATGAAAACATCATGCCAGTGCTGCACTAACCTCCCTTGTAACTCCAAAATGTTACCAACCAAGATTCTCAAATTGAAAAATCTTAAAGGACTGAGATCAATTTCATGCAATGTCTCATGTTCAAAGTGCTCCGAGTCAAAAATATCAACCATACCAATGTCTATCACAATCCTAGGCAAAAGGAAAGATAGTCTACTCAACTCAAAATCAATCTCCTCAGCATACCTCCTCATGGTAACAAACGAAGTCATGACTGCAAATGTGACATTTTTGAATCTTCTTGCAAAGAGGAAAACAATCCTTTGCAAGAGCTCAACAAACTCATACTCACGTCTCCTCATGGAGCTACTATGCACCAATTGAATTATATTGATACCATGAAGACTACATAAAACTCTCATAGTTCCAACCTCATGAATCTCAGAATGATGAATCAAAACAAGTGGTGGTTCGCTGTCCTGAACCCACAATGAGAGAGAACTATCAAAGTTAACATCACAAGCCTCCATAAGATGAACCCCGAGAATAGAACTAGTGTGAAGGAACAAATAGTCTCTGCTGTTCAAGGCTAAAGTCAGCGAAGAGCAATCTGATTTTAATGCCTCACACAAGAAAAAACAGCAGCACCAAAGAAATTGCCAAGTGTGAGTGTATGATATGAGCATAGAGTTGCAAGGTAACACCTCAAAAATGGCCGGAAAACATACTAGAGCAATCTCCATTTGAAAACTACCACCTCGTTGGCAAGTGGTGATGGGAAAACTCTCCCAAACGAGAGTAACTCCACAAGTAACAAGGTTGGTCTGCCTCCAACCAGCAAGCACGAGTCTCAAAATCTACTCTTGTCTTAACCAAGGATCTACGCCAAGAGCAACCAATTGTTCCTCTTTCCAATCCATACTCAAAATTTCTCTCCAATCCATTTGTTGATGAACAAACGGAACCATCAAGAAGCTGCTAAAGAAGGGAACAACACCAAAAAGTTTGAAAATTTGATTCTTATTCCTCCATAAATTCTTTTTTCCACAAATGGTATGCTCCATCAACCCATGTTGAGAATCCCAAGCTTGGATACCCAACTGAAAATAATCTCCAGCACTCTGGCAAGAAAACATAACACATCTCTGAGTGCTGGTCAAAATCAAGTGCATACTTGTAAAATTGGCATTCCCTCTGATGAACCTTTGAAACCTATCCATGAAAGCTTCAGGAACACTGGAGCATGAAACATAAGATGACTTCAAATTCAACTCCCAGAACAAACTAGCATCACTCAACCCAAGGAATGGATTGACAAGAGTACAATCACCATATTTTGGTCCATTTTCCAAAGTGAAGACTGCATCCTCAATCCCTCTTAAGCATTCTTGATCAAACAATCTTCTTGGAAGATTACCAATTTCAAGGAGCGAATCTCCCTCATGTTCAGCTTGCAAATCTTCAATAAGCTGAAAATCACATTCCATATTGTGTTGAGAAACTTCATCAGGATCCCATTTCATGCTATTATCAATTGATGTTTCATCTTCCATCACAAAAAGAGGATTATCATAAGTTTCCTCAACACCCACTTCAAAGAGAGGATTGTCATAAACTTGAAAGTCATCCTTTTCATCTTGCTGCTCCAAATCAGCACATGCAACTTCTGATTTTCTTGAGACACTTTCAAGATCAAACTCCCCTTGAAGACTATCAAGCTCCTCAATTACTTGTTTGATTTCTTCAGCTCTTTGTGCATTCTCTTGTTCCTTAGAAAGTTTGAAATTAACAAGCTGATCTTCTACCTCCATTAATGCTACTTGAGTTTCTTCTAACATAGCCTTTGTTGATTCAAGCTCATAAGTAAGCTCATCAACCTTTCTCTCTTTTCCTTGGAAAACACTGAAGGTCTTCTTTGCAAGTTCAATGGCATGATCCCGATCTTCAATCAAGTGTATGTAATCAGATTTCAATGTCTCCAAAGAGTCTCTGATAAGTTGCAAATTGGGAAGAGCAACTTCATCTTTCACTCCTCTTTGTCTCTCTTCAAGCTGAGCCTCCCAAATAAGCCCTTCAATCAAACTATGTGTGCGATCAAATGTAGATAGAGCTCGCACTTCATCTTCAACGGACACCTCAGGTTGGCCTTCACACTCATAAGGATGCGAAGATGGTAAATTGCTGATAGGCTGCAACTGAAAATCAGAACTTCGTTTCACGCTTTTGCTGCCCCTCATTGTTGCTCCAACATTCTTGTACTTCACCACCAACTAGTGGAGAATGCTCAATGTCTTGGAAAGCATCATACTTCACTAAGTCTTCAACTCATTGATTGCAATCAGCTTCATGCCTTGATAAATCAGATTTGTGTTTGGTAATTCCTCCAAACCTTTCATCTTCAAGAGCCATATGGCCCTCAAACTTTGTTTCCTCTTCCATGTTACTTTGATCATACTTGAAAGCAGCCCCAAACTTAAGCATATTAACACCATTGTCTGCTGATAGAGAACCCTTATCAAGTTCCATTTCTTCATCCGGATCAAAGGGAAATTCATCCCATACCGGTTTGTCATCACTAAGTGCCCTCACACCTGGATCCCAAATGGTGAGAGGTTGATTGTTTTGATCACAAAAGAAGTGTTCTTTGTGCAACATTTGGATTGTTGATTCTTGGAATAGGTCAACTCCCAAATCACTAAAGCTGATATCTTCATAAATACCTCCCTCCAATGGTTGGGTTTGAAGTTCAAACCCAAAACCACCCTTAACACTGTCACTGAAATGAAGTAAGGAATCTTTAGAGCTAGCTGTTTGAAATTTTTTATCATCCTTATCTTCAATGAACCTATCATCTATAGGTATGTTTCTGATCTCATCATGAACAGTCCTATGCATGCCATAAAGGTCTTCTTGATCACTTGTAATAAATTCATCTTGTGAAAACTCTTGAGGAGTTTGAACAGCAACAAGAGGAAAACTATCCATCACTAAATCTTCAACAAGAGGAGGTACAAACACCTTGAAATCATTACCAACATCCTCTATGAAGCCCTTAGTCTCAAAACCTTCATGGGATGAATCCAAATTAGGATTCAAGTCTGCTGCTATATTCTTCTCACCGAACTGATCTACATCACTTGCTATCACATGCAAGTCAAGAGGCGTATTATGGAGCTCTTCCACACAATCTTCAACTGTCACAGTTTCTCTTTCAAGCTCACGATCATTTTGTGGTGACATGAGCACCTTGCTTGTGCCATCTTCAATACTAGTTGACTGATTTTTCCCTTCAACTAGCATATTTGTGGGCTGCAAACCACAAACAAGCACTTTTGCTTCTTTCTTGAACCCTTCATCAATGGAATGTTCTTTTTCTTTCATTGTTCTTCTAATGTAATTAACCACACCCAATTTTCCGGGTTTCAAAACCAACACACAATTCAAGTAGGAGTCAAAAGAAACATCGTTCTTAAACTCATTTGTCATATTCTGATATTCCTCATGGAGCATGGAAGCTTCATGTTCACATTGCCTTTGGTACTGTTCGGCATACTCAATGCAATCCCTTGCGGCCAAACTAACCTTTCCTTCCTCAAATGCCATATTCAAATCTGACTTCTCCCAATTCTTGGACCTCAGAAAACGCAACATATTCAGAACTTGAACGGAACTCTGTTCTGACCTCTGGTGTAGAAGCTGATTTCTTGTCAAGTGAACTCTGATGGGCACAGGATGGCAGGATCTTGGCTCTGATACCACTGTAATGAACCGGACCAATTTTTTTCAAATTTTGCCAAGTACACAACAATACAGAAGGCACTCGTTAGGGTTAGATAAATCAAACCAGCAGTTACAATATAACTCTTTGCCAAGAATGCGCACTCAATCTCAACAAGAGAGAGGTTGTCATATGGCAAGAGGATCGTCAATACAATAAATCAGAACTGCAACTGAAAGTAACTCAACACCAAGTATGTGCTACCCAAACCAGAATGGAATGAGGTGACCATTTGGTGGAGATTTAAAGAAATACAAATGCAACTTCGAATAAACTCAACACCAGAATGTGCTTTCAAACCCGGAGTGGGAATGGAGCTACCATAGGGCGGAGATGAAAGATATTACAATGCAATTCAACTGTAGATAGGCGGCAAGCCAGCCTCTTTCACTTATTCAGTGGGCAGTTACAAATATGAGATTAGCAAGAATAAGAAAGATGCTGACAGTACTACTGTTCAGCTTACAATATCGAGATTTATCTGTTAAGCACAAGATAAGAGTGTTCCAATGCTGCAACAAAGTACAATAATTTCCTTAATACTCTCAATGTCTCTCCTTTCAAAACCTAACTCAAATGATAGATTTTATGCAAGCTGTTATGACAGAACCAAGACTGAAAATGATAACCAGCAGTACAGTAACTCAGTGAAATGCACACAACTCACTCAAAACTGACCCAAATGACTTCAAATCTGATGCAATAGACCCTCAAGAAGATGGCGCCTAGCTTAGTTATGAGAAGGGACAGCTAAAAGTGGCTATTAATTAATGGCACGGATCCCAAAGCACTCCAGAAAGTAGGGCTTTCAAGAAATGACGAATTTGCTTTATAAAATCAGAAACTTCATTAAAAATCCCACAAATTTGCAAGTAAGGTCGCCCCAAGTAGAGAAGATGATATGACCAACACCCAGAACAATATCTTTTTTTATTTTTGATATATGAATGAAACTTTGAATCAGCTATGATATTCAACAACATCCAAAATATGATAGAAATGCAAGTACTCAGCTACAAAATGCAAGATCATCAAAACAATGCAAAACCTCACTACAAATTCACTCAAAACAAGCAAACCTCTCTACTAGGTGCTATCTCTCAAGCACGAAGTCGAGCCCAAGCTAGGAGGCATTCATTCCTCGAAGCAATCCAGCAACCATTTCGGCAGCATAACAATACTCAAGATATCAGATGTTGAAAATGAAGACCAAGACCTCCTTTTATAAACTTGTGATGACTTTCCAGAAGCTTCTAGAAACCCTAATTTTCAAATTTGAAGTAACTCCTTTTCCCTCCAAAGATGGCGTCCCTTTTCTCAAGGCAATTTAACTTTTTAATTTATTTTAAAATCTTCACTTCATAAAAAGGCGTCCTCTTTTAAAGCATTGTTTTTGGCCTTAAGAAAAATATTAAATCATCAGCATGAGGCGCCACCCTTCCAAGTCCCCTTTTTAAGAACAACTTAAAGTTGTTTCACTAGACCAAGGGGTCACAATAATAAAATATAACATTAAAGTATAATATTTTAAAATCAACTGGATATCTCACCAAAAATGCTTCCCAAGGTCAAGATTGATCGAACCAAATGAACATACTGAAGATGAGAGCCAACCGAGCCGAAGCCAACAGGACCACTGCCAGAAATAGAATTTACTAAAAATAGTAAATTCGAAAGTGCTCAGAATGCCAAACCGAAACCACCAACGCGAAGCTCTCAGAAAACCCAGAAGGAATCCACAATCCAAGTTCAACATTTCCAAGTGCAAGCTCCGCAAAAGGACGAAAACGTCCTCCAAGAAGTTTGGAAACCCTGATTCAAGCCTCTGCTTAGCCTACGAGTTCCCAGAAATAGGCTAAAACCAAATGAAGAGCGTAGGGCTAAATTGGGGACATTACACTGGCGCTGTACTAGATAAGACTAAGATATCATTACAAGTTGTAACATATTTGTACTAGTAATAAGTAATAACCAATGAATCAATAACTTGTAACTGCAGTTTGCTAGTAGCAACTCTCTGCTGGTTAGAATTCACTTGTTCCATAATACTGAAGCTTATACATGCAACACCACTTATCACTTACCAGCTATTCTAGGTAGGAAGCTAGATAGAAAATCAAACTCATAAACAGAGGACATGTGAAAAAAGCCAAAATGAAACCACAAAGATAGAATGAGTTTAAAAGTTAAGTCATAGCATTGGCCATGGAAGCCTGATTTGATAGAAGAACTGTTATGAGCACAACCTGCGATCTTTGAGGATCTAAGTAGATGGACAATGCCCACTTTGTTTTCGAGCATTGTCACTTTGTTTTTGAGAATTGTCATTAGGTCAAAACCTGAGGACATAAAAAATTGAAACAGGCAGCCTTCCTAGCTTTTGATCAGCTTTAAATTCCCACCAAGGACTAGAAAGTTGTATGGAACATAGAATGAACAATGTAGTGGCATGGGCAAAAGATCCTCAATTCCTTTAAGATGTAGTCCACCCAACATGCAGCCCGCCAGCCCAAATACTCCTCCAAAGGGAACATCCAGCACATGAAGGAGCTGAGACAGAGAGAATGCCAATGACAGCATGTTCCAACTTTCAAGTGAGGAAGGACTTCCCACATAATGAAACAACTAAGGAAAATAAGACAAGTAATAGAACTTGAATTTGGGGAAAAAAGTCAAGTAAATATCAAAAGAAGCCATGATCAAGAAGCCCAAGTCATAAGCCATCGAGGCACCTACAAATGAAGCAGTGGGTAGTTAGCTACTAGGATGGGGATTACCCAAAGTTGCCCAATAAGGTTGAGACTGCACTGATCCACTCCTGAAATAAGTGGGTAGCGATCAAGATGTCTAGATTGACTTTTGCCAAGTTTCAACAGTTTGACAAATAACTCGATAGCCTAGCGGTCAATGTGAATAAAACCAGGAAGGAAAAATAGACATGTTGAGAAAGGAAGCTCTCTTGTTGAATATTTAAGTCCAGAAACCAACCAGCTAGTCATCAACCAAGGTAATGAAATCAGTGAGAGCAACCACCTCAATTATCGATTTAAAGGATATATTTGCAACATCATGAAGCATGAAAACTTGATGAAGAGGGAAGAGGCCAGTTGGGGTCAAATGGGGATTGCAACTGATCTGAAATGGATCAAATGTAATATGTAAATACTAAAACCTATGTTCAACAGCATTTCAAGGACAAGTTCAGTGGGGCGGCAGGGAACACATTTTGGCGATGGTGGTCTGGGGCCATTTTGGGAGGATGATGAGGACAGCAGTATAAAACATGTCAAATTTCTACAATTTTAACTATACATGACATCAAAAGAAATTATTGTTGCTATACTGCTATCAGATTATCACTGATTGGTTCAGCTTTGTCTATTACCGTCTATCATTGATTGATTCAGCCTTATCTATTTCAGTAGTAGACAAAGCTGAATTGATCAGTGATAGGCTGATAGCAATATAGCAGCAATAAAAAAATTAAAGTAAAACAGAAATTGATCCCCAGTAGCATGAGGCCAAATATGTCTATCTGCTATGTGGGAGAAAACAAGAGGTCATTTGGCCAATTTAGATATTCACTATTCAGTGAGACCTTTGTTGTTTATTCCCAGCTTCTACATGGGAAATCATTTAAGCATACCCATAGACCTTGTCCTCTCCACAGGGAATTGCATGGTAAGCAATTTATTCTTGTCCGTTGTCTTTCATGTGTTGTTGCATATCCCAGAGGTTGAAAGTGGTTAATGTGCACAAGAAGTTCCATGTATGCTCCCAGGACCTTATGCTCTTTTCATCACCAATTGTGGCATCTTATCTATTTATTTACCAGTTCCATTTTTGTTTCATGTACACAGAGTCCCACCATCCCCACACCCGTTCTAAAACTCTTTTTTTCTTTTGTATATATGTCAATGTATTCTTAAAAACAGGCGAAAAAAATTCCTGCCTGGGACACTTGGATGTGCCCATGGCAGTTGAGAGACCTCTCAAATGTCTCCAACCATCCCAGAGATCACCAAACATTCAGTAGTTTCTATGATGTCCTGGGGATGTTCCAGGAATTTGAGAAAACTTGGCAATGGCCCTACTATCCCACCATCTCAGAAACACCATTGGGGATAGGGATGCCATTTCAGAGCCAGGGACGCATCCCTTTGGAACATAGGGTAAAACACTTTGCCTGATGTTGTAACAGACTCTATTGATTCCATGTATGCAAAGAATCGACACTTTATAAAACAACACCTTGAAGACTAGAGAAACAAAGGTCACAAATTAACACTTAAGGCACAGTAACCAATGTTAAGTGATCAGAAAAGGATAAGCAGATCCCACTGTATGTTTTGGAGGGTTTGTAAGGGATGATTATAATAAATTACACATTCAGCTAGGCCCTAATCTGTCACCTACAAATCCGGCTAGGATCAAGTGTTTCACCTGCATATTCATCCATGGCTGAATATGTCACTATTGAACAGTGACATACTACACATTTGCCCCTAGCCGAATTTGTCATTTACAGGTTCACTCATGGCCAAATTAATCATTGTACCCGATAGAAGGAAGCAAAACCAACACATAGAAGATAAAACCCTTCAAATTCACCATCTAATGCCTTTTGATGTTCCCAAAATTCTTTTTTGAATCTGAGTAACATGTTTGTATGAAAGATGCATAAAATGGACATGCAAGGGGGAATCTAGGGTTGAGTTTAGTAGCTACAACAAAATGTAATTGTTGGCAATTTGCAGAGAGCATAGAGAATTGAGTGCAGAATAAGCTCATAGGTTGTTGTAGAAGTCTAATATCAGCCACAATAACCTCTAATAGCTTGTAACCTTGCATTTTTGGTGTTAGTGGAGAAAGGAACAGCCCCACTTGGTGGAGATTTTACACACACTAGGTTTCTCCGAAATAATTCTTGTGTCGTTTACTTGTGTGATTGGTGTAATGCTTCTCGTTTATTGATTAGACGTCTTCATTTCCATTGATAAAAGGGTAAAAATACAAACCTGTGTCACACTTTTATAAAGGAATCGGCCAATACAAACAAAAATTCTCAACTTCGACCACATAAAAGTGATCTTTATATTTTGAATTTCAAAATGATGTAAACTAATGAAATGTAGAACTCTTGAAGTTTATTTCTGTAATTTTTCAATTTTAAAAAAAATTATTTTGATATTTTTTTTATAAATTTAAGGGCAGATTTTGAATTGCTGAAAATTTCAAAAAAAAGTGACATTGAGTTGACGTCAAGAAAAAAATAGAAAATAATTTTATTTTCCCTTGAATTTTTTTTTCCCAAATAGATAACTTCAATATCTAATGCATGGAAAAATAAAATTAAAATTTTGATGTATATTTTTGTCGTAATAATGTGTTAAAGTCAAACGTACCAAAATTTGATAGTTTTCATTTGACGTCAACTATTATTTTATTTTTTTATCCTTTTCAAAAAATATATACCCTTTTGGAGAAGATTCTCTCCTCTAGTGCACCATATATTTTTCAAAATTTTTTAATATGTTTAGTATTTTTTTTTAATTTCTAATCAGCCTCATTTTTTATTTCAACAACCTACTTGCATTATTTAAAAAAAAAACATATTAAAACTAATCAAAATATCAAAAAATATATATATTTGGATTCTTCACTTCGAGCTCTACAAAAAGGTATTTTTAATTTTTTGAAAAAAATCATTCTAGCTAAAAAATATCATGTTCAAGTGGAAAGTTACAAAATTTTCTGAAAAAAGATGAGGTGGCTGCCAACAAGGATGCCACATAGACAATTTTGAGTGAAAAGGTTTTGGTCCACTTTCAGTCGAAAAATTATTACATACAAATTGAGTCTCATTTTAAAGTGACAAGGGAAAAAAAAATATTTTGTTGTTTCGGGCGAAAGGGTTTCATCTGAAACTCTGTGCCACATATAGGCCATGTAGTTTCAGGCAAAACAATTTCACCCGAAACTTTTTAGGGCGAAACTATTTCGCTCGAAACTATTTAGTTGGCTGAAAGGGTGACACATGTTTGTGTTTTTACCCAAAATCTCCAAATGGACAACTCCATGAATGTACGTGCATTAAGTACGTAAAATCTGAATGTAAATGATTGATTTCAATCAAAGACTGAGTAGAATCCATTTAGATGAATTTGAAATTTACAATAACCAAGCTAATTATCAGAAACAAGTTATTACCAAATAGCTTTTTCCAAGGATGCTAGCAACACTTCAGCTTGAGTCCAAAACTTTCCTAATGACATCCCCTTTATGGGTGCTTAAACACAACTATTGAGGAGCAAGTTATCGCAGCTAATTTGATAGCTTTGCCATACAAAGATGAATGCAGCATGAGGCTTACACCAAAATGCCAATGTTGTGGAGGAATGCATCTCTTATAAATGATCAGCAATGTTGAACACATCATATGTTGAGGTCTCTTCTCTCACCTACCAATACACCTGACTGCTCCAAGATGGAGTGGCCTACCTAGCAGTTGTCAATCACCGTGCAACTGCACAATGTGAGAAACTTGATAATGTCAAGGAGATGAATGCAAATATCATCATGGATGTTGGTATAATCATGTCTAGAATAAAGTCTCTAAGAGGAACAAATCAATGAGAAAATAATATTGTTGATGAAAGCATGAATAAGTTTCATTACTTAAAGTCAACTTATTGTCAAAATATCAAGGATGTTTTCATGTGTCCTTTGGATCAAGAAGCACTTGAACCTCCATTGTGAAACCTATGTGACGTCAATTATTGGGGTCAAGAGCCTTTGTGTTCCCACTAAAATCAATTTATTAGTTATATCCAACTCTACATGTTCTTGATTTTCATTTTTGTGAAGCTCAACCAATTTTTGAATTTTGTGCAACAAGTATATCCACACGCAGCCCCCAACTCAACTCATAGATGCAACATTATAAGTATCCTTTTCCAACTGGTATGCCACTTTGTTCTTCACTTTTGTTTACATGTTTCCCTTTGTCTCACATGTGAATCATCTCCCTTTTCTTTACTCTATTTCCCTCTATCAAGATCAACCACTAGAAGCTCAATGATTAGGAAATTTTCAACAAGCCAAAGCCAATAAGGGTCTTCCCTAGGGCTAGGATTGGTCATTAGCTCCCTAGCCTTAGGTCAAACTGTAGAGGAAGATTGGCCAATGGCTTCTTCCAATATTTTGTTTAAGATATTTGTAACCAAGTCAAAGTTGAAAGATAATTTCAAATTCAATGACATATTTGGTCACTTTGAAAGGCATCTTTGTTTTGTTTGCTTTATCTATTGGTTTTTATATTTCTTTATGGTTAATGAGTAGTTTTCAACCTCATGTGAATGGTTGAATGGTTTTTATATGCTTAACTGTACATGTCTGCTTGAGATTCACTATAATGATGCATCAATGATTTTCTTCCTTCACATCTCATTCAAATGGTTGATGAACTAGCCATTGACTAATTAGCTACCATTATCTTAATTTCATTTTTTGGATCTTCTTCCTTTCTCTTTATAATCTTTGCTACAACAACGCAAATTTGTCAAGTGGGAGGTATTTTCCGTAGTGTGTCAAGTTATGATATTAATATCAGGATTCAAGTGCATAGTTTTTGAGTCAAACTCATTGACCCATATTTCACAAGTACTAGTTTATATGAACCCATCTCTCATGAGAATGCAATTTTATGTTAAAAGGATACAATACCATTCCTATTTAAGCAGTCATCTATTTTTAACTCTTTTCTTTTCAATGCTTAATAAAAAAGGTTTTGTTTCCATATTTTGGAGAAAATCTGCTAAGTAAACAAGTTAGGATGGCTCCTTGGACCAATCTTTAATTGCTCCAAGATTGAGTGAGATTTTGTCAAATCTCAAAACCTACCTCGTCAACATGCTTCCCTGAATATTCAATTTAAGGAAATCAACTTGTTGTAATGTCCCCATTTTGGCCATACACTCTTCTTTTGGATTTAGCCTATTTCCGGAAATCCGTAGGCTAAGCTGAAGTAGAAAACTAGGGTTTCCTCTTTCAAATACTACTCAGTTGGCGTTCAGAGGATGTTGTGCAGACTTACTATTTATAGCAGTTTGCTATTTTTAGCAAGTCTATCTTTTGGCAGTATCTATCTAGCAACAATTCAATCCTTTCCAGTTCAGTGTTCAGTTTGGCTTTCTGATGGTTTTGAAGTTAACTTACTATTTTTGGCATTTACTATTTTTAGTAAGTTCATTTTTGGCAGAAGCATCATCATCAACTTGGTTCAATTTGGCATTTGTCAGTTTGCTATTTTTAGCAATTCATCAATTGCAGCTTGGGCATTGTATTTGGTTATCTCCTTGGACTGAGTTTCAGACTTAGTCAATTTTCATGTCTTGAAGTTGTACCCCACGCCTAGGCTTGATGACTTCAAGTTGTTTTAAAGAAGGGGACATAAAGGGGTCAAGTGAGCATTTAATTATTTAATAAATGCTTTATTGTTGCAATATGAATTGGATGCCTAAAAGGGAAGTTGAATGATATTTTATTATTTCAAAAGTAAAAGGCAAAAAGGTGGCGTCCCTTTTGGAAGTTGAAGTGATTCAACTTCTTGGAATTTGAAGAGTTCTTGTTGCTTCATTTGCCAACTAAAGCTTATATATTGCTGCTGTTTGAAGAGCTGATTATCCAATATTTTTATGTTAATGATATGCTGTCGAAATGACAACTTGTTTAATACTTCGAGGGATGCTTACCTCCTAGTTCCAATCCAATTTCGTGTTTGAAATACAACACCTAGTTGGTCATTTGCTGCTTCTCAAATCAGACTAGCAGATTGAGCTCAATAGTTGAAGATTTTGATGAAATTTCCAGTTTTGAAGTTGCTGATACAGTCATAGCTGAAGGTGGTTTTTGCATACAGCTTTTGGTATGAATTTATTTTGGTTATGGGTATTTGATCATTGCATTTCTATGATAATGGCGACCATATTTGGAGGTTTTCAGATTTTAATTCCAAGTTTCTGATTTTTCCAAGAGAAATCGCCCCTCTACAGGGCCGTACCATCTCATGAGTGCTTTGGGATTCGTGCAAGAATAATATCTTGAGTTTTGATGCAGTTTTGTAGTTTGAGTTTGGGCGCCATCCTCCTAGAAGGTCTTTGCAAAACATTCCAGCTTATTCGGAGGTATTTAGAAGGAGTTGTGATCATTTTTATGAGTTTGTTGTTTGCTGATAGACATTTCCAGATTGCAGATTTTTATATCAGACTTGTTAGTTTTTGATATAATGCTGGTTTGAGCTTCATTTTTATATCATTATTGTATTGTAAGAGTTAGAGGAAGTGTTACTCTAACCATTGATGGATTTGGAAGCATATCTTTCTTATTTGCAGCTGTTTAATTCATTGTAAAGCTGATTAGTAGTACTAACAGCTATTTATTTTATTTGCTGCAATTAGTTTAAATTTCATACTCCCACGATTGAGTGGTTGAGTTTAAATAATCATCTTTCTTTAATTGTAAGTTTCCCCCCACTAAATAAGTGGTTGTGTGGACTGTATTCCCCCCACGTTAATAAGTGGAAGTGAGGATTTAAATGGCTGGCTTGCCGCCTTTAATAATGTAATAATCTTACCCACTGAATAAGTGGAGTATCCCCACTGTTTGTGGATGCCTACATCAGCAGATGAATTGTAATTTCAGTTCAGTTTATTCTTAATGATCCTCTGACCATATGCTATCACCTCGCCCACATTGGGATCTTGGTGAACATTCTTGGTTAGAGTTACTTTCCATGCTGATTTGCATTTGGAGCTAACGCTAATCAGTGATTGGTTGCTGATTTGTGTGTTAATTTTGGAAAAAAAATTAAGGGGAATATTTCACTTGTCTAGTTTAATCTTAGACAAATATGTCCAATCAAAGTGTGGGTTGGAACTCAACCTAGAAAATGCATAACTATTTAAAGTTCCAACCCCCTTGTGCATTTGCCCTTATTATGCCCATCATATATAACTGATCTGAGAAATCTTCATATGTGCCTTTCCTTGGTCAAATTGCCTAAGTTTTTGTTCTTCTTCAACCCCCATATTCCTGTCATATGTTGAAAGTTGCAAAACTCTACGAAAGTTCTTCATTTGGGGAGGTTTTGGTCATTTTCCTCAATTTCTGCGAAGGTGTGGAGCTTTAGTGTGTGTCGGACATATCTTGCTTAGTTTTTGGGAGTTTTGCAAGTTTGCAGATTTGTGGTGGACTTCCAAACTTCTTCCAATTGTCTGACCTCCTATCCTAATTGTTAGTCCGACATAGAAGTTCCACTAAATCTATCAAGTCCCTTCTTCCCTTTGTTTTCCTTTGTTTCTTCCATATGCAGCTTTTCGTTGGGCATTCAAACTTCTTCTTTGTCCCAACCTCCCATCCTTCACCACTCTTGATTCCTACAACACTTGAACCCTTCCCTATTTCCCTTTTGCAAACTTGTAGAGGTCCTTCAAAAAAAATTTGATCCTTGTCCATCTTCAAATCTCTCGACCTCCCATCCTTCTCCACACCCCCGCAATCTTCCATTCCCTCTTTTGTAGACTTGCATGTTTCTAATAGACTTCTTCCATTTACTCTCCACCTCCAAACATCCAAACCTTTGATTCCCCAATCATTTCCCACATTCCTTCCAATTCCCTTTTTGCATAATTTTATTGCACTTTCAAACCTCCAAGCTTCTGCCAATTTTACCTCTACTTTCCTTTGCCGATTCCACATGTTTTTCTTGCATCCTTTCCAATCCCTCATGTGGATTTCTAACAGACTTCTTTGGAACTCCCCATATAAGCACTTAGTGACAAACAAATAGGAGTGTTTTGTGCAATGGGTGTGGTTTGTTTCAAGGTTTATTTTCATTCCCTATAGTTGTTCTTTAATATAGCACCTCAGGGAATCCCCCTTGGCCTAGCAAAGCCGAAGAAGGCATTACCCACCTTAGCAAAATGGTCCATTGTTGTCCCTACATATTCATAAGTTAAACATTTTTTTCCAAGTTTGACACCCCTATCACTCAAAAACAACCTAGCTTTAAAGATGTGGGAACCTGCAACTTTAAGCACCAGCAATGTGCATTAAGGATTAATAATTTTGTGACAACTTTGTTGGGGAGCAAACTCGAAGAGCACTCTAACGATCCAAATTGTATCTACTCAATTGATCTTGTTTGGAAACTTTGTGCAAGGAAAGAACCAAGATAAATCATTACACTTGAAGGGTTGTGACAGATAACTTGTACCTCAAAAGTAAAAGGATTGCCTCCACAGTGGTTCAAATAAGTAAAACAAACCAAATGAAAAAAGCTAGGACAATCCAAAAAAACAATGCACAGTCAAATTGTACATCCTCTCACTCAAAGGCCAGCAGTCTTTTGGATTTGTTCTTAGGACCAGCTAACACCTCTCCAATATCTACATCTCAGACCTTAAAATATACTAAGGAAAAGAGAACCTCCCTTTCTCAGAGTGGAACCAACTGCCTAAAAAGAAGCCTAGAAATCAATAAAAAATTCAGAAGAGTACATGGCAAAACCATTGAAAATCATGAGATTGAACAAGAAATCAAAAACCAATGTCACCAAGAACAAGAGAGGTATTGTCCTTGGAAGCAAAGAAGACAAGTATGCCTAAGAAAGTTCATGAAAACCCCAATAATGTCAAGAAGTATATTCCAAAATTTTGAGGCTACTAATTAATCACTATTGAAGAGCACATGTCCAAGTTCCTCACAACAACAAATGATTTTGAATTTGACCATGTAGATTGATCATGAATTCATTTATCCAAATTTTTGAGAATGATGTCACAAAGTAGTATGAGTTGCTACTTACCCTAAGACAAGTTCAAGGAGCTCTTCTAGAATAAATTTGGAAAGCTTTAGAAAACACTTCTACCCACACAACTATCCAATATCTGTTAATGTTCAAGCAGCTTCGATGCAACTTCCAGCAATTGATTATCTGATTTATAAGATCTCTTAAAGGCACGAATTAAGAGTCATATCGATTTGCTAATGAAAGATAAACATTAAATGATGATTCATTATTTGTCAAATATCATTTATTCTTCAAGGGGCGCGATTTATTTAATCAGCCGACTTCTTTTATTTGGCGCGATTTTTTTTTAAAGGGAGACGTCTTTGCATGAGGCCGACATTGCAATATGAAAGGTCACATCCTTTGGAGATATTCCTATAGATGGCTATATAAAGAGATCGCTGTTGGCTACATAATTATTATTCATATTCAGATCAATTATCAAGCAAGTTCGATTTATTCCTTCATTCAAGTGCGAATACCTTCAAGAGCAGACTGCGAATTTCTCTAAGTGCGGATTTAGATTACAAGGAAGAGCAGATTATCATCTGTTATTGCATCTAGAGTTGATGCTGAATATTGGCCTTGTGTTGGCCTCATTGTAAAGAGAATTATTGCCATTACTTATATATATAAAAGAGAGATCTTTGTTGCTGGGTTTTTCTCCCTCAAGAGGAGGGTTTTCCCAGGGTATATGCTGTGTTACTGTGTCTGATTTTTGAATTAATTTTCTGTGCACTTATCTGATCACTAATTTAACAATATCAAGGAGAAGGAATTAATATAAAAATTTGATGTTCAAAGCATGGAAAAAGATTCATGGGGAGGCTCGACCCCTAGATAAGATGAGCTGCTTATACATCAATTATTTTGATTCTAATGTGAACTATCAACTAAAGGATGAGAATGGAGAATTGTCTATTGTTTCTCTTAAAATATGCATTGATCAAATGTTTATGTCATAACCCTCATAAGCGTCACCATCAATTCCATTTTGTTTCTTGCATTGGAAGAGAAATTTTCTTTTACAAAGTCATTCCAAACTTAGAAGCTTGATAGGGATATAATTCCAAACTCAAAATGGCATATTTGTAGAGTATCATAATTCAATACTCTTTCAAAAATTCAATATATATTCCTACGAGCGCATACATTTTAAATTGGCTTCCATCATGGTTGTTTATTTGGAAAATGATAAGAACTATATTATAAAAATGTGAGGTAAGTGAATGAATAGATCAGTAAGTAGGTCAAGAAGTAGGTAGGTGACTAAGGGGAAGGGGAGCAACAACTCATACTTTTAAAATTCATGAAGTCATGATGGGCATAAAGAGAATGAACTACTTCACTTCACACTCTATAGGAACTAAACCAACGATAGACAACTTTATAGTATTTCAACCCATGGAATTGTTAAATTTTATGTGAACAGATTAAAAGCACAGAAAAATAATTCGAAATCAAACAAAATAACACAGCATATACCCTGGGAAAACCCTCCTCTTGAGGGAGAAAAACCCAGCAACAAAGATCTCTCTTATATTTGATGTAACAGTGGCAATTTTACACATTACAATGAGGTCTAACACAAGACTGATATTCAGCACTGGCAAGATGAAAAACATATAACAGTCTGCCAATTCGTACCTGTTATATATAAGATGACTGTATACAGAAATAGCATTTAACAGTACTCACAAACAATAATGGTTCTCAATCTGTTAGATATGAATCCGCATCATAATGCTTCACACTGATCTTCACCCTTGAGTTCGCACAGATTCGAAGTGGAGAGTTTGCAACTTAGCACAGATCCAATATGGCTGAGTTCACACAGATCCTAAATGGAGAGTTCGCAGCAAACACAGATATGGAGAGTTTGCATCTAACACCGATATGAAGAGTTCGCATCTAATCACAGATATGAATGGCAGAGTTCATAATAATTCGCAGTCTCTTATTCGCACATGATAACCTATTCGCACTTGATGCAATATTCGCATTTGATAATGTAGAACAGAAATGAAGTGATCGAGCTTCTCTAGTTAGTATATTCGCACTTGTAAGATGACCGAACTGGATTGGTTCTACCATACCATGGACGAACAATCTGTGTAAATATATATGAGACAAATTCTTCATGTCGGCCTCTTAAGAAATCATGACTCCAAGATATGATGTCAGCCCAACTCTTCTTTAATCAATGTCGGCCCCAATCAACATAACTTGTATGACTTTATTTGTTCGAGGCTCTTGAACATGTATTTGCCTGAATGAATATTCTCCCCTCTTCACAAGAGGTCGGCCACCTTAAAGATGAAATACAAGGAGAATGAAGTCGGCTCTAATAAACAAATATTGATTGTCTTCGCATCTACTCAAGTCAGCCATGCTGTGAGAAGATAAACAATAAATATAAATTGGATAGCCAACGGCTATCATTCAATTTAAGTTTCCACGAAGGAGCTGAGCTGGAAGGAGCTACCGAAGCTTCTATAACATTAACACTCCCTCTCAGCTAGGGAGAGAACTTCCAGCTGCACAAATATGAAACATCTCAATATGATATCCATCAGCCATCATTGCCTGCAATCAGATATAAAGAGAAGGATATCACCTCAATGTGATGACGAACATCATGGCTACATCCATGTGTGAAATGATATATCACCCCATTGTGATATTGACCACCATGGTTACACCCATGTATGGAAAGGAGCTTATCACCTCATCGTGAAAGCATATCACCTCACTATGATATCAACCATCATGGCTACACCCATGTATGGTATGTACAAGTGTTCATCACTTGCGTGATGTTGTCACCTCAACGTGACTTTCACCATGGCTCTCCCAGAGGGTGAAACACAAGTACACAAGAAATCATCACGGATTCTCTCACGTGATGCTGTCATGGAGTCACACACATGACATCCACCATGACTCTCTTAGAGGGTGGAAACAAGGGCTTACACCTCAAATTCTTCCGTCTCAGAAGAAGATGCATTAACAAATGATTTCACCTTGAACTTCTCTCACAGAGAAGAACTCATTAAACAAGGTCACTGATGCTGAGACTCTTTCTCAGTGAAGGCTGGATTCTCCATCATACCAAGCTTATCTTGAAAGTACACAGCTTTATCCTGGCGAGAGGCTTGGTGAGAATTTCTACCATCTGCTCATCAGTGTTGATGTACCTCAACTGTACAGCCTTCCGCAGTACCATATCTCTGATATAGTGGTACTTGATCTGTCATGAAACACAGGATTGACAGAAGGCTTCACACAACTCACAATGAATAATAGTAGACTCCATTGATTGTCCAAACAATCCTGCCAGGAGCTTACGAAGCCACACTACTTCTCGAGCTGTCACACAAGCTGCAATGTACTCGGCCTCTGCTGTAATCAATGCCACAGAAGACTGCTTCCTGCTGCACCAGGAAATCATAGTGGAACTCAAACTGAAGCAATCGCTAGAGGTGCCCTTCTGATCTGCAGCACAATCATCTTCTATAGGTTCAGTAGGCTCCCTCTGAATCTTTAAATACTTGGCCTTGTGTAATGAGCCTAGCTCAAAACTGACCAGAATTTGCCCTAATTTGCTGATTGTAATATTGTCAAACAGTTTGAATGCAACCTTGCAGCTTGCTGAAGTAGTGTTTCAATTTGGAGTAGTTTGATAGAATGGATGCTATGACAGATTTAAATACTCCTTCAAGGCCTACAATCTGATCTATTATGCAAAAATGCAATTCTTTTTGTATTTTTGTGCAAATATATGGGAAAACTAAATGTGCAAAGACTAGCTACAGCAAATGGACATTTTTACAAACAGTTGTCTTCAAACCCTAATCTGATTTCAAGCTTAATTGCAACAAGAATTTGAGAGACTACTTTATTACTCCTTCAATGTAATAATCTTTCCAATACAATGACAATTTCAACTCAGCCAAGACTCTTGGCAAATTACATATGAATTAATGCAAAGTCTGATATAGACTGTAACCTATAGCCGTACCACTTATTATGCAACTAAATGACATCTAACATGCATGAAAATAATAAAGGACCCTGGAAATGAAAGCGCCTTGAAGCTGTGATGAATCAGCAAGCAATATCTTTGAATGATAATGAACTCTTGATGCCGAAACAATCCTCAGACCCAGCCGCCCAAGCAAATTGTGGCCTCCATTATGACTGTAATTTTTTGATGTTTGAATTATCAGACTTTCCCTATGCAATCTGCCCTTTTATGACAGCTAACAATGCCCAACAAGCTGGTTTGTAATCTCTATCACCAAATTTGGCCAAAGTACTGTAGCACGGGGTACTATTCACGGAACTGTAGTGCGGTATTGTAGCGACTACTATAGCTCGGCACTGTAGCAAATCGCGGCACTGTAGTGTTACTGTAGCAGCCAGCAAATAAAAATATTCCGCAATGAATCTTTAATGCCAGCCAACTCCAAAATTGTATGTCTTCAGAATTGGCCTTAGGCCACAAATTTCTGCCCTAATAAAGTGACTGAAGTATCACCTCCAAGCTGCAATAATTCAAGTGATATTGCACACCCTCAAAATTGCTATCAATGGGAGTTTTCATTCCCAAAGACACTGATTATCTGCAGACCACTTGGCTCCACAAATACTCAAGAAGAATCACCAATCATCAATTCATCAAATCTGGATGCCCCAAAGGTGAGACCTCAAGGTCTATTTATGCATTTCCTCTAGAGGTCGGCCTCAATAAAAAATTATTATTTTTTGACTTCTAGAAGATTCCAGTATTTTTTTAATCTTTTTGCACTTTATGAAATATTAAAATATTATATTATTAATAAAGTGCACCTCAACAGCAAATTATAAAATAAGGTTTCCAAAAATAGAAATAATGATTAAATATAATGGAAAACCTTTCTCCAATTAAAAACTGAGCCAAATAATCGCCAAGTGACTGCAAAATGACTCTCTCACCATGCCTCATTAGCCTACGAGAGCCGTTAATAGGCTAATCCTGCTGATCTGTCGATGTCAACTAGGAGGGGACATTACAGTCCGCCCCTCCTGAAATTGCTTGTCCCCAAGCAATCTAAATTCAGGATGCTGCAAGATCTCCTCACTCTCCCATGTCGCATCCTCAACTGGTAAGTCCTTCCACTTGATCAAGTATTCACTAATAACTCGTTTCCGCGTAGTCTTCTCACGAACGTCCAATATAGCCTCCGGCACCAAAATCAATTTTCCTTCATCATTCAATGGTGGCAATGTCGTGGAGGGAACCACACGATGTCCCAACGCCCTCTTAAGGCGAGATACATGGAATATATTATGCACGCTACTGTTAGCAGGCAATTCCAACTCATAAGCCACTTCTCCTACCCTCCTGATAATCCTGAAAGGACCATAGTAACGTGGCTTAAGCTTTTCTGCTCCGCTCTTCTTGAGAGTGGACTGCCTGTAAGGCTGCAACATCAAGTACACCATATCGCCAACCTCGAAGGAGCGCTCAACCCTCTTCTGATCTGCATATTGCTTTTGTTGGTTTTGTGCCTTTTGAATATTTTCCCGTAAAGCTCTCATAATGTCTTGATTATCCTGTAAGAGATCACCAGCACTAGGCACACGACTGTCACTCAACAAGAGGTCCAAGAAATTAGGCGCATCATATCCATACAAGGCCATGAATGGTGTCATCTGAATAGAGAGATGGTAAGTGGTATTGTAGCAATACTCACAAAGATGTAGCCACTTGACCCACCCCTTCTGTTGTCCTGCGATGTAGTTTCTCAAATACCCTTCCACCCATTTATTTACTATTTCTGTCTGTCCGTCAGTCTGTGGGTGGTAACTAGTGCTCGGAGAGAGTTCTGTCCCACATAGCCTGAATAGCTCCTGCCAAAAGTGGCTCATGAATCGACTATCTCTATCACTGACAATGTTCCGAGGTAGCCCATGCAGTCTGAAAACCTCCTGGAAGAACAACTCTGCTACCTGAATAGCTGTATATGTAGATGTGATCGGAAAGAAGTGAGCAAATTTAGTCAAACGATCTACAACCACATAGATACAATCTCGCCCCTGGGCTTTAGGCAAGCCAGTGATGAAGTCCATCGACAAACACTCCCACTTCCTGTCAGGAATTGGAAGTGGCTGAAGTAAGCCTGCAGGGTATGTGTGCTCCTGTTTATTTTGCTGACAAACAGGGCATTCTCTAACATACTGCATTACATCTGATTTAAGGCCTTTCCATGTAAACCTCTCTCGCACCTGTTTATAAGTTTTGAAAAAGCCGGGATGTCCTGCCATAGGTGCATCGTGGAAGGCCCTCAAAATGGTGATTTTTATTTCCGATCCCGGAATCAAATAGATCCTCCCCTTGTAAATGATAAGATCATTTACAACTGTGTACCTGTCATCCTGCACTGATCCATCAACAATCCCTGTAGCCCAACTGTCCTTAACATATTCTGCCACTATCAGGTGCCTCCAATCTTCCGCAATCCCAGTCATAGAGCTTAAGTGGGGACGTCGGGATAAAGCATCGGCCACAATATTTTGTGTTCCTTTAACAAAGGAAATATCAAAGTCATATGATTGTAGCTTACTCACCCATTTTTGCTGACGATCATTAAGATCCCGTTGCCCAAGGAAGTGCCTCAAGCTGTTGTGGTCTGTCTTAACCACAAATTTGCTGCCCACCAAATACTGTCTGAATTTGGCCAATGCATGCATAATGGCCAACATCTCCTTATCATATATGCTATATCCCCTCTCTGGACCACGAAGCTTCCGACTCTCAAAAGCAATCGGATGTTTGTCCTGCATAAGGACTGCACCAATTCCCTCTCCTGAAGCATCACATTGCAGCTCAAAGGGTTTAGAAAAATCTGGCAAAGCAAGCACTGGGCATGTAGTCATGATTAGTTTGAACATCTCAAAGCAGTCCTGCGCCTCTGGAGTCCAAACGAAAGCCCCTTTCTTGGTCAAGTCTGTGAGTGGTGCGGCATGGCGTGAATATCCATTAACAAATCTGCGGTAGAATCCACACAACCCCAAAAATCCTCTGAGCTGAGTAAGATTCACTGGTGTAGGCCATTCAACAATCGCCTTAATCTTCTCAAGGTCCATACGTACTCCCTCAGAACTGATGATGTGACCAAGATATAATAACTCTGTCATCCCTAAGTCACATTTAGACTCCTTTGCATACAAGGATTTTTTCCCCAAAATGCCCAACACTATGTCAAGATGTGCTATATGATCATCCCATGTTTTGCTGTATACCAAAATATCATCAAAAAATACCAGTACATACCTCCTCAACTGTGAATGGAAAACCCGGTTCATTGTAGACTAAAATGTTGCTGGGGCATTGGTTAATCCAAAGGGCATAACCACAAACTCAAAATGCCCACAATGGCACCTAAATGCTGTCTTCTCAATGTCCTGTTCCCTAACCCGAATCTGATGATAGCCTAACCTCAGATCAATTTTGGAGAAGAAATGTGCACCATGTAACTCATCTATTAACTCATCAATTCTAGGAATGGGATATCTGTTCTTTATTGTTCGCTTATTCAAAAGTTTGTAATCAATACACATCCGCAATGTACCATCTTTTTTCTTAACCAGCACTACCGAAGATGCAAAAGGAGACTTACTAGGTCTAATATGTCCCATGGCCAGCAACTCATTAATTGTCTTTTCGATTTCATCCTTGAGTCGCTTGGGATGTCTGTATGGAGTGACTATGACAGGCTTGGCGCCCTCCTCCAACTTGATGATATGCTCAATCCCTCGATCTAGAGGTCTGCCTGGAGGAATCTCACTAAACACCTTCGTATGCTTAACCCTTAACTCCTGGATATCAGGATGGTACTCTAGTTTCTGCTGTTCCCCTTGTGTAGGCATCAACACACATTCTGCTGCCCACTCTACCATATCATGTCTTACTAGCCTTGCCATTCTCCTGAAAGAGATCATTCTGAAGCTAGAGTCTCGAATTGCCTTAAGAACATGGGTCTTCCCATCAACTTGGAAAGACATCTCCATCTCTCTAAGATCAAGGGTGAATTTCCCAATATCATGTAGCCATCTCATGCCAAGCACCATGTCAGTATCACCCATATTCACCACATAGAAGTCCGTCTTGAACTCATAGTTGTTCAATCGAATGGGCAAGTCTGAAATTCTCTTCTCACATTTGAGGGTATAGCCATCTGCAACCTTGACCCTTATTCCCTCAAATTCCTCTGTCCTGATGCCTGTCCTATCAACCAAACGAGCATCAATGAAGTTGTGAGTTGCCCCTGTATCAAGAAGAGTGATTATCTTTTGCCCTACTAGGACCCCACGCATCCTAAATGAACCCTCCTGTTGGATGCTAGTGATGTGTGCATCATGTTGCCTCATTGCTCCTTCATGTTCCTTTTCACTTTCATGCTTTTCTTCCTCCTGCTCTGCTCCTGAGTCTTCAGAATCAGATTGTTGGTCTGATTTTTCTGATTCAGAGTCTTCATAGTATGCCCACATTACTCTATTAGCCTTTCCCTTTGGTCTTAAGGGACAATCATGATTTGCATCATAAGGCCCCTTACAATAGAAACACAACTTCTTCTTCCTTAATTCATTGAGTGTGTCACGATCCAAAGGTGTTGTTGATTTGCCCTTGAAATCTAGTTTGTCCTTCTTCTTAGAGAAAGATTTGTTATCTCGATACGAAGAAGATCCTTTTGATACAAACCTATTCTGTGGTGTAGACAGTTCCATACTCCTAGCCTTCCTCATAGCCTCCTGAAGGGTAGGAGGATCAAAGGCTTTTATCCATCCTCTCATAGGCTCCATTAATCCTTCAATGAATAGCACCAACAACCGTCTCTCTGAGATGTTAGGAAACATCACCGATAATTTCTGGAAATCTCCAATGTAGCTCTCCAAACTTCCGACTTGCTTGAGTTGGGCCAAATCCCTAAAGTATGATTCTGGATCTTTCCTATCAAAACGTTCCACAAGTCTGTCCACAAACTCTTGATAGGATGTAATCTGATTATGCTGTAATGTTACCAATCCATGATACCACCATTCGTGTGCTGCTCCTTCCAGGTGCAAAGTGGCAAACTTGATGGCTTCTTCTTCTGTCATAGGTCGAAGAGCCAAGAAGGTATCCAACTTATGAATCCATGATTGTGCAGTAATCTTGCCACTGCCATCAAACATGGACAATGTGAGCTTATTAGTAGCTTGCTTAAGGTCCTTATTCTGATTCTAAGGCCTTCTCTTCTGTCGAGACCTGTAATAGTCCATCCTCGTTTGTACAAAACGATCAAAATGCATAAGCTCTCGTGCTTGTGGTGTCAATAGTTGCCATTCATCATGAGCAGCCATATATGCATCAGCAAAGGTAGGCTCCTCAACATCTTCAACATTCTCCTCTACTGCACGTTCTTCCCTCAAGAAGGTGGGTCTTGTAGGTCTGTCTGCAATGCGGGAAGATGTTCTTAGTATTCTCCTTGAACCAGCTATGCTCCTATCATCATCATGATCTTGGGGCTGCCTTCTAGGTAAGACCAACTGCTGTAGGGTGTTTTCAAGTCGCTCAAGTACCCCAGATACCTGCTGCTAACCATCCCTTAAACCCCTCAAGGTGTCAAGTACTTCTCTATCACCATTCCTCTCATTTCTAGGAGGACTTCCCTCTCTTCTTTCCTCCATAGGACCACCAATCTCTTTGTCCCTTGCTGCCTCAGCTGCTGATAATGTGTCTTGTGTTTGCTTCCTTTCTTCTCTTGCTGTATATCTCTTGGTTCTGTCACTTTGTTGCATAAATGAAGACGATTTCTGACCCAAAGGATGGCAGGAAACCACTCTGATACCACTGTAATGAGCCTAGCTCAAAACTGACCAGAATTTGCCCTAATTTGCTGATTGTAATATTGTCAAACAGTTTGAATGCAACCTTGCAGCTTGCTGAAGTAGTGTTTCAGTTTGGAGTAGTTTGATAGAATGGATGCTATGACAGATTTAAATACTCCTTCAAGGCCTACAATCTGATCTATTATGCAAAAATGCAATTCTTTTTGTATTTTTGTGCAAATATATGGGAAAACTAAATGTGCAAAGACTAGCTACAGCAAATGGACATTTTTACAAACAGTTGTCTTCAAACCTTAATCTGATTTCAAGCTTAATTGCAACAAGAATTTGAGAGACTACTATATTACTCCTTCAATGTAATAATCTTTCCAATACAATGACAATTTCAACTCAGCCAAGACTCTTGGCAAATTACATATGAATTAATGCAAAGTCTGATATAGACTGTAACCTACAGCCGTACCACTTATTATGCAACTAAATGACATCTAACATGCATGAAAATAATAAAGGAACCTGGAAATGAAAGCGCCTTGAAGCTGTGATGAATCAGCAAGCAATATCTTTGAATGATAATGAACTCTTGATGCGGAAACAATCCTCAGACCCAGCCGCCCAAGCAAATTGTGGCCTCCATTATGACTGTAATTTTCTGATGTTTGAATTATCAGACTTTCCCTATGCAATCTGCCCTTTTATGACAGCTAACAATGCCCAACAAGCTGGTTTGTAATCTCTATCACCAAATTTGGCCAAAGTACTGTAGCACGGGGTACTATTCACGGAACTGTAGCGCGGTACTGTAGCGACTACTATAGCTCGGCACTATAGCAAATCGCGGCACTGTAGCAAATTGCGGCACTGTAGCGTTACTGTAGCAGCCAGCAAATAAAAATATTCCGCAATGAATCTTTAACGCCAGCCAACTCCAAAATTGTATGTCTTCAGAATTGGCCTTAGGCCACAAATTTCTGCCCTAATGAAGTGACTGAAGTATCACCTCCAAGCTGCAATAATTCAGGTGATATTGCACACCCTCAAAATTGCTATCAATGGGAGTTTTCATTCCCAAAGACACTAATTATCTGTAGAGAACTTGGCTCCACAAATACTCAAGAAGAATCACCAATCATCAATTCATCAAATCTGGATGCCCCAAGGTCTATTTATGCATTTCCTCTAGAGGTCGGCCTCAATAAAAAATTATTATTTTTTGACTTCTAGAAGATTCTAGTATTTTTTTAATCTTTTTGCACTTTATGAAATATTAAAATATTATATTATTAATAAAGTGCACCTCAACAGCAAATTATAAAATAAGGTTTCCAAAAATAGAAATAATGATTAAATATAATGGAAAACCTTTCTCCAATTAAAAACTGAGCCAAATAATCGCCAAGTGACTGCAAAATGACTCTCTCACCATGCCTCATTAGCCTACAAGAGCCGTTAATAGGCTAATCCTGCTGATCTGTCGATGTCAACTAGGAGGGGACATTACACCTTGCAATGCTGCAACCTTCACTTCTTCTCAGTAAGTTGCAGGACTCCCTCTTGATCCTTGCAAAGAAGTCTTCTGAAAGAGAACTCCCTCTAGCCACCAACTCAGTCTCATGGCTGCAAATTGTGACTTCATGCTTGATAATTCCTTTGGTTGGCATGACTTCCTCGTAAGATGCCTCAATCTTTTCATCGCTTAAGCAATCTCTCATCACTTTCCAGCTTCTAGCTGTTCACAAAGTATTTAGAGAGAGATTACTAACAGTTTATGACAATCCAAAGAAATATCATACAAGGTTTACTATCTCAGATTATAGCATGAACACATAAGAATTTATGCATAATGTTAGAACATGAATAAGTAAATCATTCTGAAAGAGAATTATATCAAAAAATCAAACTAAAGGGATAAAGAACTTATCTTTATATAATTTTGATATAACTCTTTCGTTCATCTTTTACTCCTCTCGAGTGTGCCAAACTCAACACAACAAAAGAATAATCTGCACAACTACAGATTTCTTGAATGCATTGAGTGGCTAGCATGTAGAACCAACTCTCTCAAGGGTTCAAGGTTCTATCACAAAGCATGCATTGGAGAAAGGTATCGATGTGATCAACCTATCACAACGAAAATGCAAATCTCTTCTCTTTTCTTTATTTCATCTCAAAGTCATATTTCAAGGATCTACATGATTAGTATGAATCAACTCACAATGGATAATTTGAGATTTTCAAAGGATCTTTTTCCTAGAAATCACAATTCAAGAGAAATAACAATCTCCTTATACTAATCACACAAGATCCAAAATAAAAGATACAACTTAACAAACAAAGAATACTTATCTATTCTGCAAGATACGCTGATTTTAAGCACAGATCAACACACAACTTTTACGGCTTGAACACAGGCCCATGATTCAAAATAGAAATTCTCTAGAGTCCTTCTGAGGAGAGGACTTATTCGTATCTGCAAATGAAGCATGCTGATTAGGCCTAGTTGGGCAATCCTTGGCGAAGTGCCCAAACTCATCACATCTAAAACATTGTATCTTGGACATATCCCTCTTCTTCTTGGATGGAGGTGCATCATTATTTCCCTTCTCCCGATTCCTTTTGAAGAATCCTTTCTTTCCATCTTTTCCTTTCTTCTTTGAAACATGGGAGGTGAGAACATGAATGTCTTCATTCTTTGAACTTTGACCAACGCCTCTTGCCACCAACCTTGATTCTTCTTGAATGAAGGATTCCCAAGACAAAGGCAGCCCATTGAGGGCGAGCATGGTTAAATCCTTATCATCAACTATATTCCCAATTGTTGAGAGCTGGTCTCTCAAATTTGAAATCCTCATGAAGTATGCAGTAACAGACTCTCCCTTTGACATCTTCACATGATGCAATTGATGCTTTAGTGCAAGGGCTCGGCTGGTATTGTTGACTTCGTACATCTCTTCCAAGGTCTTGAGCACATCTCTCGCTATCTTCAACTTAGAAATGATAGGAACAATATGATCCTTGACAGAGTCAACTAGAATCTTCATTGCTTTGATGTCTTTCTTCAGCCACTCCTTCTTTTCTTCTTCCTCCTCAGGTTCAGAAATGCTAGACTCCACGAAGTTACCCAAATCATTTTCACGCAAGGTGAGCATGATCCTAAATCTCCATGAAGTGAAATTAGTTGCACCTTCGAGTCTGTCTTCAACCTTCAAACCATTCACCATCTTGGCTGAGTAGGATAAGTGAGCAACAGAAGGTATGCTGATTGGCAATAATCTAATCACAATCCTCAAACCCGCTCTGATACCATGTTAAATTTTATGTGAACAGATTAAAAGCACAGAAAAATAATTCGAAATCAGACAAAATAACACAGCATATACCCTGGGAAAACCCTCCTCTTGAGGGAGAAAAACCCAGCAACAAAGATCTCTCTTATATTTGATGTAACAGTGGCAATTTTACACATTACAATGAGGTCTAACACAAGACCGATATTCAGCACTGGCAAGATGAAAAACATATAACAGTCTGCCAATTCGTACCTGTTATATATAAGATGACTGTATACAGAAATAGCATTTAACAGTACTCACAAACAATAATGGTTCTCAATCTGTTAGATATGAATCCGCATCATAATGCTTCACACTGATCTTCACCCTTGAGTTCGCACAGATTCGAAGTGGAGAGTTTGCAACTTAGCACAGATCCAATATGGCTGAGTTCACACAGATCCTAAATGGAGAGTTCGCAGCAAACACAGATATGGAGAGTTTGCATCTAACACCGATATGAAGAGTTCGCATCTAATCACAGATATGAATGGCAGAGTTCATAATAATTCGCAGTCTCTTATTCGCACATGATAACCTATTCGCACTTGATGCAATATTCGCATTTGATAATGTAGAACAGAAATGAAGTGATCGAGCTTCTCTAGTTAGTATATTCGCACTTGTAAGATGACCGAACTGGATTGGTTCTACCATACCATGGACGAACAATCTGTGTAAATATATATGAGACAAATTCTTCATGTCGGCCTCTTAAGAAATCATGACTCCAAGATATGATGTCGGCCCAACTCTTCTTTAATCAATGTCGGCCCCAGTCAACATAACTTGTATGACTTTATTTGTTCGAGGCTCTTGAACATGTATTTGCCTGAATGAATATTCTCCCCTCTTCACAAGAGGTCGGCCACCTTAAAGATGAAATACAAGGAGAATGAAGTCGGCTCTAATAAACAAATATTGATTGTCTTCGCATCTACTCAAGTCGGCCATGCTGTGAGAAGATAAACAATAAATATAAATTGGATAGCCAACGGCTATCATTCAATTTAAGTTTCCACGAAGGAGCTGAGCTGGAAGGAGCTACCGAAGCTGCTATAACATTAACAGGAATTAGGTTTTGGCGAACCGCTTTCTAATGGATTGCACTGAGAAGCAATAAAGAGTTTCTAGGCAAGCAATAATATATTGACATGGCAAAGACAATAAGACTAATCAAGTGCTTCTTGGGGGTGTTTGAACCCTCTCGCTTGGCTTCCTCTCCCTTATGACAAAAACTTAAAGGCCCTTTATTGGGTGACTTTCACAATCATACAGGAAGCTATGTTACCGGCTCACTCGGGGGGGGACTCGAGTCCCAATCCAGTCCGACCCAAGTTCAGGGTCTGGATCCAGTCGTTTGTGGGTCTGGTCTTTTGTGTGTTTGGACAAGGTCCAGCCCACATACTAAGTCCAACCCTGTCGAACCCAGGCGGGACCTGAGCCAACTTTGGGTATTTTCAGCAACTTTTTGACATTTCTTTAACTTAAAAAGCCCAATTTTCCCCCCTATCCCTAAAATGATGTCCGCCATGGAGGTTTGTGTAGATTTGAAGGTCTTAATTTGGGTCTTATTATGAATGCAAAATGATGTACGCATTAAGGTTGGTGTGGTTTTGGAGGTCTTAATTTGAGCTTGGTGGCAAGGGCTCTGCCCCTCAACCCCACCCTCTATCGCGACAAGGAGCACGCCAAGGGTGCTGCCTCTCGACCCCATTGGAGGCATTGCCCCCAAACTCCCATTAAATTCATTTGATTTGCCATGTACTCTCCAAGTCTAAGTTTCCAAGTTTGCCTACAAGTCTTCATCTATAATATTGTCATCCAATTGGACAATCTTCCCTAATGCTTACCTGCAAGGAAAAATGCAACAATTTAGTTAATTTTAACCTAAGTTACCAATTCATTTTTGGATTTCGGTATGGGTACGAGAATCCGGTACAGGATTCGGCAAAAAAAAAAATTTGGGGTTGGGTACGCTTGGGTACGGTAATACAAAAAACATATAAAAATCAGAAATATATACATATTTGCAGCAGTAATTAAGTTCAGAATACACCACCATATTAATAGTCTAATAACATAGCAAAAATACATCACCACTTTCATAGTCAAATATTAAAATATTAGTGATACTCGAATGTCATGATATAAAATTATAAATTAAAGTTCAAACATAAAAATGTCAAGTGTTTTTGGGAAGATGATGCCAGAATGAAAGAATGTGTGGCAGCCACTATTGGAGAAGTGGAAGATGACCTTGTAGGTGGCTTGCACAATCCTTTCTTGGCTAAAGGATGGATCCTTTCTTGGCTAAAGGATGGGATTCTTATTTTGCTTTCCCGATTGCACTATTTGCTTCTTACTCTTTGATATAAGAGGGAAATTACTCCTTAGGCAATCCATGTTTGTTTGGCCCTAGACAAATTCTAATTCCTTGCCTGGTCATTGCACACAAGTAAGTTTTCACCAGACTATACAAGCTCTTCTACTTGTTATGGCATTGACTACAAGTCCAAAGATACCTCCAACAAGGTGCTCAATCATTGTGACATGTTGCCAAAGAGTTGATGCTTGATCAAATTTGGAATTCCTTTCCATCCTTAGGTACATTGAATTAGAGCTAGTTGAATTATAAACTATACGGATACCTGTACCTACATTGAAAAAAAATATATGTAAGGACAATCAGAAAAAAAACTAACCCAAGCTACGCAAATATATGGGTTTTTTGGGTGTTTTGATGTTTGGATTCGCATCAGATTTGCGTTGGATTCTTTTGGGCGTATCCTGGACGAATCCATAGTGGCGTTTCGAATCCAAGGCGAATCCACAGTCCAATTTTCGTACCCTGTCCGAATCCGAATCATACCGAATCCGAATTTCGTATCCGGTATGAATCGTATCGTATCCAGAGGTTGGGAGTGGCGAATCGGTAACTTAGATTTTAACATATAATATATTTCATGACATTCAAGTTTGACTAATTGACATTCTAATATTTTTTATGGTGGTTTTGTTTATTATACAATATATGATGCTATGTGTGGTATTTGGAACTTAATTGCTATTGCAAATATGTATATTTATATTTTTATGTATTTTTGTATGGACGAACGCAAAGCAAACCCAACCTCCAAAAAACATTTGAACAAACCCGCAAATCGAACCCCAAAACCCGAACCCAAACCAATAACTTAGACAAGAAGAAAGGGTGAGAGGCTAAAGGCCCTCTCACTCAACCCAAAAGTCGAACACATAGCGAAGATTAGAGTTACACAACCTCTTGCTTAAACAGTTGCAAGCTCAAGTCCCGTCCACCCAAAACTAAGGGTGAGTAAATAAAAATATTTGGAATCCACATACCCTCATACAGAAGAATTGGAAAAACAACAGATGATTCATCACAGACATAAAGCAAGACTCACATAGTCCAACAATTCAAACATTGGATTGTCAGCATTGGCAAGCCTTGCTTAAAGAATATGAAGCTAGTTTATCTGAAAATTATAATCATGCATGGCTTTGTTTCTTGTCTGTTTGCTTGCCGTAGTTTAAAGTTTTCAACAAACTCAAGCTTTGCCGTAGTTTAAAGTTTTCAACAAACTCAAGCTTCTTGAATGCTTAAAATTCATATCACCATAGGCTCTAATTGAGTACTTGGAAGTTCATGGTGTACTTTTTATTGGATTGATAAGCCTTTTGTGATGAAGCATTTCCTGTCAGGATTTTTTAAACCCAAACCGCGAGGATTAAGAAAATGCATAATGTATTGAGAATTCGGAGTTCCCATTTTGGTAGTAGTGATATCGTGTCAACAAGGGAAATTTTTCGACGTGTTATAAATTGTAAATAGAATTTTTGGGGATTTTAATTCAATATGCAAAATTTTAGATACAGTGCATTGTCTGAGCTGGATTCTTACAGCTGCTGTGGAACCCACTACTCTGGTTCCCGGTTTTCCTTTATTTCAGGAAAAATCATATTTGATCTTTGGAGCTACATGTTTTCAGTTGACGTGTCTTATCCATCTAGTTTTTCTTGGGACCATCCTTCTTAGAATGCCAGTTCTGTTTGATCATACCATGTATACAGTTTACAATTTTCAGGTTTCAATGCAAATACTAAACATCCAGTGTAAATGAACTAATAAAAAATGGCAAAGAAAATGATTTAAAAAAAAACATTTGGAAAAAAATCGACAAAACTATAGTGAATTACACAATCTGAGCATCATCGGGTCCACAGTACGTCCATCTCTTCACTTTCCCTTTGCTGGAAGAGGTATTATGACCATGCAATTTGCTTATGTTGGTTATAAAAATTAGGGCGATTTTTGGTGTTCTACAATTTTCAGGTTTCAATGCAAATACTAAACATCCAGTATAAATGAACTAATAAAAAAGAAATAAAAAATGGCAAAGAAAATGATTTAAAAGAAAACATTTGGAAAAAAATCAACAAAACTATAGTGAATTACACAATCTGAGCATTATCGAGTCCACAGTACGTCCATCTCTTCACTCTCCCTTTGCTGGAAGAGGTAATATGACCATGCAATTTGCTTTATGTTGGTTATAAAAATCAGGGCCATTTTTGGTGTATAAACGAGTTGTCTCCCTCAAGTGTCTGGATGAAGAAACTTGAAACTCCTATGAACAGTGTAATTCATTTCTCCATGGTCTATGATTTATAGAAGAATGCATATATGAATGGAAATGCATATTCCAGTTTGTACATTATTAATATGTGTATATATGAAGGGATATGTGTATGTACTATGTATCGATATATGTGTACATGAATGTATATAGATGGCTGTATATATGTACATTTTCATATATAGTTATTTAGGTATGAAAGTGCTTACACACAAACATTAATAAACCAATATTAAACTTGCTTATTTCTCAGCCTACAGTCAAAATCTCTTGAAATTTCATACTTGGCCTGCTTACTGGACACCTAAGAAAACCCATCCTTTGCATAGGCGTTCAAGTTGCCTAACTGCTGAACAGTCACTTTCTTTGGTTCCTCCTTTCCCATATTGACCAAGTTGGGCTCCCCCAATACATCATTTACAAGATTCTACTTACTGCGGCTGGACTACCTAGACAAGTTTTATCCTCAGAAAGCCTAAAAACATAACTACTCTTGAGTATTTTATGTGGCCGTAAAGCACACGTCCGGCATCAATATATGAATTGGTAAATACGCTCATTTTGATAAAAAGAATTATTTGAATTTCTAAAAGGAGAATAGAAATTATGGGAAGGAGACTTACTATGCTCTTCTTTGTCTTTACATTTCTTAAGTTAATTGTTAGTCTTACTTTCTTTTAGAATCTTAGATTAGTACGAGACAAAAAATTTTATTTTTTTAGATTACATAAATTTATAGTATTTTTCAATATTCTTTGAAAAGAAATTTAAATTGTTTCATTTATTTTAATATTTAGATATATTGTAGTTAAGTAACATTTTATTATGTGATTATATAGAATAATACAAAAGATATTATATAAGTTAGTAGATTAAAATTTATAGATAAATTATAAATTAATGATTTTATTAAACTTTTTGACTAATATATGATTTATTTGTTTGGTTAGAACTTTTATTTGTTATTTCTTAACATACTCTTTGAATTTAATTATAATTTTTTTTAAATTATATGTTAGAATTTCACAATGAAAATTCTAAAATTATTTTTTGAAATCTACTTTAAGTTATCTATTTAAATATTTGAATTTAGGTCTACAATCAGAATACAATGTTTTCATCACTTAAATTTAACTTCATTAATCATATATAGTATATATGCACGCACATGTGACACATACATTGAAACACAAACACACACCTATACAAGCACATATATACAAACAAACCCACATACATACCTTAATTTAACATTATCCATTTTCATTAATTTATTTAATTTTAATAAGACTCATTCTTACCCATACCTGTAAAGATTTGTTCCTGAGATAAATAAGGCCTTCATCACCCACATTGACACATCCAACCAATTCTAAGTTCTCAAGATGACTTAGACATGTAAGAGATTCAAGACATTTGTTGGTTATCTGCAAAGAAACAAGTTTTCTCAATATTTTGTTATTCAATTTCAAGAATCATAAATTCAATCACATTTCAGATGTATTAGATGTTAGTCCCAATTCAAAATCATGCAACCAATACAAGTCTGCATTCATTGAGTCACTATCAAGATAACAATCTCTATTATATATTGTGTTTACAACAACAACTAGCATGATTCCAAGACTTATCACTAAAACAGTTCAATCACTGTAAAATCAGATACATCATGATAGAAAAATGTTATCTAAGAGTTCAATACTACATATGAATGAAACTTTAAAACTCCAATGCTCAAAAGGAGAATCATACCAACATTAATCAAATTGGAAGAAGCAAAAAGAAAGGGTATGAATGAAGTTAGAATAGTTGTCTGTATTTTATCTTTGTCTAAGATATATGGAGTCATAGAGATGTTATAAACATTTCTAGTTTTAGGTGTAAAATCATACCTATGTATATGTGTTTAATATACAACATATGGAATAAATGTTAGGCTTAAGCTATAGCTGACTGTTACTAAATAATTATTAATTGAGAAGTAGTTAGAATGAAATACTACCAAAAAAAAAAAAAAAAAGAGCAAGCTTTCTAAAATATATGTAAATTCAGTGAATTATGATCCCCTTGCATTGGGAGAATAAGACAAACCTCCACCTTTATAAAACAATACTTTTTTCCTACAAGGTTTATAATTTTCATTTATATAATATAAAATAATTTTTATGGGAATTTACATATGATTTTCATTTCCAACAAGATAATTTTTTTAGATATTATATTGAAAAATATGAGTCATAATATATCTATCTTTTAAAAAAATTATATAAAATATATTAATTCATATGTAAATAAAATATTATATATAATTTTTTTAAAAGATAAAATATGTTAATAGCATCTACAATTATAATTCATATAAAAAAATGTTAGCCAAGATTTATCAACTTCTTGATTCTCTACTAATGTATGGTTACTTAGAATTTTCCCTGCCTGTATGAAAAGGGTTTATCTGAAACAGCTACACATTAATGAAAAGGGGGAATAGCCCTTTAAACCAAAAACCTTAATTTTGCCTCCGCATGACAATACCCATCCATAAATGCAGAAAAACAAAATGATGGGATTACTAACAAAGCTTAAATCAGGTTCATACCTGTAAGTAAGAAAGATTAAGATTCCGCAGCTCCTTGCATTTGACAGCAACCAGCTCAACTCCAAGGTCTGTGACCCCTACACACCACTTAAGATTCAGAGTCTGCAACTTCCTGCATCCAACAGCTATGCATCCAAGACCCATGTCAGTGATTTGCTTGCATTTCACTAGCTTCAATGATTGCAAGTTCTGGGCATGTGCTAAAGCTTCAGCTGCATAATCTGTGAATTCATTGCAATTGGAAAGATCAACCTCAACCAAAGATTGACAACTTTCCACCAGCTCTGCTACACCCAAGTGAGTGAAAGTCCACAACTTTGAGAGATTGATGGAAAGCAAACGATTTCCAATTATACGAGCCACGTGCCCTAAACTTTCATCTGTGATCTGGGAGCAAAGGGATAGATCTAAGTGGTGAATCTTGCTGTATCTTTGCAAAATCCTGGGTAGCAACTCTGATCTCATTAACTGCACTTCCTTCCTAGACATCGCTTCCAAAGAGAAAAAACGTTTGCTGACTAGGCACCATGACTTTCTGTCTGTGTGATCCTGCAGTTTCTCAAGAATAGTTACAAGGATCTCATCATCCAGGATACACATGATTGAGCTACAGTGGACAGCCGCTCTCTTCATTGCAAGGGATTAAAATCATAAAAACCTGCGCTTAAAGGTTTCCCATTTCACAAGCAACGTGTGAACCGAACCTAAATTCTCCTTTGTGATCTGAGACTCCAGAAATATAATCAAATTGCTTGGCATTTGCAAGATCCCTGGTGATAATTTTGCTTCATCCATATCTGAATGTAACCATTTATGAATCCACTCTATATTCAGATTAGCGTTTTGGCTAATTGGGTAATCCCAAAATATTGCTGTGAGATTGCTAGAGAACCCAAAACTTGAATTTACAAATGTGAAAACAAATGATAATTTTAAGTCTTCTGCAAAGCCTCGCAGCAGTTTTATTAGATGCTAAAAATGTGCAGAAGCCCAATCGGAAGCTGAATATTTTCTCTGAAAGCCAGCCAAAATTTCATATTCTAAAGAACTACTAGAAGTAGGAAATCCAGGCATTATATGAGACAGTTCAGGAATCAAAGAACAGACAGGCTAGAAGAAAATGATTTGGCTTAAAGTACAACTAAAATTCACGCATCTACCATACCCGATGTAACAATTATCAAAGGCTGGTGAGGCTCAGAGCTTAAATGGGAACGAAAGGTGCTTATAAGGTCTCAGATGACAGCCCTGTGAACTTGATTGTACTTAATTTGCAGAGTACGTTATAGTATATGAGAAGACTCCATATCTTCTCCCGAAACTCCACGTGATTCAAACCTGTTTCTTCACCGCTGAAAACACAAATTATTCCCAAACGCTCATGGCTCAAAGCTTTGTCCTACCCGCTCAAACACAAAAATTCTCTCAACCCCTTATGATTCCAACCCTTATCTCCCCCACTCAAACCCAAAATCTCAGCTGTAGTTAATTGGCTATTCTCAGAACTCAACTGCTAACCCACTCTTATTAATTAGATTGTCTCTAATCCACAACCTTTTGAGGACTGGACGAAATACATGGCAATCCACGCGCCTAATGTAAACTTATTCAAACCTTTCAGAGTCTGAGCTAGTGCTGCAAATAAAATTAGGATATTTTCAGATACCTTTGATTCTACATATATTTCTGAAATTCTCCTCTTCTATTTTTGCTGAGAAAAATCAGGATTGGCAAGATCTTCCACGATCACGACCACTCTTTCCTCAAGGTTAAAAGCAGGCAGATACATCTAGGAATAGGAATTCAAACCTCGCATAAAAAAATATATATATATTCAACAGATGTATGAATGGTTCTCAGACACCCATCTAGTTGCAGTAAGAATCAATCCCCAACCTTACGAACAATAAAATCTCAATTCCTCTTGCAACCCCCTCACAGCACTCGTTCACTCACAAAACCGTTTCATCAATACCGTTTTCCTTAAAAAACCCGCCACACATTCCCCATTTACAGTCATTTACACGGATACCCAATTCATCCTGAGAAAACCAGCTCATATTCCTCAGTTTTACAAAACAAACATAGCCCTACAAACGGAACCAGATTTCACTTCTGAATTAAAAACCCAGATGAAACTTTCCGTTTGAGACCCGTGAATTAGGATTTCCTGTGACAAGTAGGCAATAGTTTACCAGGATTCAACTGAGAATTTCCCAGGCAATCTCAACCAAGACTTCAACTTCGATTTTCTCGAGCTTTTTTCTTCCAATAGCCCGCCTGCCCGCCAGATTCTACTTTTAAAAATTAAAAGAAAAGTACGATGGCAGGTACAACATGCATCGGATAGCAGAGAATTGGTGAAGTGGGTCCCATACGAACAAACAAGTACCCAAGTGGGTAATGAGATCCCATTCCGCCAGGTACTGTGTGTACCTCTTATGTACCTCCCCTGAAACAACCGGCCGAATAAAGAACTGAACAGGATTGTCTTTTTATTTTCGAAGGGACCCTCGGCACATGGTTGTGTTTTTAACGTACAATTATAAAATTAGAAAGTTTTTCAAACATAATTATTTATATTCCTGTTATTATGTAGTTTATTGGTTATTCGATAGTATTTTTTATTATTATTTTCAGAGATTTTTAATATTTTTAATATTTTTTATTTTTATTTTTTAAATTGAAGATAATTATAGTTACTAACATTAATGATTTTTAAAGATATTCAAAAATGACTATCAATTAAGAAATTGATCTGACAATGGCATTGGCATTGGGTGAGCTTTCTCCCTGTGCAGGCATGCTAGGCCGCAGTTAGATGTTATTTTCCTTCAATGCATATGTGTGTGTTCTTGTTCAGATTTGGTGTAGTGTCTTTTGCTTGGTTGGGTGGGGTTTTGTGCCCTCAAGGGGGAGGTTTTCTTCATTTTTTGGCATTGATTTTCTTATTTCATCTGCTGTAGGTTTTCTTGTAGGCGTTTCTTTGTTTGGAGGTGGGTTTTGGCCCTTTAGGGCTTGGTGTCATCTTCTTTTCTACAAGTTGTTCTTGAGCTTTTACCCGGTGGCAGGCAATCTTTTGAATGGATAACCCTAGAGAGGGTGAGACAAAGAATGGGGCTTTCCATCTACATAAGGTGAATGGATGCTTGGAAAGATCGCAAGAACGTTCGGTGTTAATTATTCAATCGAAGTCTGTGGATGAGGATGTTGATTACCACACCAATCATGTATTGATTTGCAAGTTTATGGGAATGCAGATGTCGCTTCCCTTTCTTGACTCTTGGGTTTCAAAAAACTTGGAACCTTGAAGGTGATTTTGATATATTGCTAACAACCAATAGCTTCTTTATGGTGGATTTTTGTTGTATTGCTGACAAAAATTAGGCGTTTGAAGGGGGATTGTACTTTAAAATAAAGTGGGTCTCTTTATTAAACCATGGCATATGGGATTCAACTATGTTGAGGAACTCCCTTCTAGGGTTCCAATTTGGGTGTGTCTCCCTTGTCTACCTTTGGAGTGTTGGTAAACTGATATACTACAAATGTTACTCTTTTGCTCGGCAAGCTTATTGGCCCCTCTCAACAAACATTGAATAAAAGGGTGTTATCATTTGCTCGGGTGTGTGTGGAGATCAACTTGAATAACCCGTTGTTGGATTCGATTGATATGAGCATTGGGTCAACCTATTGGACCCAATAGCTCAATTATGAGGCATTACCTTTTCGATGTCGTTTATATCATGAATATGGTCACCTCCAACGGAAATGTCCTAAATTTGCTATTGTCGCTAGTATGACTAGTGCCCACCAGTCTACCCTAAAGTTGGATAAAGGTAAGGATCTTGTTCAAGGGATGGTGGCAGACAAGGATGGTTTTGAACTTGTTAAGTCTCGCAATAGAGGTAGAGGTTGAAAGAGGACTCTCAAGGATAGGCAAGAAGAAGAAACCTTTAATAGATTTTATGCTTTAGAGGATTTAGTTAAGGAGGAAGGAGTTCCACTTGACAAGCAAGTATAAGATGGCTTTATTATTGAGGGACATCTTGAGACTCAGCTTAATGTTAGCTCAACTCAATTCCGGAGAAGGGTCAATTGGCCTAGATGGACACAAATCTCCCTCCCTCAGCTTTTGTGTTTAGGGGTACTACGTTGGTGCCAAAAATTACCATGGATTTTGCTACTCTTGGAGTTGAGCTCCCAATTGCGAAAGGTGTTGGGGAATTAGGTAAAGGGAAGTCTTCTTCCCCTGCTTTGGGCCTACTGCAAAAACCCCCTAAGAAGAATCTTAAAGCAAGAAAGAAGAAGGACCGGGAAAAGGTGAAGTTAACTGGTGAGACGTTGGTGGAGTTTGGTTCAGTGAGAGCTATTGATTCTCACTTCTCCCACCCCCAGCGATGATTGTTTTATCTTGGAATGTGAGAGGTATGAATAGCATCCCTAGACAAAAGGTTATTCATGAGTTGATTTGAGTTCATTTTCCTAATATGGTTTTCCTCCAGGAAAACAAATTGTTAGTGGAAAGTATGTTAAATTTGGCTTCTAAGATCTAGGGTAGAGGCTTGTGCCAATGTATTAGGGCACAGGGTAGTTGGGAGGTCTTGCTTGCTTATGAGATCTACACAAAGTCGTTCCAATGTGGTAGTTGTCCTACAAGTACTTTATCTCTCTTGTGGCTTCTAGTTTGGGGACAAGTGAGAGAATTCTTTTCTCTAACATATATACTCCTACCGATTTCTTGGGTAAGACACATTCATGGTCTCATGTTCATTACTTGCATTCGTTGGAGCCTTTTCTTCCTTGGATTTTGGTAGGTGATTTTAATGCTATCTTCTCCTTGGAGAAGAAAAGGGGTGGCTTGTCCCATCTGGACCCCTCCTCGGATCTCCTCAATAATAATGTGACTTTGTTGAACCTGGTGGACATCAAACCCTCAAATGGGATGTTTACCTGGAACAATGGGAGGACTGGTGAATCGACCATTACAGAAAGACTGGATAGGTTTTTGGTGTCGAGCTTCAGGGTTGGGGACAAGTGGATGACTAGCTCTAAGATTTTAGATTGGTGGGGCTCAAATCATTGGCCGATCAAATTCTTTGCTCGTATGTCGAGACGTCCTAAAAAGCAATCTTTTAGATTTCAGCTTATGTGGCTTTAGGACGCTTCGCTTCATGATTTGGTTCCTTGTTGGTGGAGTGTTGGGAAGCCAACTTTTGGTAATGTTATGTATTTTTTTGCCAAGAGGCTGTAATATATCAAATATAGGCTAAAATGTTGGAATATACACCGATTTAGCAATGTCTTTCAAGCTAAAAGGGTTGCTCGGGAGCACTTGGATTCCATCACTTGACAGATCTGGGCCCAAGGACTCTAAAGATTTGAGTAGATTAGAAGCAGTAGCGATGAAGGATGTGGAGGAATGGGAGCTCAAGGAGGAATTTTTTTGGAAGCAAAAGTCTCGCATTGACTGACTTCGGGAAGGTGACAGGAATACAACTTTTTTTCACAAATCAGTAAAGGATAGAAGGTGGGGCAACCTTATTTCTTCCATCAAATCCCCTGAGGGTGGTCATCTATGTTTTGATGTTGATATTTCTCAAGAATCTATTCGATTCTTTTCAGCTTTGTTCTCCAATGATTCCCCTCTGGCCATTGCTGAAGAGGTTGCTATTGTAGCCTGCATCCCTCCTTGGTGTCTGATGAAATGAATGGCTCGCTTCTCAAACCGATTTCCTTGGAAGAGGTGGAGGATATTGTGTTTCAGATGAAGAAAGGTAAAGCCCCTAGACCTGATGGTTTTCCAATTGAGTTTTTCCAAGAGTTTTGGGAGGTTTTCAACCTTTATCTTCTTGAAGTAGTCTAGGAGTCTCTAAGGAATAAGCAAATGTTAAGAGCCTTGAATGCCACTTTTTTGGCTCTTATCCCTAAGTGAGAAGGTGCTAATTCTTTAGATCTCTTAAGGCCAATTGTCCTTTGCATTGTGGTGTACAAAATAATTACTAAGTTGATTGTTGAACGCTTGAAGCCATGGCTAAACACGTTGATTTCTAAGGAGCAAGGTGGGTTTGTGGCTAGCAAACAAATTCTTGACAGTGTTGTCATTGCAGTAGAGACTATGCATTCCATGGTTTATTTCAAAGAAAAGGTAATGTTTATTAAGTTGGACATGGCCAAAGCCTATGATCGTGTCAAATGGAATTTTCTATCCAAGATTTTTTGGGATTTTGGATTTGGCGGTGTCTGCATTGAGTGGGTTATGAGTTGTGTCTCTTCCTCTTAATTCTTTGTGGTTATCAATGGGGAGCCTTCAGAGCTTTTTGGGGCATCCTAGGGCCTCCGACAAGGGGATCCTTTAACCCCATACCTTTTTATTCTGATGGTTGAGGGACTTGGGAGATTTATAATTAGATCTCAAGTGGAGCTTGGTCTTATCCAAGGATGGCATTGGGGTAATAATGTGCCCCCCAATCCCATCTCCAATTTGTGGATGGCATAGCTTTGATGGGATCAGCTAGAGTGGATGAAGCAGTTTCTTTGAGGAAGACCTTAGATTATTATCTGGCTACATCAGGGCAAAGTATCAATGAGGACAAATCCTTCATTTATTTATTTAACACCTCTAAGCTTATTTGGTAGAGAATTGCTAGGATTCTTAGATTTCAGGTTAGATCGCTTCCCTTTGTTTATCTTGGAATCCCTCTTGCTTTGCAATCGCTTCCAAGGTTGTTCTAGAAAGATGTTAGTAAAAAGTTTCGTAAAAGAGTTAGTCATTGGACTTGCAGGTGGCTCCCTACTGCATGTAGGGTAACTCTTTTGAAGTCGGTGGTTCAGGCTCTCCCGTTGTACAGATGCATGGCGCTATCTACCCCTGCCAGCTTTGTCAAAGATTTTGAGAGGCTTTGTTGATAATTTATCTAGTCTAGTAATCTCCTCTTGAGGAAGTGGAGTCTGGTTAAGTGGGAGGAGGTGTGTTAGCCAAAGCAAGAAGGTGGTCTTGGTCTGTGTTGGGCTAATTTGAATGGACAAGCTTTGGCAACTAAGCTTTATTGGAAATGGTGCACTCAGCAGCATCAGAATTGGGCTATGGTCCTCACTTCAAAATATCATGGGGATGTGGAGTGTGTGGAGGTTCCTAGATACAATCTTCTAGGTTAAGGGTCTATGGTGTGGTGTGCCCTCAAAAGGGGTGCCAAGTTGATTAAGGATGGACTATTTTGGGTTTGCAACTATGGTTTTGATGCTCTATTTTGGTTTGATTCTTGGGATGGATATCCCACTATTGTGTTGGCACACCCTCACTTACATGATTTATGCAAGAACTTTTTGGAGGCTGGTTAGAGTCGTGTGGAGGATTTTAAAACCCCTCTTGTTTTGGTCTTGGCTACTTTGTTTAGGTGGAAGTACCTACAGGAGTGGTCTCCGATGGGATCAATTGAGGACCATCAGGAGCTCATTCGCATTTTGGCTAGAAGATTTTGCAATTCTCTTCATGAGAGGGATGTTCTGGCCTAGGGTCGTAACCGAAAAGGTAAATACTCTATTACCTATGGTTATTGGGTTCTTGACAAGCAGATTTTTTGGATGTACGAGGGTCCCCTAGTGGAAGTAGATTTGAAATAAATTTTCTTGGCCCAAGTGCAACTTCTTCTCTTGGTTTGCGACTCATAAGAGATGTTTGACTTGGAGAACCTTTAGAAGAGGGGTTTTTAGGGCCCCTCCATGCACGTTTTGTGCTATAATAGTGATGAGAATTCTTCTCATCTCTTCTTTTGGTGTTTTTTTGCCAGGATGATTTGACACTTTTGGTGGGAAGCCTGGAAACAGTCGTACAAACACGCTTCCTCCTTGGGTGATTTCTTGTCCAGACTTGGTAATTCCCCTGCTAAGACTTCTTTCCTACATATAGCTTGGAAGATTGGTCCTAGTTTGATTCTCTAACACATCTGGTTGGAGCATAATTGCAAGATTTTTCTAGATAAGAATCTCCAGATTCGCCAAGTTTGGTTGAAAATTTTGGGGGTTCTCCAAGAGACTTTGGTGGCCAAGTGTGATCTTTTGGTCCCAGTGGGTCCTGGAGATATTGGAGTGGTTTGTTGTTTGGGCATTCATGTTGGTGAGAAGGATGGGCCTTGGCCTTGTCTAGGTTAGAGGGCTAGAGGAAAGGTTTTGAGGGTTGGTCATTGGAGGCCACCTCCGATAGGGGTGCTGAAGATTAGTACTGATGGATCCTCTAGAGGTAATCCTGGTCATGCTAGGATTGGTGGCATTGGGAGAGATAGTTTTGGAGTGGTTGAGTTCTTCTTCTTGGAGTATAGGGGTTGGCATTCCAACAACTTCATGGAGTCTTTGGCTATTCTATTGGCTTTGAAAAGGGATTGGGTTCTTGGCTAGAGAAGGATAATTTGTGAGCCTGACTCGTAGATTATGATTGATTTGTTGAAAAAGCACCAATTAGAGGGGGTGAGTTGGCAGTTGGCAATGGTGGTTAGTCAAATCATCTCTTTGAGTGGAGTCTTGGACTCTATCTCCTTCTGCCATATCCTGCGGGAGTGGAATAGGGCGGTCGATGGTTTGGCTAAATGGGCTTCTGAGAGGATGGAAATTGGGAGTATTGAAGATTGGGGTGGTCTTCCTGAGAATCTATCTCAATAATTGGAGGATCTGATTATGAAGGACATGAGGTGTTTTTTGGCCGGTGATTGATGGCTCTTTCTGTTGATTTTGTCCCCTAGTGGGTTGGTTGTACTGCCTGGCTTTGTACCAATTTCTTGATTTAATAAAGTTTTTACCCTCGTTTTTATTAAAAAAAAATATATTCAAAAATAATAATATAATAAATATTAGTTTAGATATCTTAAATATATTTATCTAAAAAATGTAAAAGATATCTATCAATTTGGACCTGTTTTATTTATATTTACTGTAAAGTGATTTTATTTTATTTTGAATTATTTTATTTATGAACATAAATTTTATTTCTATTTATTTTGGAGTTTTATGTTTATTATTAAATATTAACATTTTGACATTTAAATGGTTGTCAAATTTAAGGTGAAAGATAAAAGTTTTTGTTAACACATTCACACTATTACACTCCACCTCTTGTTACCATTGTAGACTACCTCTTGACATTAATTAGTTATAAGAAAAATATGCATTTTAAGTTATATATTTTTTCAATAAATATTATATAATAAATTTTTTAATAGAGTATATACTAAATCATGTAAAAATATATTATCCTTAGAAATTAAAAAGCTTGTATCCTTGTCTATTTTTTATATGTATTAAATCAGTTATTGAATGTATTTGAATGTTTAATGTTTAGAGTTTAAGTATGAGAATGGTGACATGATATTCTTAATGTTTATAGAGATTTAACTCAAGAGATAGTAGTGAATGCCAAAACATCCCTCTCTACATCATCAATATCTATTGTGTAAGTTTCCAACATTAGTCCTTGTGACTTGTGTAGACTCTCAATCCAAGTTACAAAAACCAAGTTGACTCAATAAATAAACTTAGAAACTCAAATAAGAAACTACACTCAAAGATAGCAACGATGAAAGAAAAACAAAAATGAAATGCAAAACAAAATCAAAGTTAAAATATCCATTGTGATACCATAGATTTGCTCTTGGATGAGGTATAAGTTGCTTAAATCAACAACCAACAAAATGATCATTTGAAAATCCTTGAAATGATGGATAAATGAGTTGATTTATAGAGTTCGAGAGAGGAATATGAATAGTGGCGATTCAATCTCAATGGACGGTTGAGACTGAATGAGAGAAAGTCAGGAATCTTGACTAGTTAAGAATAGTCATGGGAGTTACAAATAGGCGAGGATAATTATCTATGATTATTTATTCATTTTGAATAAATAGGTGTGCATGGCATAAAAATAGAGATGGCATAATGAGGGGGTTCACAAAGGAATCTTGACTAGATATTTATGAATTATTGAAAATAGATAATGGATATTATTTGGATATGGATAAATGGAGAAAAAAATTATATTTATTTAATGGAAAATAGTATTTATGGAGATAATTATTTTATTAAGGATGGGTAATGAAAGGGGAATTTGAAAAGGGACTAGGAAACAAGGATGTAACAAGGTACCAAGTGATGTTAGGAAATGATTAGAATTAGGTGTTTACTTCTTTTCTTTCTTTGAAATGGTATTATGAAATAAAAATATTTCAAAGAAAGTAGATATAAGCACCCAAATAGAAAAGGGGAACATGCCCTAGGCATTGGTATTTTAGGATAAATTTAGGGATGCCCCCTCAAGAGGACAATCGGGGATGGGGAACATGAGTGTGCTCTCAAAATAGATGGAAGAAGGAATAGATGGGTAGGGACCAAATAAAGGTGGATAGGGGGATGGAATTGACTGAGAGAAGGGGGGGAAAACGAATGATAATTAAGGTACATGCTAGGAGTCTAAATTATGAGCGACCTTGATGTTTGATATAGCATATGATAGGATGCACCATGATATGGAATACCATGATGACGTTGTTGCCATATGCCATAAGACTAACTCAAAGAAAAGATGTCACGAGAAGGCATTTGATAGATAACACCATGATATGGAAGACCATGATGTTGATTGTCGAAAGATACCCCAAGGACCAACACTAGATCTTTTGAAACAATTTTGAGAAAAAAAATAAAATTATTAACATCTAATTCCATGTTATTCTCATTATGTTCTTTCATGGATTTATATTTTATCAAATTATAAAACCTAATAATAGTATTAGTATTCCCACATCTTGCATAGAAAGATTAAAAAGAATATAACTACTTGACTCTACTTATCATATTATCATACATTCTACATTATCATTGACTTTGCTTATCTTATTCTCATAGGTTTTGCATTATCATTGACAAAGCTTATCGTTTTCTCATAGGTTTTGCATTATCATTAATTTTGCTTATCCTATTCTCATAGGTTCTGTGTCATTGATAAATATAGGGGTGTTAGGATTATCATATGTGCTACTTCATTAAATCTGTAATGCAAATGTTTGTATCTTTTTTTAGGTGCCATTGATTATTTTGGGGGTTTTATCTTTTGCATAGGTTATTTTTCATCAATTCAATCATCCAATTACTGTAGCTTCTTTTTGTGCCTTGGAAATATATGAGGGTGTTCTATTTTTGTTAGGTTCTGCTTCATCAATTTAGTCATACATATATTGTACCTTTTTCAGGTAGCATAGATAATTTTTGGGGTCTTCTCTTGTTTGTAAGTTCCACTTCATCAATTCAGCCATCTATTATACCAATGAATAATTTCCCACAGTGGTACGTCGGTCCTCCACAAGTTAGGAAAAAACTCTTGTATAAAAAAGCATGATGATATCAAACACATATCGGATATTAAATGCACGTTTAATTGTTTATATATATGTATATGCATATGTATATACATATACATAGACATATGCATAGACATATGTATATGCATATCAGATATTCAATGCACACGTAATTGTATTTATTTCAAAACAAAACAATTACACGCTCGCAGCCAAACATGATGAAGTGTATCCAACTTGTATATGCTTAAGGTCTTTACATCTTCTTTATATATATATGCATATGTATAGACATATACATATAAATATACACACACACATATATATATATAGACATATACATATACATATACATATAAGTAGTATATGTACATGAATATGTATATGTATATATGAATATGTATATGTATATGAATATGTATATATACATATACATATTCATGTACATATACTACTTATATGTATATGTATATGTATATGTATATGTGTATATACATATACATATACATATACATATATATACATACACATAAACATATCCATATACATATACATATACATGTACATATACTACTTTCGCGACATCCTGCATATTTTTTGAGCCAACCTGCATCTAATGCTCCTAGTGCCTCACACACTTTGTCAACTGTACAACCTTTCATTCTAGCAACTTCTTGTTTTTTCTTCACAATGATGGTAATGTATGTGTATGTATGTGTATGTGTATGTGTATGTGTATGTGTATGCTTCATAAATTCAGACCTACAACAATTGTATCTTTTTTAGGTGCCATTGATTAATTTGGGGGAGTCCTCTACTTTATATGATGTGCACTTGAACTCAGATTTAGATCCTATCACACTAATGTAGACGTCACTTTCACATTAATCACAACTACACAACGTAAACAAGGTGCCAAGTCAACACAATTCAAACCCATCTTTGAGCGACTGGAAAACCCATTACAACCATGTTTCCCATCGTAGCATAACCAAACCAACAAGAAAATGCATCCACCTATCTCATCAATCATGAAAACTACAACACATATCAACACGAGTCTATCCCATCTGGTCAAGTAGGGTGAGCACGTAGTCGTGGTGAACTCCAAAATCCCATTTGCTTCCATTTTTACAAGTTGTAAGGCACCCATTATTAAAAACAAAATTATGGAAACAATTACAAACAATACACCAAACTAATCAACTGAATAATTAATGGCTAAAATCAATCAAATTCAAATAATTCCCATTCAAATAGCCATGAAAACCTTCAAATATTCACATGTATTGCCATAGAACAATAATGAGCAGTAAAGCTTTGTTAGAACATGTATTTAGGGGACTTGGTTTTCCTAAGGCCTTTCATGGTTGCCTATGTAGCACTTCACAGTTGAAAGATCCAATTATGGACAAGTGCAACATAAATTACCATTACAAAGGCTTTGGGAAAATCAAGTCTCCCTAAACCATTATATCTTGCAACAATTGTACAAACTTTGACACTGAAAATTGTGTTTAATATTTGTATGGTTGAAATTTATAATTCTTTTCATGGTTCCAACATCAAGGTCTACTATTCAATTAATATGGGGGGGTTCTCTTTTGCATAGGTTATCCTTTGTCAAATCAACCTTGCAACAATTCTATCAATTTTAGGTGCCTTTGATTAATTACAAGTGTGTTCTATTTTTTAGGTGCTTTGATTCATTTGGGGGTGTTATCTTTTTAACAAGTTAGGCTACATCAATTCAATCATGCAACTATTTTAGCTTTGTATTTGAATCACTTAGGGGGCTTGGTTTTGTGAAGGCTTTCAATGGTTACCTATGCAGCAGCTCATAATTCGAATGGAATTGTGGACCTGTGTAGCATAGGTTGTCATCAGATGAGCATTCATAAAATCAAGTCTCCCTAATTCATTACTAAATGCAACAATACACATGACTCTATAGGGGAGAGGAGCCGATACGTGCGCATCCAATTTTCTACGATCTACATTAACAAAACAACCATATTTATATGATTCAATTGATGAAGCAAAACCAATGAAAAAAGACAACCTATGTGTATGTATATATGTGTGTGTGTGTGTGTGCGTGTGTGTGTGTATGTATATATATATAATATATATATATATACATAAACATATATGTATAGAAAATTGCTTACATGCATTATTTTGCTTACCAAGAATATATTTATGTCTCTGTTGCTTAGTTGATTGAATTGATGAAGTAGAACCTATATGTATATTTGTATGTGTATGTGTTATGTATATGTATATGTATATGTGGATGTGGATGTGGATGTGTATGTGTGTGTATATAGAATTGCTTACATGTAGAACCTATGAAAAATAGAACCCCAAATTTATCTATGGCATGGAAACAACCAACAATATTATTTGTTACTGCAATGAAAAATTGCAGCATTGTTTATATGCATTCATTTACATTGAATTGAACATGAAGCATCACCTATGAAAAAGAAAACACCCCCAAATTAATCAATGGCACCTAAAAAAGATACAATAGTTGCATGACTAAATTCTATATGTATATCTATATGTATATGTGTATGTGTATGTCTATGTATATTTATATGTATATGTATATGTCTATGTCTATGTATATGTATATACGTATACATATGTATACATATGTATAAGTCTATGTATATGAATATGTATATACATATGTATATGTATGTATGTATATGTATATACATATATGTATACATATGCATATGCATAAAGATATACATATATGTATATCTAACAATAGAAAGAAGTTGCTTGTAATGTTCACCAACTGGCGTCTATCCATCTCTTAAGTGGAGTTTGAGCATCGCAGGTTGTGGTAAAGGTTTGTAACTTGCAGAGGATGAACCGAGTACGTAGTTGCGTGCAAGTGAAGAAAAAATGAGAACTTGCTAGACTGAAAGACTGTAAAGATGGTGAGAAGAGCAAGGCACTGGGGGCATTGAATGCAAGATGGCTCAGAAAATATGTATGTATATGTGTATACATATGCATACATATGCATATATATGTGTATATAGATATGTATATACATGTGTATATGTATATGCATATGTATGCATATACATATGTATATGTATATGTACATATGTATGCATATACATATCTATATACATATGTATATGTATATGTATATACGTATACATATCTATATACATATGTATATGTATATGTATATATGTATACATATACATATGTATGTACATATGTATATGTATATTCATGCGTATATGTATATGTATAGTTTGGCTGGAAAAATATTGTGGGGTGGCATGGAGCTAAGGAGAAAAGACATGCATTAAACACGATAGTTGAGAAGTATAGCAAGGGGCAGCGAGTGATAAATACGACACAGTGGATTCTTAGGGTGGCAGACTGAGACAAGTTGACGTGGCAAGGCTGTCAACTTCAAACGCCGTGCCATGCAAGAAGTGGCGCCCGAGGTGCCTACATATCAGTTGACAGGTCTTTTTAAAAATTTTAAAATGCGTGGACAAATATCGTCCTCCCATGTGGCAAATTAGATCAAAAAAGGAATAGAAAATGACAAAATGTCAATGAAGAAGCAAACATTGCAAATCAAAACAGTGACACATTACAAATTACATAGAACACACATTGCAATATGATCATAATACATTGCATATCAAAACAATAACGATGCACTGTAATTGTATACACCTAAAATCGGTCATCACCTTTAATTAATTAAATACTAGCTATTTAATTAATATTTCAACTACGTATAAATAAATTCTCAATTTATTTATATTTTTCATTTTCTAAATTCTCCAAATCTAAAAACATATTCTTCTAAATTAATTAAATAAACAAATTTCCACAAGTTTGTTTTTATTTAATTAATCTTCACTAATCTCAATTAGGAATTTGAGCACATGTCTACAACTTTTTGTGCCACCTCACCAAGGTCACATGAAATTAAATAACTCTAATTTTTAATTAGAATTATCTTCAACTCATTTTTAAAAGCACATGGCTTATTCCTCACACACTTCCACCAATTTTGGAGCACATGGTCTTTTCTTCCCGCACTTGAGTCTTCCATCTATTTGGCATGTTGCCCATTGGTCAAGAGATTCCTCCATCCAAATGGCATGTTTTCTTTGGTCAAGGGAACAACATCCTAATTCTCTCCATCTACACCATCCATTTTCCTTGTTCGAATCTAGACCGTTGATTAGTGCCACCTCACAAGACGCTTGGAAGAGGCTATAAATACAACCCTTTGGCATTGTATTTTGCATCCACTTTTGAATAGAGTTATCATGCAGGAATATCATTTGAGCTCGGGAGCACTTTGGAGTCTTATAATTAGTTTTTACATCATGTTTTGCATCATAGTTAGATCTTAGACTAACACTTTTCTTCATAGTTTCATTTTATGTCCTCCATTGTATCATAGTTGCATTTTAGATTAGCATTTTTAATAGCTTGCATTTGACCATATGTAGAATCATATATAGAATTATATAGATCACTACCATAGTATCCACCACCATTTGTCCATTCATCATAAACACCATCATCTATTCATCATAGCATCCATTATCCTTTCCATCGTATAACTGCATGTAGGAACTTAGTTGGCTTGCATGTTGAATACTAATCTCATTTCTTAAGTGTCATTCTAATAGTCTTTGTGCACATATAAATTTTAGGGCCAAAGGCTTAAAGGAATCACTAAGAATAGAGGACAATGAGACGTTCTTAAAAAATTTGTTAAATTGCAATTTAGAGTAGCTTCTTTGTTTTGAATCTTTGATATAATTTGTTTCATTAAGGTTTGTGTTGATACTAACTTTACACATTTCACACATGCACAGTAATTATCATATATTTAAAACTGTCAATGGAGAAGCATACATTGCAAATCAAAACAATAACACACATTGCAAATTACATACAACACTTTTTGGAATTTGATCAAATTACTTCACAAACCAAAACAATAACGCTCATTTTGTACTTATCATAAAATTAAAACTGTCCACAATTTTGATGCATTTGTAAATATCAAAACTTCTAAAGTGTATGAAACTTGAATTGCACGTGAAAACCAAAAAAAAGGTAGAATCTAGCTGTTGATGTTGTGAAATGGATCTTGGCTGGTTGGGGTTCCAATTGCCATGTTCTCATCCCCTTCCAGTTGACGAGGAGTGTTGCATACATGAGTGGGACTTGGAGTGGTAAATTGGGTGCAACTGACATGTGTTGGGGGTGGTGGTGAACACATCTGTACATCCCGAGTGCCAAATTGATATGGATACTGAGTACCCCTAAAGTCAAATTGGGAGAGGCTTGAATAATTCATTGTTGTGGAGAACTAAGGGATATTAATGTTGAGAATATCACGAAAGACTCCATTAGTTTGAGACAATGGATTAGAAGGGTTCCTTAATTGCCTCTCTCTTTGTAAAGCCCTCTATGCCACCTCAATCTCATTTTCCTTTCAGTCTTGTTACTTGTGAAACCTCTCTTGCTACTTTTTCACATCTCTATCCTTTTTTTGTTGTAATTTTTGTTGCTCTTTTTCTTTTTGTATTATCTCCTTCTCAATTCTAGCATTCTCCTTCAACTCCACTGCCACAATTTTAGCTACCCTTTTCTCCTCATTTTGTTGTCTCTTTCTTGCTTTTATCTCCTCGACCTCTTTCTTCCTTTGCTCTTGCTCCATTAACAACCTCATGCAGTCATCTGTTGTCAACAATTGAGACTATCTGCTGATCCAAATTACACCAGCTTTGGATTTCTTTTGATGGATAGTGTGCACAGGCAGCTTGAGTAACTTGTTGATGTGTGGAACTGTTTGTGTTTCTTGTGTCCCATTTGACTGTGTAGCAATGACCTCCTCCACTACCTGTGAGCCCTCTGGTACATCTCCATTGCCTCGTAAATATGAATTGCAAGGATCATAGTAATGTACAACTTGAGAAGGGCCAATTTCTGGTGGTGGTGATGGGAAAATATAGGTATCCTATTGTTTTGGGACTTCCAAATCAATTCCCACGTGCATTTGAGCATATGTAGAATCATATATAGAATTATATAGATCACTACCATAGTATCCACCACCATTTGTCCATTCATCATAAACACCATCATCTATTCATCATAGCATCCATTATCCTTTCCATCGTATAATTGCATGTAGGAACTTAGTTGGCTTGCATGTTGAATACTAATCTCATTTCTTAAGTGTCATTCTAATAGTCTTTGTGCACATATAAATTTGAGGGCCAAAGGCTTAAAGGAATCATTAAGAATAGAGGACAATGAGACGTTCTTAAAAAAATTGTTAAATTGCAATTTAGAGTAGCTTCTTTGTTTTGAATTTTTGATATAATTTGTTTCATTAAGGTTTGTGTTGATACTAACTTTACACATTTCACACATGCACAGTAATTATCATATATTTAAAACTGTCAATGGAGAAGCATACATTGCAAATCAAAACAATAACACACATTGCAAATTACATACAACACTTTTTGGAATTTGATCAAATTACTTCACAAACCAAAACAATAACGCTCATTTTGTACTTATCATAAAATTAAAACTGTCCACAATTTTGATGCATTTGTAAATATCAAAACTTCTAAAGTGTATGAAACTTGAATTGCATGTGAAAACCAAAAAAAAGGTAGAATCTAGCTGTTGATGTTGTGAAATGGATCTTGGCTGGTTGGGGTTCCAATTGCCATGTTCTCATCCCCTTCCAGTTGACGAGGAGTGTTGCATACATGAGTGGGACTTGGAGTGGTAAATTGGGTGCAACTGACATGTGTTGGGGGTGGTGGTGAACACATCTGTACATCCCGAGTGCCAAATTGATATGGATACTGAGTACCCCTAAAGTCAGATTGGGAGAGGCTTGAATAATTCATTGTTGTGGAGAACTAAGGGATATTAATGTTAAGAATATCACGAAAGACTCCATTAGTTTGAGACAATGGATTAGAAGGGTTCCTTAATCGCCTCTCTCTTTGTAAAGCCCTTTGTGCCTCCTCAATCTCATTTTCCTTTCAATCTTGTTACTTGTGAAACCTCTCTTGCTACTTTTTCACATCTCTATCCTTTTTTTGTTGTAATTTTTGCTGCTCTTTTTCTTTTTGTAGTATCTCCTTCTCAATTCTAGCATTCTCCTTCAACTCCACTGCCACAATTTTAGCTACCCTTTTCTCCTCATTTTGTTGTCTCTTTCTTGCTTTTATCTCCTCGACCTCTTTCTTCCTTTGCTCTTGCTCCATTAACAACCTCATGTAGTCATCTGTTGTCAACAATTGAGACTATTTGCTAATCCAAATTACACCAGCTTTGGATTTCTTTTGATGGATAGTGTGCACAGGAAACTTGAGTAACTTGCTGATGTGTGGAACTGTTTGTGTTTCTTGTGTCCCATCTGACTGTGTAGCAATGACCTCCTCCACTACCTGTGAGCCCTCTGGTACATCTCCATTGCCTCGTAAATATGAATTGCAAGGATCATAGTAATGTACAACTTGAGAAGGGAAAATTTTTGGTGGTGGTGATGGGAAAGTATAGGTATCCTATTGTTATGGGACTTCCAAATCAATTCCCAAGTTCATTGCTATCTTTGTCTAGGCCTTCAACAGTTCGTAATGCAAGTTCAAGATGTCTATGCTTGAAGCTTGTCCACTAGGACTTCCTTGGGAACCCATTGGTGAAAGGGTTTGGCCTATTATGACATATTTGGGCAACCTCAAACTTAAGATTGACTATCTCATGACCATGACCAACATCGGCCATTTGCTTGCACCATTCCACAATAAGATGTTCTTCCTCTTCACTAAGGATTGTTGGCAAACCTTTCTTGGAAGTTGTTGTTAGACCCCCTAGTCATTTGGGCAGTGTGGTTGTTGGGATTGACCGCTTTTTGGAAGCTCCCCTTATCAACATGTCATTCTCTTCAATGTCATAGAGTGCCCTTTTCATGTCATCTAAAGACCATAGCTTCTATATTTATTTTACCTTCTGTGGTATTTGAGGTGTAGTAACCTGAATCTGCGGTATTTGAGGAGTAGAAACCTCATCTACTTGTGCAACATGATCTATTTCAGGGGGGAATCTAGCTCCTCGTTTGTCGGAGGGAAACCTTGTTGTGGCTCTTTTCTTTTTTTGTTCCCAGTATGGGTCACCACTGCATTGCCCTTGGCCATCTACACAAAATAAGTACAATCAAAAGAATGATGCTTGAACAAAAGAATAATTAGTTTGCAATGCAGAACATATGAGAATAAGATAACCAAAGTCAATGATAATGTAGAACCTATGAAACATAAATGGTAAACTATGAAACACAAATGCTTGAACATTTATCTTTATATGTGCGAAGAGAGTGATGCTTGAACAAAAGATTATTTAGTTTTTGTATGTCTTATCTTTTTAGTTTGTTGTATTTCAATTCAAATCATCTTTTCTAATAGTTTAGAGAGTTACATCTATTCTGGAGTGAGCGATATAAGGAAATAGACAAGTAAGAAGCACAAAATTACAAACTATGCAAGGGAGTTAGAGTTTAAGAACATCACATATCTCTTAAGTGTTTACAAAATTATCTTTCTCATGCACAACAAAGTGAAAACCACACTCATATTTTAACTATGACACAATAGAAAGCTTACGAGTGAAAAACAGTAAGAGTTTAACAAAGCTCACATATTTTGTCTATGATGAACTCATTGACAGGCATAAATATTTGTGAATTGATGAAGCAAAACCTATGAAAAAGATGAAAAAAAAACTAATAAAAATAGAAACCTTAGTGACTGATAGTGCAAAACCTATGAGAATAAGATATCCAGAGTGAATGACAATGTAGAAGCTATGAGAATAAGATAACTAGAGTGAATGATAATGCAAAACCTATGAGAATAAGATAAGCAAAATGAATGATAATGCAGGACATATGAAACAAAAATGGTAAACCATGACTAATATTTGCCATATAAACATTAATGCAGAACCTATGAGACAACGATAAGCAGAGTGAATGATAATGCAGAACCTATGAAACAAAAATGCTAAACTATGAGTGTAATATTTGAAATATAAACCCTATTGAAATAAAAAGGCTAAACTATGACTGTAACATTTTCAATATAAACCCTAGGGAAACAAAAATGATAAACTATGACTATAATATTTTTAGTATAAACCCTAGGGAAATCGAAATGGTAAACTATGACTATAATATTTTTAGTATAAACCCTAGGGAAACCGAAATCATAAACTATGACTATAACGTTTATAATATAAACCTTTGGGAAACAAAAATGTAAATTGTGACTAAAATATTTGCAATATAAACCCTAGGGAATGAATATGCTAACAAATGACTATAATAATTGTAAAATAAACCCTAGGGAAAGCTTTAAATGGTAAACCATGACTGTAATATTTGCAATATAAACCCTATGGAAGACATATGCTAACCTATGACTACAATTTGTAATATAAATCCTAGCAATAGATAAAGAAACACCCGCGACTATAATATTTGCAATATAAACCCTAGGGAAACATAAATAAAAACCTATGACTGTAATAGCTGTAATGAACATCAATATAAAGCTTACAAATGGAAAACAGTAATGGCTGTAATGAAGAACAATATAAAGTAAACAAATGGAAAAGTAAGGAAAAATTGGAACAATATGGATGTTGGTGCACTAGAATCTGAGTTGTTGCCTCCCCTTGATGTTAACTCATTGAATTTTGTGCTTGTCACTCCTCCTTTTCTTATGTCACTCACTACAAAATAAGTGAATACTTGAAGGTTTTCACGGCTATTTGAATTGGGAATTATTTGAATTTGATTGATGCTTGTTTGGTGTGGTGAAATAAATTGTTGTCCTATTTTCAATTTGAAGTTTGTTTTGTATAAATTGGAGATTTGATAGATTTTGGCCATTAATTCTTGACTTGATTGGTTTGGTAGATTGTTTGAAATTGTTTCCATGTTTTGTTTTGAATAATGGTGGCCTTACAGGACTGTTAAATGGATGCAAATGGGATATTTGTCTTTGGCCCCAATACGTGCGCACCCTTCTTGGCGAGATGGGATAGATTGAAGCTGATACGTGTTGTAGGTCTCATAGTTGAATGGACAGGCGAATGCATTTACGTGTTGGTTTGGTTATGCTACGATGGGAAACATTGTTGTAATGGGTTCGCCAGTTGGTCAAAGATGGATCAGATGGGTTTGAATGTTGTTGAATTGGCATCTTGTTAATGTTGTGTAGTTGTGACTAATGTGAAAGTGACACTTGCATTGGTACGATAGTTGGGTTTACCAATTTACAAGGAATTTTGCATGTCTTAATGTTTGGGTTGTTTAAATTCCATGTCAGAATGCTACTTGTTATATGTAAGATTCAAGTTAGATACACTTCATCATGTTTGGCCGCTAGCGTGTACTTGTTTTGTTTTGAAATGAATGTTATTAAGTGTGCATTTTAAATCTGATTTATGTTTGATATCATCGTGCCTATTTATGAATGATTTTTTTTTAAGTTGTGGAGGACTGGTGTATAGGTGTGGGCCCCAACGAGCACATGTCCCATCACACGTTAGGGCCCCCACTTACGTATCGGTTCCTCTCCCCTATATATTTTTTTCTCAAAATTGTTTCAAAAGATCCAAATTACTTTATGAATTATTCTATTGGATAATAGTTGGCAATGGTCGTATTAGCATGATACAAGCTATTGGATTCATAATTAATTGTATAATTGATGGAATCTTTTTAAATATATTTATTTTGACTATAAAAAAGTTAATGTAGCAAATTATTTTTGAGGCTTAGGAGTGGAAAATAGTAAGAGTTTAACAATTATCACAAATGTATATGAATGATTTGATGGAGCAAAACCCATAAAAAAATTACACCCACATATTTATCTATGGCTCAGAAACAACATAAATTTTTTAAGTCACTGAATAAATGAATGACACATAAACAACATAAATTTTTTAAGTGACTGAAAAGATGAAGTAAAACCTAAAAAAATATTAACCCGCATTATTTTTTTTGGTTTATGAAACAAAGAACACAACCTAACTCAATGATAATGCAAAACCTATGATAATATGATAAGCAGAGTCAGTGATAATGCATAACCTATGAGAATACAATAAGCAGAGTCAATGATAATGCAGGACCTATGAGAAAATGATAAGTAGAGTGAATGATAATGCAAAACCTATGAGAATACGATAAGCAGAGTCAATGATAATGTAGAACCTATGAGAATACGATATGCAGAGTCAACGAAAATGCAAAACCTATGAAATAGGATAACCAGAGTCAATGATAATGGAGAACCTATGAGAAAGAATATGATAACCAAAGTATATAATAATGCAAAACCTATGAAATAGAAATGGTAAAACTATGACTGTAATATTTGTAAAATAAACCCTAGGGAAACATAAACGCTAAACTATGAGTGTTATATTTGCAAAATAAACCCTAATGAAAGAGAAATGCTAAAATATGACTATAATATTTGTAAAATAAATCCTATGGAGCAGAACCCATATAAACAAAAATACAACTTCATCTATGGCAAGGAAACAATGAACAATATTATTAATGAAAGAAGAAAACAACCCCAAAAATTTCAATGGCGGGGAAACAACCAACAATATTATTATCTCAAATTTTGCATAGGATTTAAAATTGTAATATGTGGTGGGAGTCCACACTTTTCGGGTCTTAGTATGTTTGGGGCTTAGTTTAATTTTGTAATATGTGACGTGAGGTCACCTTCTATGGGGTTTAGTTTTTGGTACAATACTAGTTTAATTTCGGGCTATAATTGGAGGTTTCTTACTGGTTCTTCCTGCCAATATGCCCTTTGAACCAATTTTTGTATACATCTATTTATTAAATATAATATTATAAGTGGTTCACCACTTTTCGCTTTTAAAAAAATAATATTATTATCTATTCTATAAAGAGAGCGATGCTTGAACAAAAGATTAATTTCCAAAGATTTAGTGTGTTTATGACCACAAATAGGATAGTGTTCATAAACACTAAACTTCAACAACAACAAAAAATGATTTCTGCAACAACAAAAGTCCAATAAAACAAACACAAAATGCAAAGAAAACTCAAAAAACCGAATAATGGAAAGCCTTAGTGAGCAAGCTCACTTGGGTAGAACAACTCGATGCAAGTGGAAAGCAGCTGAATCCCGAGCACGTAACACCATTCATGTGGCTTCATGGCGGCGAGGAACCTGTTCGTTGCTTGCATGGTGAAAGTGGAGCCGTTGGTAACGTTCACTAACTGGCGTGTACCCATATCCTAATTGGCCTCTACCCAAACACCAACCGGTCTCTGAGCATCATAGGTTGTGGTAAATGTTTGAAGGTTGTAGGCGACAAACAAAGCACGTAGTGGTGTGCAAGTGAAGAAAGAATGAAAAATTGCTAGAATGAAAGGTTGAAAAGATGGCGACAAGAGCGAGGCACTGGGAGCATTGAATGCAGGTTGGCTCAAAAAAATGTGGGGTGGCGTGGAGCTAAGGAGAAGAGACTTGCATTCAACATGATAGTTGAGAAGTATAGGAAGTATAGGAAGTGGCAACGAGTGATAAATGTGACATAGTGGATTCTTAGGGTGGTAGACTAAGAGGAGTTGACATGGCAAGGCTGTCAACTTTGGACGTCGTGCCACGCAGGAAGTGGCACCTGAGGTGCCTACGTATCGATTGATGGGTCTTTTTTTATTTTTAAAATACGTGGAAGAATATTGTCCTCCCACGTGGCAAAATAAATCAAAATTAAAAAATATATATATATTGTTTATATGATATTTTTTATAATGGGTATAAGGCAAAAAAATCTATTGGTCCATGTGGCCTGCCAAGTGGACCGTTCAATGTTGGGTGCGTACGTATCGACTCCTCTCCCCTATTATAGGCATGTTTTCAAAAAAAAAATCTCTCTTTTATTTCTTGATAATAAAATGATGAACTTTCAAATTTTAGAAAGATATATAGAGTGTATATAGAAACATATGCATGTGCATGGTAAAAAGAATAGTCTGAGTATATAGACCCGTGAATTAAATCATTTAAATTCTTTATTTTATTTTATGTAAGACAATAGAGAGAGTATGATTAAAATAAATTTTTTATTTCCCTGTTGGTATGAACTGAATATAAATATTTTGATTTACTCATGAAAATAAATATTAGATCGATATATATATATATATATATATATATATATATATATATATATATATATATATATAAGAGCATGCAAAGATTATTTTGAATACATTTATAAATTTGTATGATAAGCTTGAAGCTTAAACTGGTTATTTTGGCCGTAAGTAACTAGATTATTACTCAGAGCTATTAATATAGCATAGATTCCATAAATATGTGATTATTCTTGTAAAAAGAAATAGATAACATGTTGTACCTTTATTAGCATTATAAAATATTTTCATGAACAAAGATGAAAGAGAAAACATAGAAAAACTATAAATATTTATGATGAAGTTATTTTGATATTAGTGAATAAAACTCTTATTTATATGATTTATGAGTTGTCAATACCCTTCAATGATAGACATTGAATCACAATTCAGAGGTAAAAAGGTGTCTTTATCTGAACGTACTATAACTTGTAAAAGAGTTAAAATTCTTATGTTTTGAAAAATAAGAGAGTATTACACTCTTGAATTAATTGCAAGGACATATCAACATGTGGCAGTAGCCAAGATCCAAGAATTGTGAGTCTGCAATACGAATGTTATTTGTCAAGAATATACTTCAAAGACCTTAGTCGTTTATTGGCCATAGAAGGATATACATGTTTGGTCTTAATTTCCTTGTGAAAAGTTAGATAAAATAGTCAAATGAATCAATGGTGTGTTAAACCATAGGTGAAATATAGTTTCCAAGTCGAGTTAGAGGTGTGTGAACTCACGATTGCACTTCCCATGGAAGTGTTTATTTTATTAAAAACTTTGGCCAAAGTAATTCAAAAGTATTTGCTTGCATTTGGTTGTTTCACAATGTTCCAGATTTCATAATCCAGTCAAATTCATCATACTTAGTTAGAGGATTATCTAAATTTGTATGTTTGATTGGGTTATGTATGACACAACACTAGGACTCAAATGGCACAAACTTAGTGGTTTCTTTTGTTTATACTCTTCATGAAGGGTAGGACCACTTCCAGATAGAAGGTGTGCGGGGGACTGTTGGTTTGTGGTTGGAGGTAAAGCACTCGGGTGATGCTCTCCTTCTTGCAGATGACTTCGCTGAGACTTGTGAGACAGATCCAAGACTCGAGATATGGAAGATCTTATAACACTTACTAGTGTATTTGTAAACATGTTTTTTAAAATGCAATTCGTATATGTAATGAGAAAGAAAAGATTATTATAGTTCTCTTATTGTAATATTTCAATTCAAATTCAAAAATAATTTGTAAGGAATGTAGTTTCCATTTTATTATTTAACATGTAAAATGAATAAAATATAAAAGTAAAAAAAATTATGTTTTTTAGTATGTCATTATTTATTTTCTTGTTAATTTATTAAGTAATTCTAGTTATGAAAGATGAGTATGTGACATATGGTATTAGAGCCAAGTTCAATACATGGACCTAGGAGCTCATTGCGATAATTTTTTTCAAACATTTAATAGTTAACTAATGTTTGAAAGTGTTTTTGTGCTAGAATAATAGGAGAAAGAACAAGGAAAACTGCTTGAAAAACTATACCTAAGAACTTACCTAGCCTAGTGGCCAAGAAAGAACCATCTCTGAAGGTAAAAATCCAAGAGGATATCAACTACTAAGAAGGTACATGGATTGTCGATTCTAAAACCCTTTCCAATGATCTTAAGCACATTCAATTGGAAAGGAAACAACGAGAAGAGGCAGCAAAGAAGACCATAATTATCATTCCCTCTATTAAACCAAGTAAACTGTCTGGACATCATGATATGCTATTCAGTTGTGGTCGCGATGCACCTAGAGTAGGAAAGGAGGTGATGGTGGAGTACCTGCAAGTACACCCACCATCAAAATTTGTTCTGGGAGATTCTAATGGGGAATAAGAACTCGAAGAAATACCTTTATTAGATAGCAACTTGTAGTCGCATAAAATCAAATAAGCTTTATATTAAATAAGGACGTATTATAATCCATTGAATAAAATATAATAAAGTTTTGCTATTTTCACCAAATCTATGTAAATAAAATATATATTCTTATAAAAAGTGATTTTAGTTTAGTGCAACATTAAAAATTTGGAAGATTTAATTAAACACTTAAATAAACTCCATATGTGAGAAAGAAATCCAACATGGTGCGAACTTGAGTAAACCCTAGAGGAAGTTAGGAGGTGTCAAATCCTTCTAAAAATCCAATGGATAAATTGGATCAAATTTTGACTATTTTAAACAAAACAAAGGAAAGGCTTGGTACCCTAGAATAGGAAGTGAGGGGACAAAGTAAACCTGAAGGAGAAAATGAGGCATCCCAAGAAGGGGGAGATGAAAATAGACATGATAGTAGTACAAAAAGTGAGAGAGGAGAAAATAATATTGACACTATAACTAATAGTGAAAGAAGGAATCAATTAGCTCTTGGACTATCAAGGGATATGAAGAAGGTAATACCACCCAGGTTCGATGGGACAATGAGTGGTAATGCTGTGGAAGCTTGGCTCATAGAAATTGAAAATTACTTTGAGATCAAAAAATATTCTAAGGTAAATAAGGTAGTATGGGGCACCTATCAATTGGCGGGTGAAGCATCCACACAGTGGATGAATAAAAAATGGAATTGGGGTTAAGCTCCTTAAGGTTAATATGGGACCAATTTATGGTCATTTTAGACAACAGTGGTTACCTCAACTCTTCTTTGACCAAAAGCTTATAGCCTTATTCTATTTGGTGTTGCAATTCATATATTACTGAGCTAATCCTCACTATGGTTTTTACCTTCTTTGGTTTTCCATGTAAATTTGGTGTTCTTGTGTGTTTAATGTGTTTGCATTATTGCTTTACATGTTTACATTTTGTTAATGCATGTTAAGGGTTTAATGGTGGATAAGGGTTTAATAACTAATGAAAATATGAATGTTAATGAGGGTTTTTGATGTTTTAAAAGTATACAACTAATTCACCCCCCTCTCAAATGTCTTGTGCATCTATCAGGGAGACAAGACCTCTTCAAGTTCAACAAATCATCCATTGGAGTCTCAAAGGTCAAGTTGAGCAATCTTCTATCAAACATGAAGGAGGACACCATTGGCCATTTGGATACCCAACTGGATACCCTCCATATCAAGAAGAAGTAGAGGCAACCTTCACAAAATACTGCCCACACTATGGCTAGAAGAAGATTAATTACAAGTGTAAGAAGTTGGCCAGTATTTTTGAAGACAAACAAGGGAAGCTAGAATTTCATGCCCTAGAAGATGAGGAAGGTCAAGTTTTTTACATCACTCAACGCAAACCATGGAAGCCAAGAAAAGGTATGCCTCAAGATCCCTTGACCTACAATATGTCATTTCCAGGTAATAATTCAAACTTCCCAAATTGGAACCCTCAATCTTGGACCAATGTGCAAAACTCACAATGGACAATACCCCAAGCCTCCAATTGGAATCAACAACAATAGGGAATATGGCCACCACAAAATTAACAAGGACCAAATTATAATTCTCAATGGCCACTCCAACAAAACCAATGGCCACCATAGTGGAAAAGAGGTTAGTAGTGGCAAAAACAAAATTTAAATTACTAGCAACCACAATAGCCGTTGCAATCACAATAGCCAACCCTAATGACAAATCCAACAATGGCTCCACCAACACCACCAAGAGCACCTCAATTTACAACACAAATTGCACCTAACCCAAATAATAAGCAATTTTCTAATGACACCATACAGTACCCCACTTATGGGGTTGAGATGAGTGATGTCCACCTCAGATCAAATAAAATGTTAGTTGGGCCTTCATCACCCCATACATCACAAAATTAACTAATGAGGAACTCCCAACATAACTAATGGACAAACAACCTATGGAAATTGAATCAAATCAGGTCAACCCAACAAGCATAATTCCATAACCTTCATTCCCCGAGAGATTAATAATACAAAAACATCATTCACAAGCTAAATTTGATCTATTGGGATAGCTCAAAGATGATTGCATTAAGATACCCCTCATTAAGGTAATTAAGGAAGTGCCAGTTTATACCAAAACATTGAGAGGGTTATGCCCCAAAAAAACATTCAGGAAACATAAGGACCCTCAGGTTGTGTGTGTTTTAGGACAACTTGCAAATATTATGTTGGGAAACATAGTTGTACCCAAGTATGTAGACCCTGGGAGCCCTATTATGGGTGTCAAAATCAATGGTGCTTTCATCAAGAATACCTTAATTAACCTTGGGGTAGTAATTAATGTAATGACCAAGGAAACCATAAAGTTATTACAACTAATGGAGCTTAGATGTACACCTATTGTGTTACAGTTAACAGATAAGTCTAGAATAAAACCTAAGGGAATCATAGAAGACTTGGTTATAACATTAGACTCATGGGAATACCCTACAAACTTTATGGTGTTATAGCCTAAAGCTAATCTTGCAGGATATCCCCTCATCTTAGGGATACCTTGGTTGGATATTATAGATGCCTTCATAGGTTGTAGGTCTGGTAACATGATTTTTTCCAATGGAAATGTAACCAAGAAACTAGTCCTTTATCCACCTACCCAGCCACATGCAAGCTTGGAGAAAATTGTATGGCCTACCCTAGATGAGGATGATCAATACTCATTATAGATATTAATGACTATTGAATAGATTCCTATGTTAGAAATCCAAGATGAAGATAAACTGCTTGCAAACATCATCCAAAATAATTGTGGTAGGGACCACAACAATATGACTATTTAACATGCTTGTAGGACCCTCTATAGAACATAATCACTGCCAATACATCTGAGTCCATTTCTCAAATTTTCCATACCTTAATTTCATATAAATATAGTCCTAATATAG
>VDFB02047144.1:45090809-45136471 GCA_007258455.2 Sequoia sempervirens
GATTTTGGATGGTTGCATATTATCATGTGGTTCCTGATCCGACACAACAAACATTCCATTATACCCGGCAGACACATCAGAGGCCAGCACCGTCCCAGTAATTGGGGACACGGACCCGCGGTTACAGTGATTCACCAGGGATTTCATTAGGCAGGGGATCAGTACCTGATTCTCCACAGAGATCAGATGTGGGGAGTTCATTTGGTAGATGACAGGATATTATGTTTTTGACAGGTGCAGGGTAGATGGATAGTGCAGAGGTGCAGTGGATACGTGCATGACCTTGTACTGGTGTTTTGATTAGATGAGTTTTGTATATGATGGTCACAGATTGTGATGACATTGACGACATTATTATATGTTAGTCTTGAGTATGAGATGTACTGTGGACTTGTGGTATATTTATATATATGATAGCTCTTATTGACCTCATGTTTTTTATGTGTGTGATGCATATGTGGATGGTCATATAATGGCAGTTATTTATGATGACTTTTGTGGATGTTACATGTATGGATGTTTTTATATATTTATATTTTTATGTATGATGGTGATGCAGGATGTAATGTATGGTGATTTTTGTTCTTATGTATGATGAATGCCTATGTTTGAGAGAGATGTGGATCTGCTTATGATGATGCAACAAATGCTTATGTTTTATATGTTTATGATGGTTATGTGCATGTGCGACTATGTTCCCATGTATGATGAATGCCTATGTTATATGATGTACATGTGTAAGATAGATGGGGATATTCTTATGATGACATGACAAATGTTTCTTTTTTATATGCTTATGATGGTTATATGCATGTTCGACTAATATGTGTGATGCAGGAAGTAATGGATGTATTATGACGGTATTGATGGTGGACCTAACACTTGACATTGCAGGTGGCGATATTATGGATGAACCTAAGATAGTGTGTAAATGTATGGATCTAAAATGTAATTACTTTATTATAAGTGTTCATAGGGTCATAGGTGATAGTGGAAGATGCATGTGGACATGGTGTGAGTGTGCACCTGTCAAAAGCTTTTAGTATCTTGAGAAGAATAGGGGATGGAGGAGAAATCTTTGCACAACCAAAATCATAAGATGAATGTAATGCAATGATGATGATTATGAAATGCAATCCTAATACGATTTGCCATCTTCGGAGCACTGATTTTTGCTATAGCATAAGACGTCCAGTGCCAGGGTATGTGGAACCAAGGCATATTAGTGTCTAATGCATGAAACAAACACAATAGTCAAGAAGGCTATCCCAAGACCCCAAAGTCACAAATAAAGATTTTGGTCAGGCCAGGTATTGAGATAACCACAAGCACAAAAGGATGTCCCAACATAACACAAGACTTTGGGGATCTTGGTGGGTACTATGTGGGACAACCAAGAAGATGCAATCAAAGAAAAGATCAAGGTATGCCCCTATGTGGACCAATCAAAACACGCCATAGTATGATGGATTATGGTGGCCTTAACAAGTGATGATAGGGAGCTCAAATGATAAACAAAAATCAAAAGCATCAAAAGATCGCAATCAATTTCAAGTGTCCATTGCCATAGGATCAAGATAATAGATGGGATTGATGAGGTCTATTAGGAAGGATGCATCCTGTTGAGACCTATGATGAATACTAAGTCAAAAGATCGATATGATGTAGGATATTCAAAATTGATTGGATTTGTTGATACAAGTGGATCTTGTTTGTTAAGAACCAGTTAAATAAGGACATAGTTTGACGACACGACACAAGGGAGACAACCTAAAGACCTAGGGGCTTGGGGGCCGATCAGAGATTAGCCTTGCCTACGTGAAAGCGTAGAGCCCTCGTAGTTCATGGAAAAAGACTATGGATAAAGTGGAAAGAAGACAATGGTGACCAACGATGAAGGACACAAAACACGACAGACAAATGCCCCGAGGGAGGATCAAATGACCAACCTTGCCTACGTGAAAGCATAGGGACAATGTAGTTCGATGAAAAGACCATGGATAAAAGTGAAAGGGGACTGGTGAAGACAAAGTGATGGAGGACCAAAAAAAGTTGATCCTAAAATTCCCTGGGGGAAGATCGAATGATTAGCCTTGCCTACGTGATAGCGCAAGGGCAACGTAGTTCGACGAAGGATGAAAGTGACGCAGGAGGATGAGATCTAGATGAAGACTGACACGATGGATGATCCTACATGATGGCACAGACCGACCGACAAAGGGAATGAAAGACATAAGCTCAAAGTGGGATATAAAAATGCTCAGGATGAGGGATAGGCAAGAGGGGTCATCCAATGCTCAATCAACAAATACCAAGCGGCCTAGGCTGAGGTGGGTGAGGATGATAGTGCGGATGAAAGCATAAAATAACTAGGATGTTAGGTAGATAATGATTAAATGCTCTATAGATGATGCCTGTTACCAGGTTTTCACCATCTATACTTATCCAAGGCACCACCAAGAGGTGGTTTTCACCATAGGACAGATTTATTTTTCTTTACTATTTTTTGGATTTTTTTTATTACTTTTTTTATTTTTTTGATTTTCTGATTTAGGTGGAGTTACCAAGCGGACTTAGGCGTAGAACCTCTTCAGATGGAGGATATTGATGGGTTCATCAAGGGGATCTCCTTCAAGAGTAGTCAACCTATAGGCCCCAGATCCATATTTGGCGGCTATGATATAAGGCCCTAACCAGTTTGCCTCAAAATTTCCCTTTTTATCACGATTTGGTTGAGTGCGTTGGTTTTCTTTGAGGACAAGCTCACCAACCTGGAATTGTCTAGGACAGGCCTTTTTATTGTAATGATGTTTGAGGCGATTTTGGTATGCTTGCAGGTGATCATAGGCTTTTATTCTTCGTTCGTCCAGTAATTCTAGCTGTGCAAGTCGTGCAACACAGGCATCTTCTTCGTTGATAAGATTCTTCAAAGAAACCCTCAGTGATGGGAGTTCAACTTCAATTGGCAAGACGGCTTTAGCACCATATACCAAAGAATAGGGGGTGGCACTTGTCAGGGTGCGGATGGATGTACGGTATGCCTAGAGGGCAAGATGAATATGGAGGTGCCAATCTCGTCCAGTGTTATTGACAACCTTTTTGAGGATGTGGATGAGGGTCTTGTTGGTTGCTTCTGCCTGACCATTTCCCTGAGGGTAATAAGGCATTGACCAACGATGTTGGATATGAAAGGTGTCACAGAGGTGTTTCATGGCTTGGTTTTTGAAGGGTTTTTCGTTATCAGAAATGATGGTGGATGGGATACCATATCTGCAAAGAATATGGTAGAGGATAAATTTAGAGATTTGGACACCGGTGATTTGTGAGAGTGGCATTGCTTCCACCCACTTAGTGAAGTATTCGGTGGCGGTAATTATGAATGTATGGCCATCGGATGATGGTGGGTAAATCTCGCTAATCAAATTGAAACCCCATTGAGAAAAGGGCCACAGTGCTAGGAGGAGCTGAAGATCTTGTGCTGGGGCATGAATCAAATCTGCATGTTGGCATGGAAGGCACATCTTCACGAATTCGCAAGCATCATGTTCCAATGTAGGCCAATAATATCTAGCCTGTAGGATCCTTTTGGCCAAAGCCATACCATTTGAGTGAGCTCCACAAATACCACCATGTACTTCTGTTAGTGCCGCACAGGCTTCAGTCTCATTCAGACATCTAAGGAGGATTCCATCATACCCGCGACGATAAAGCGTATCACCAACAATGATGTATTGGGAAGAGCAATGGATAAAGGATTTGTGTTGGTTGCGTGTAAGTTCTGGGGGTATGATATTATCATGGAGATAAGTGTATATGTCTTGATACCAAGGCGAGGTGGGACCTATAATATCGCACACCATATCAGTCTCAGGAATATCATATGCAGGGATTAAAAGTTGTTCAACAAGAAACTCACACTTTGTTCGGTCTTTAGGCATGTCAATCAGGGAACCACTAGTGGCCATTGCATCTGCCGCTTTATTCTATACCCGAGGGATTTGGTCAAACTGTATGAAGGTGAAATATTTCTTGAAACCATCCACCATGCGTTTATAGGGTAACAGTTTATCATCTTTCGTGAGGAATTCATCATTAACTTGTCTAATGACTAGCAAAGAATCACCAAAGACTTTCAAATGAGTTATGTGCCATTGCTTTGCAATTCTGAGGCCGGTGAGGAGAGCTTCGTACTCTGCCATATTATTGGTACATGGGAATGCTATCTTGAATTATTTGGGGATGTAGTCACCTTGAGGGGTAACTAATAAAATTTCTGCCCCAGATCCACTATGAGTGTATGAGCCATCGAAATATAGCATCCAAGCTGGTGCTTCTGTAACTGTGTAGATTTCTTCATTTGGGAATTTAGTGTCTAGCGGGTAGGCATCTACTAATGGTGCTTCAACCAATTGATCAGCGATGACCTGTCCTTTGATGGCTTTTTGCTCTACATATTCTATGTAAAATTCACTTAGGAGCATGACCCATATGGCCATGCGGCCAATCAGAGTGGTTCTAGATAACATATACTTAAGGGGATCAATTTTAGTGATTAATTTGACTGGATGGCTTAGCATATAATGACGGAGTTTCTATGTGCTGAAGACTAGTGCAAGACAAGCTTTTTCCATGGGGGAGTAATTTAACTCATAGCCGACTAGTGTTCGACTCATGTAGTAGATTTCCCTCTCTTTGAATGACTCATCATGTTGTGCCAACAATGCCCCCAGTGCGACTGAAGTAGCAGAGATGTAAAGCAGGAGGGGTTTTCCTAGAATAGGCGGCATCAAGATCGGTGGATGAGCTAAATATTCCTTAATTTTATCAAAACCCATCTGACACTGCGGGGTCCATCGGAAGGTGGAATCTTTCTTCAAAAGATGGGTGAATGGCTGATATTTATCTGCTAGCTGGGCTATGAACCGACAGATGGAATGCATCTTCCCTTGGAGGCTTCTTAACTGCTTTATATTGCATGGAGGTGGCATGTCCAAAATAGCCTTTACCTTGGCGGGATCAACTTCAATACCCCTTCGGGAGACTATAAAACCCAATAATTTTCTTGATGTGACCCCAAAGATGCACTTTTTTGGATTTAGCCACAACTTGTAATGTTCTAACCGTTCAAAGATCTACTTCAAGATAATAGGATGTTATGCTCATGTTTTTATTTTCCTAGCAAGTCATCAACATTATCCTCCATGATGATATGGATGAGGTCATGGAAGATGACCGTCATCGCTCTCTGATATGTTGCCCCCACATTTTTGAGACCAAAGGGCATAACATTGTAACAAAAAGTACCCCAAGGTGTTGTGAAGGTGGTCTTATGTTGGTCTTTAGGTGCAATTAGAATTTGATTATAACCAGAGAAGCCATCCATGAGTGATAACATCTCATGTCCTGCTTTGAGGTCGACCAACATGTCAATGTTAGGCAAAGGGAAGTCATCTTTTGGGCAGGCCTTATTAAGGTCCCTGAAGTCTGTGCAGACCTGAATGTCTCCATTTGGTTTGGCAACTGGTACTATATTGGAGATCCACTCAGAGTAGTCAATTGGCTTAATAAAGCCTGCCTCTAGTAACTTTTTCAATTCCTTTTTGACTAGCAATGCGTCTTGCAAAGTTTTTGTTTGACAGGCTTGGCATCTGGGCGAACATCTAGATGATGAACCACTAAGGCAAGGTCTAAGTCTGGCATGTCTGAATATGACCAAGCAAAGTTGATGATTCCTTCTCGGAGTAGCTGCGTGATGACTGGATACTCCTGTTCTGAGAGTGACTTAGCCACATAGGTGATTTTAGGATTTTTAGCAGTTCCCAGATTAACTTCTTGAGTCTCTTCGATTAGAATGGATGATCGGGCGGATAATTGAGTTCCTACAAGGGGAAGATGAACATCTCCATCTTCCAGCTCCTCTTTGAGGTTTTCGCCATTGGATGCGTCCTTTATTGTTACTTTTTCAAGGTCAGGAAGCGCCTCAGGGAGGTTTTCACTAGATGACCGTTTTTTACTTTTCTTATTCTCATTTTTGCTACTAGAGTGTTCATCCTCCCCCAATCCCATAAGGTTGACATATGTATCTGCAGACATATTGACAGGTGTGGTATTACGTAGGTCCCAATCAATAAGCTCAGAGTGACAAAGGGATAGGCTAATAGTATAGACGGATAAGCATTCGAACATGAATGATAAGTCGGTGTGATCGACATCATCGTACGCATGTATGATGGATTCCTCCTCGGGTATGTCTTCCAATGAACCATTGTCCACGGCGATACTATTGGAAGTATTAGGTGATGTTGCAGGCCTTTTCTATTTTTTGTCATACCCAATGCTTATGTTTTTTGGTAACTTTGGTGTATCAATAGGTTGCAACAACCCTTGTTCTTCTTTACCTAGGCCCCTACCTTGGTAGTTCTATTTTTTGGCAAACTTAGCTAACCACGGATATGCTTCCTGAAAATATTCCTTTAGAGGAGGGTCCAGCTGGGGTACTTCTCGATAGACCCATTGGCTTATGTCCTCTTCTGGTGCATCTATCTTGACACTTGGGGATCTGAAAGTGGTGGTAGGGATGTCTTTACCACTGAAGGTGATAGTTTTGTCTTCCTTTTGTGTAGCATGCGAAGGTTGACCATACTCGTGTGGTGGCGGTGGCATGGTTGCTACATTGAGAGCCGTATGTATTTCGTATTCACCACACCCTTTGTCAATGATCTGGACTTTGGTGATCATAAGATCTATGGTGGAGGATGAAGTGGTCATCACGGTGGAGGGTGGATTAGCGGATGATGAGTGGGATGCCCCCATTTCAACCCTGGGACAATAATGTAAATGGGGAAATGACGCTTCTAAAGCGCAACAATATTCAAATGGTTGGGGGTCAGCATAGATGGTGACTTCTTGTCTGTTGATGGGGAATTTTAGGCACTGATGGTACGTGGAGGGGACAGCTTGCATAGCATGGAACCACGGGTGGCCAAGGAGGAGATTGTACAGTAATTCCAAATCAAGGACATGACAGGTAGTATACTGAAGCACAGGTCCCACTTGGATAGGAAGACTGATAATTCCCTCTGAATTTCTTTCTGCATTATCATAGGCTTTGATTGTGATGATCTGGTTATTTAAGTCTGCTTGAGTATACCCCACTTGTTTTATGAATTTCAAAGTACACAAATTGAGGGTAGAGCCATTATCTACCAAGACCCTTTTTATTTTATGGCGAGCAACCACGACTTTGATATGTAAGGGGCAATTATGATTGACATCAATGTTTGGCATATCATTTTGGCTAAAGTGCAGGTGATGAGACAAAGCCAAGTGTCCCACCAAATCTTGGAATTGCGTGGGGTCGATGTCATTTGGCACATGGGTTTCCTGCAGGGCTCTATTAAGGATTTCTTGATGTACCAGGGAAGACTTAAGCAAATCCAGGATGGATATATGAGCAGGGGTCTTTCTTAAGTGATCAAGGATGTCATACTGAGAGCTTACAGGAGTTGAGTGGGTGGGTGCAGAGGCTGCAGGGACAGTGATGCAGGCTCGTCATGTAGTAACAACACATTGAGGGTCTTTGGCTTTAACATGTATCATGGATACCTGGGGTTCCACCTGCTCAATATAATGAATAACACCCTCGTAATTGAAGGGCACATTCTTGTAACTCACATTATTTGTGCTGTTTCCTTGGGGATTACTGTTAGATGTGCTTGGGCCTTGATTATGGTTCGGAAAGGTGTTTTGATATATCTGTAATTGAGCATTGGATGACGAAGCTTGACTAGGGTCAACCTTGATATCACCTCGATCAATGAGATCTTGAACGTAGTTTTTCAGACCCTGACACTTATTCAAAGAGTGTCCCTTGATTTTATGGAACTCACAATACTCATTTTCTTTAAACCATGCGGGCTTGGGTTTGGACTCATCAAATGATTTGGTGACAGGGTACATGATGGGGTAATTGATTTGTAGCAACTTATTAAAAACAACACTCAGAGGCTCTCCCAATTGGGCGTATTGACGTTTGGTGTTCCCCTGATTGTTCTAGTTTGACTGTTGAGGAGGATGAGGTGTCCCCTGTGGTACAGATATGGTGTTGGGTACAGACGGTTGTTGTTTTTGGGACGTATTAGCCACTTGGACGTGTTTAGTGTCTATCACGCCATCATTCATTGCATTCTTGTTCTTGTTCCAGAATCGTGGTTTATCGGCAAATGACCTCTCTTTATCATGACTGAAAAGAGTGACCATGTCTTTTTCTTTCAGAGGGGTCTTCATTCGATTGCTAATGCACACCACCATTGTAGGTAGCTGGTAAAGGTTTCTCCATCACGTTGTTTCTCTTTGAGGAGATCTAAGGTGTCCGTATCCTTCTCCAAATTGAAAGAGAAGTAGGATACAAATTTTTCTAACAGGTCCGCAAAAGTTTTTATGGACCCCTTTTCGAGAGTCATGAACCAATCTAGGGCGTGGCTTTCCAGGCTTCATGGGAACAAGCGCAAGAGATAGTTGTCATTGTACATGACTTCTTGACACTGGGAATAAAACTCCTGCAAGTGAGCCTTAGGGTCTTTATTTCCCTTGTATTTGTCAAATTTTGGTATCTCTAAATGTTTAGGAAACGTGATTAATGAGATGGAGGGATCAAATGGATATGGGCATATGTCTTCAAATTTGAATGATTGTTTGGTAGCCCCAGCTTGAAGGTCCTTAAGTGCGGCTTTCATTTCCAACAGATCCGAGCTAGCGTGTGGCGGGTTGGGGGGATATTAATGATAGGATGATAAAGGATCCTGCTGAAAGGGCGTCAGATTGTTGAAATATGGATTTGGATGATTGGATGATGATATGGCTTGCTGGTAAGACAGAGGATTTTGTTGATACGAGGGTTGTTGTTGTGGGGTATAGTACGAATTTGTTTGATAAAAGTGTGGGGTAGGTTGTTGAGGAACTTGGATGGGACGTTGCGTGTTGGTTTGTTGGTGTTGAAGGTATTGTTGTGATTATTGGGAGGTCACATAAAGTGGTTGTTGGTGAAATTGTTGTTGATTGTGATAGTAGTAGTGTTGGGGAGGTTGTTGTTGTGACGTCAAATGTTGTATGGGCCGAGATGGGATATTGTGTTGTGGTTGCGCCTGTGGACGCAAAATGGATGCGAGAAAGGGGGATATGGGCTGAGCAATAGGTCAAGATGGATTGCCTTGTGATTGGTAGGGTGGTTGTTGTGAAGAGGCCAAAGTATTATGTATAGGTTGTTGTTGATGAGATGGCTGAGGTAGCATAGAGGTGTTTTGTAAAGGGGGTTGTTGGGTACCACTCGGAACGTTCAGCTGGGATGCACCTTGTGGAGGTAATTGAGGCAGAATGTTAGATTGGTGAACCTATTGAGATGGTAGATTTGTGGTCCCAGGAGGTTGAAGCGATGTGGTAAAGGAGGTGCCCCCAATGTTGACTGTAGGTTGATTCGAAGGAGGGGGTGTTGTTAATGTTAATGGCAGAGGTTGTGGAACATTTTGTGGCATACCATAGGCAAAAGGATTATTGGGATCAGACACTTGAGGACCTCCCATAACTGAGGTTGAAGCGTGTGGGGGATAGTTAACCTGATAAAGGATAGCATTGCCAAATTCAGGTTGATGCCAACCCTCAACTGGCGGAACATTAGGGAAGTATGAACCTTCTGGTGCATTTTGTGAACCTTGGAGTACGTTTGATGGGGCACCCCTATATTTGGACAAGTCAACATTCGAGGGGAGTTTGACACCCTTCTCAATTAGGTGGGCCAAGATTTCTTCCCCATATTTTTCAAGCAGGTGGTCAGTCATTTGCACATTGGCGGGATTACTAAAATGTTCCTCAAGTGTGAGTTCAGGTTGATTGGCCATACTCTCTTCACCGTGTGGTGAGTTGTTCTGATTTTCGGTGTTAGAGTGCGATGAAGTACCATTATGAGGATCGTGAGGGATATTAGTACCCTTGTTAGGATATGATGAGATGTTCATTGTGTTGTTGGGATCTTGAGGGTTATTTGATTGGGCATTCTGGGCTTGATGGTTGGCCATTTTCTTTGCCTGTGATCGGGTCTGAACGAGCATGCAAATGTGCTATGAGTGGATTATAGGAATGCTTTTGGTGAATGATTTGATTGTGATTGGATGAGGTGTGATTTTGATAGGATTTGGATTTTGATCAGATTTTGTTTGGATATATTGGATTGGATCAGATTTTAATGGGATCGGATTTGGATTTGGAAAGATTGGATTTTGATTGGATTATTAAGATCAATAGGATAGAATTGGTTGAATGGATGTGATTTGATTGATTGGAAAATTTGATCGAATGATTGGTTTTGATAGGTATGGATTATTGGATGGGTATGATTGGATGATGAAAGATGTGAGAGAGACCTTAAGTTTGATCAAAGGAAGTTACCCTTAGTGACCTAGAGCTTTGATTGATTAAGAGGATGATTACGACACCGAATCCACCTTAAGATAAGAATGGATTGACTGGGTCGAGGATGATAACTTATGACACCGAATTCACCCCAAGATGGAAGCGAATTGATTGGGGTCAAAGTTAAAGACTAATAATCAAATTCAAGTGTTATGGTCAATTTGGGTAACCACTTTGTAATACAAGGTTAAGGCGGTTTGGTTATGAGTGGTGTTTGGTGATGTAAATGGTAAAATTATGATGTTCACTAGGTGATGGTATGGACTTTTGAACGGAATATGGGGAAATTAAAATGAACGGATGGAGTGAAGATGATTGTGGAGAATGAGTGGGGATTTAGAATGGTTAAACGAACATTTGGAATGATAAGATGGGGGTTTAAACTGATCAAATGGAGGTTTTGGGAGGATTAGAGTGACCAAACGGAGGCCCAGGATGATGAGATAATGGTTGGGAATGATTAAATGATGGTTTAAAGGCTAAACGGATCTAAATGGGGCGATTTCAGGTGTTCAGGAGGGAAAATCCGCCCCTCTGTAGCAAAAATTAGGGGCGTTGACAACTTTCTGCAATAAATCAGGGGTGCTTCTGCCTTTCTACAACAAAACAGGGGGCGCTTCCGCCTTTTTGCAGTAAAATAGGGGCATTGCCGCCATTCTGCAGCAAAACAGAGGGCGCTTCTGCCTTTCTGCAGCAAAACAGAGGGCACTTCTACCATTCTGCAGTAAAGCAGAGCTTGGTTTTGATGGCAATGGCTATGGAAAGAACTCAAAATGATAAAGTAAGGCCAAAGTATCAAAGATTTCACTAGTTTTTTCTAAAGAAAACACTTCAAGAAAGCACAATCCTATGATTAATGTTAAGGGTAAGGCCAGGAAAGGTCTTAATCTAGGATGCATAAGGCTTCTAGGGAGTCCTCGATATACTCTTGGTATGTGAGGCACAACCATGAACACCAGCCCGTCACAAGCGTGAGTTGGGAACTCCAACGAGATATTAAAAGGCTCGAACCAACTCTTCATGTCTATCTAGGTATCACCCTAGCTTCGATGCTCTGCCAATTACGACATGACTAGATTGGGGTACAACTTTCATTCTCCCCCCTTTATATACCCCGCCGGTATGCGTGGTTGGAATCGTCCCTTGGGATGATGAAATCCCCAAGTAGGTCCCACTAAAAAAAAGAAGACACTAACCACTTCCAACTACTTCCCAGGCTCACACGAAGTCCAAGGGGAAAGTGAAAACAAATTAATGCCCCCTTGGGTGACACAATAGTAGACAAGCACAACAAGCAATAAAGGTTACTTCCCCCTAATTAGACTATGTGCAAACAACAATGATAGTTTTTCAGAAATTTGATCAAATAGATGGCCCTGCAAGCAAATGTTAGCTATCTTCTCCTTCGTTCTTGGTCAATTACGCCATAATATGTTGCAGAACATTAGCAAAAAATACAATATCCTTTCCAAAATGATGTTAGAGGGTTATTACTTGAAGATAGCTAAAAATGAGAGCAAAAACAACGCTAAAATGACTGTTTTACCTTCAAAACTGTGCTGTTTTGGGGCACTTCCGCCTTTCTGCAGTAAAACAGGGGTGCTTCCGCCTTTTTGCAGCAAGAATAGGGGCGCTGACAACTTTCTGCAGGGCGCTTCCGCCTTTCTGAAGTAAAACAGGGGCTTTGACAACTTTCTGTAGGGCACTTCCGCCTTTCTGCAGCAAAATCAGGGGGCATTGAAAGCTTTCTGCAGGGTACTTCCGCCTTTCTGCAGCAAAATCAGAGGGCGTTGATAGCTTTTTTGCAACAAAATGTTAGAGGAAAAGAGCCTTTCAAAAAATAAAAGGGCGTATCCGCCCCTCTGCAAGAAACTTTATCAGATTTTTGAAAAAAACAAAGTTGTATGCCCCACTACAAGAAAGTGTTAGAAAAGATCTTCTAAGGAAAATGACGTATCCACCTAACTCTAGCAAACTGTTAGAAAAAAAAATTTCAGATATAGGGTGCTTCCGCCTTTCTGCAGTAGAAACAGAGGGCGCTTCCGCCTTTCTGCAGCAAAAATAGGGGTCGCTTCCGCCTTTCTGCAGTAAAGTAGAGGGCGCTTCTACCTTTCTGCAGTAAAGCAGACGGTGCTTTTGCCTTTTTGCGACCTTTTTCTGCAAAATACTTAACAAAAATGAAAATTAAATGCAAGAACCCGTTTGTGGGTCCCACCAGGCATGCCAAAAATGTGTACCTTGGAATTTTACCCTATCTTAATGTGCAAAATAACTAAAAATGCAAGTGGAAAAATACTAAGAACACCTCAATGATTAGCCTAAAGAGTGATAAACAAGGAAAATAGATGAAATACAAACGTAAATCGATTATACCTTCCTTGCTGTTGAAGACTCCTTGGTTGGCCCTTGATTTTGATGGATTTGTGTGCTCCTTGGATGGCTTTTGATGTAGCTAGATGCAAGATTGAATGTGCAAGATGATCAAAGTAGGTGGCTAAATGATAGTGAATGATTGAGAATGTAAATTGGCAGCATAAGGTTACTCCAAAATGAAAGTGTTGACAATGCCCTTGAGGAGGGGGTATTTATAGAAGAATTTGAATTCTCTAGAGAATTCAACGGTCAAGATTCATCCAACAAGGTCATGATGAAGGGCTATGGTGAGTTGAGAACTCACAAGCCCTCACATCTTGACATGTGGATGGTGAAGTGGCTAAGAGGAGATGAGGTGTAAGTGAGGTGGCCAAAAGGTACATGAGGTGGAGGAAGGACAAGTACCTTTTAATTTAGATGTCTACACTAATATTAACTCATGCACCCCATATGTGGGTTGTAGACTTATCCTTTTACCCAGTCAAAGTTTGCATTGCATGGAAGATTTTATATGCTCAATAAGGCCGGATCTCACGTTACATATCAAATCTTATTAACAATTAGCAAAATAGTTATGACTTTTGAATTTTGTGTGGCTTTGTTTCCAATTCAATCATGCCTTTTAGTTCATCCATCACTACTATTTATGGTTGTTCCAATCAACTATCCCAAGTGTACTATTTCTACCAGTTATGTGGTTGTATTAACAAAGTTGAAATGTATTGTGTGGCCACTTACTCTTCATAAAAACTATCCTCCCCTTGCTTTCATGTGGTGCTATAGCCTCTTCTCATGGCTGCCATCATGGATATTAAAACAACTATTAGTATTGTCTTTTAACTTGGTCAAAGTTTACTTCTTCATGTTGCGCTATAGTGTTTTGAAAATCTATTAAAACTTTGCTTCTAACGTGGCATTTTTTCCCCACATTCTTTTTCAAGTTATGCATCTAATGTTGGTAGCTATATTTGTTTTAAAACAACCATTATTATAGTTGCCACTCATGCCTATGCATGACATATATACCACCATATGTGTGGCCAACTTGCTATTAAATATGGCTATCACATATGTTTAGAATAACAATAATATATTTAATATAACGTATGTTTATATATTTATTTATATATATTATAATATATGTGTACATATATTTATATATATATGATCAATCAATATATATATATATATTATAGTCATTTAATTATATATGTATATATATTATACCATTATTTAAATATAATAGTTTATATATATTTTTATATAAACATATATATCCATATGAATGTTCACATATATATTACGTATTTACATATGAGTATACGTAGGTATTTCTATCTATTCACGCTCATACGTACATACATTCATATATATGCACCACCACATATATGCATATATATAATTGATATATACATAAACATTTATGATTCAGAGGATCTTCGTCAAAAATTAAAGTTTCTCATTTTTCTCCAGAATCAACATTATTAGGAAGAGGCCAAAATTCTAACTCCAACGCAACTCGAATGGAGTCAAACGGAGCTATGAAGCCCAAGATATGCTCGGTCAAACCTTGGTCAACGCAAGGCCTAGGTTAGAGAAAATAGGGTCAAAATTTGATATTGTCAAAAGTGGTCAAAGTTGGTGTCATCATGAAGAGATTGTCGAGAGCTTTCCGACAGTGTTTGTTTCGTGTGAATCGGACTCTGTTTGCCCGAGTTATGAGTAGTCAAAGGTCACAGTTGACTAGAGTTAACCAGGTACAATGATGAAAATGATGTCATCATGTTGACATGGACCAACCCTGGTGTGAAACATGGCAGTCGAGTCATCCGTACGGATCAATAACATTCTGACACGTGGTAGCCCAATCAACGGACACGTCATCACCCAATCAACATACATGTCATCAGCCAGTTAGCATCGTCAGTGAATGATGGTCTGCCACATGGTAGCTCCTTGGCATGCCACATGGCACATTCTCCATCTTCTCCCTCCACCTGCTCGGTAGTTGGGTTGTTTGATAAAATTAGTATGTGGGGGGATTCAATCCCCCCACCTTTCAACTCTAAATTTTTCGCTATGCCGTTACACCAAACTACCAGCGCTTTACTATATACTGTGGCAGGTTTGTTTTGACAAGTAAACCGTTCTAATTCAGTTGAAAAAGGCCAACGGGGGACTGGAACCCGTGACCCCCGGCTGGCTAAAAGGAGTAGTGGTTGTTGAACCATCGAACCAAGTCTATGGTAGGTGTTGATTGATTTTGTTGAAGTATTGAAACCAAATGCCCCTTAATTTAAATAATTCCCTCCAAAAATAAAACAATTAAACTCCCTAAATCCATTTGAGGATTAAAATAAAAAACCTCCTAAACAATAAAATCCCAAATAAGGGATAGAAAGGGCTAAAATAAAATTTTCAAAATAGTTATATGGGATTTATTATTGATTTTATGTAAATAAGGGGAATTATGAAGGATTTTTATGTAAAAATGGGAGATAGGGGAATATTTGAAAATCATTTGGTTGAAGAACAAATTGAGTAAAATCCTTGTATAAAAAGGGGTAGTGTAGGATGGGAGAGGCTAAGTGGTGTCTTGGGATAATTATCTTGGTAAAATTTTGCTCATCCTGTGCTTTCAAGGAGATCGTTCTTGTGCACTTTGGAGGAGTTTTTCAAAATTTCTTTGTACCAGGGAGAACCTATGCTGGAATGCCGTAACCATTATTCTGGAGAATTAATCAGATTGGTCCACTCATTTGAGAGGGGCCCAGAGATGTAGTCGTTCTTACGATGAACTCCGTTATCAATTTTGTTTGCGTTCTCTCTCTCATTTCTCTCATTCTGAATTTCATCACTTTTGTTATTTCAGTTTATTAATCATGTTCGTGTTTTAATTTCAATTATGTAATTTGGATTTCTTTCATTGTAATCATTTATGCATTCAATGCAATCATCATAGATCCTGAAAAATAGATCAAATTTGGTATCAGAGCTTTGTTTTGACTAGTATTGCAGAATCAAATGCTAACACGCTCCAAGCTTCAAAGAGGCGAAGGCGAACTAGAAGAATACAATCCAAAGATAGACAAACGAAGGACTTTTCCAACAATGGACGAAACTAAAGTTAGGAAAAGTACTGAGCAAGATCTTGATGATAAGTCTTTTTAGTGAGCCTTTCTCGACATGAAGGCTATGGTGGAGGAGCTTTATGCAGAAAAGAAGAAGCATGAAAAGGGAAGTTCTTCGAAGTGAGAAAAGATGAAAGATCAAAAGGACAAAGAAGAGAAAGCTCTAGAAGCTCCATCTCCTCCATCTTCCCATTCTTCTCCATCTTCCCCTTCTTCTTCCTCTTCTACTACTGCTAGTCCTTTTAAAAGCAAGCCTAAGCCTATTATTAAACTAGATGTAAAATTTGAATTGCCTAAGTATTGTGGTGAGTTAAATGCCAAAAAGTTAGATGATTGGATTCAGCAAGTAGAAGTGTATTGTAGGATTCAAGGCCTAACAGAAGATGCTTCTATGATCCAGTTAGCCACTCTCTGGTTGGGAGGTACAACTCTCACCTGGTGGAAGAGTAGGACTCAGGAGGAAATTGCTCGCCATGGTAAGGTTAATATGACTTGGATGGAATTTACTGCTGCCCTTAAAAAATAGTTTTATCCTTTAGGTTATATGCAACAATTAACCATGAATTGGAAAACCTTTAGGCAAGGTAAGGGTCAGTCTGTCCAAGATTACACCCATGAGTTTAGAAAATGGGATATTGCTTTAAATGTTCCATTGTATACTCAGGATACATTACTCAAGTACATAGGTGGTTTGCATTCTTACCTAAGGCATACTATTCTAATGTTGAGTCCTAATAATTTGGATGAAGTGTCAGTCCAAGCCACTCATTTAGAGTCAAGGGGTAAGAATACTTTCAGTGATAATTTCTCAAAGAAACCATCTAAGTCTGAGGGGAAGTCTAAGGGTAAAGAAAAAAAAAAAAAGGAAAAGGAAAAGGAAAAGGAAAAGGAAAAGGGAAGAAGACAGCTACAGTTAAGAAGGAGGGTGATAAGCCCACATGCTCCCATTGCAAGAAAGAGGGGAATGATGACTCAAAGTGTTGGAAGCTTCATTTCAAATTAAGGCCGAAAAGATATGGAGGCAATAAAGGCAAGCAAAAGACTACTGTAGTGATTCAACAAGATCTTGGATCTGACTCTGGAGATGAAACTTAGATTGTTGCTATTGGGGTCCAAGGTAAAGGGAAAGGTATAATTTTCCCTTCTAATGCAAATGTTTCTAATGCAAATGAAAGTACAAGTAAAGTGTTTACTCCTAAAGCTGATAAATAATGGAATGAATTATTTCATATTCAAGTTGTAACCAAGCACACTAAGATTGACACACTATTTGATATAGGTTCTCAAGTCAACTTAATATCTAAAGAGGTGGTAAAGAAACTTAAACTAGCTACAACACCTCATCCAAATCCATATCCGCTTGGATGGGTTTGCAATGATGCTCAACTGTAGGTAACAAAACAGTGTAAATTGAAATTTGTTATCACTGCAAACTTTGTTGATGAGGTAGAAGTAGATGTTGTTCCTGTGGATATTTGTGGGCTTGTGTTAGGGAGTCCTTATCTATATGAAATAAAAGCAATCTTTTATAGGGGGAGAATAAGTATCATCTCTTTAAGGATGGGATAGAATACATTGTATGTGCACACAAAGTTAAGACTATTCTTGAACTAGTTAATGCTGGTCAGATGAAAAGTTTGGTCAATTCTAGTAAAAACAATGTATTAATGCTTGTAAAACCCAAAGAGGATGAAAAAGCTGAAGCATTTAAGGGGTGTGATCCTAAGCGTAAAATTGAGATGGTCAAAATAGTTTCTACTTATGATGACTTATTTTAGGAGCCAAAGGGGTTTCCACCTAAGAGAGAGATACAACATGAAATACAGTTGTAGCAGGATGTGCCTCTTCCAAACATCAACATGTACCATTTTATTAGTTTTGCAGAATGAGGAAACCAAAAAGCAAGTTTAGGAGTTGGTGGAAAAAGGAGTCATTCATCCTAGTACATCTCGTTGTGGTTCTCCAATTGTGTTGGTTCTAAAGAAAGATGGGTCTTGGAGAATGTGCATTGACTATCGAGCCATGAACAAGATAATGGTAAAGAAGAGATATCATCTTCCTCGAATTGATGATTTACTTGATTAGTTAAAACATGCAATTTATTTCACTAAGTTAGACTTGCGTAGTAGATATCATCAGATAAGAATTGTAGAAGATGACATTTGGAAAATTGCATTTAAGACAAAACATGGACTTTACGAGTGGTTGGCCATGCCCTTCGGGCTTTGCAATGCACCAACTACATTTATGAGAGTCATGAATGATGTCTTTCATCCTTTTATTGATGATTTTGTCATAGTCTATCTAGATGATGTTCTTGTATTCAATCGAACTTGGGAAGATCATGTAAGTCATGTAAAGAAATTTTTTGATGTATTGAGAAAAGAAAAACTCTTTGTAAAGATGTCTAAATGCGAATTCCCTATGATATCCTTGGTGTACTTAGGCTATGTCATAGGTGGCGGTCAATTGAAAGTAGTCCCTACGAAGGTCAAAGCTATTGTAAAATGGCCTAAGCCAAGTACAATCACATAAGTCAGAAGTTTCTTAGGTGTAGTCTAGTACTGGAGGAAGTTCATTGCAAACTTCTCCTACATTGCATCACCATTGCACACATTGACCAGTACAAAGACAACTTTTTAGTGGGGAGGTCCACAACAGAAGGCCTTCAACACTTTGAAGGAAAAGTTCAACACAACACCAATTCTGGCTTTACTAGATTTACACCAACCGTTTAAGATTGAGATAGATGCAAGTGGATTTGCCATGGGAGCAGTGCTAATGCAAGGAGGTAAACCAATCTGCTATCACTTTGAAACCTTTTCAGGTGTAGTTATTAACTATCTTGCTTATGATAAGGAACTTTATGCATTAGTTCAAAGTGTTAAAAAATGGAAACACTACTTAATGGGAAAAGAAACTGTAATCCACACTGATCACCAACCACTTTAGTACTTGTACTCACAGTCTAAACTGCAACAAAGTAGGCACTTTAAGTGGATGGGTTTTCTTCAACAATTTCATTTGGTAATTAAGTACAAGAAAGGTGCCCATAATAAAGTAGCAGATATGCTGTCTAGGCCTCCTGTTATGAATGCTTTGATTATCCTTAAGGCTAGTTCCATGGTACATGAAATTTTTCAGGAACAATATGCTAATGATGAAGACTTTAAGAAAATCTATTCAGCTCTAATTGCAGGAAAACATGTAGAAGAGAAAGATTACTATGTGCAGGATAAATTGTTGTATCACTTGGGAAAGTTATGCATTCCAAAAGATGAACAAGCACAGGTAATCAGAGAAGCACACATGTCATTGATTACAGGACACTTTGGGGTAAGAAAAATAATGGCTCAATTGCAGAAATATTGTTACTGGCCTCGTATGCAAGAAACTGTAACTAAGCATATTAGAGGTTGTGTCATGTGTGCAACAAGTAAACCTAGTAATAGGAAATTGGGGTTGTACACACCTCTACCTGTACCATCTCGTCCATGGGAAAGTGTGTCAATGGACTTTGTTGAGGGGTTACCTATGTCTAGGAAGGGACATGATTATTTTTTTGTAGTAGTTGATCAGTTCAGCAAAATGTGTATCTTAATACCTTGTAAAAAATAGGTCACTATTAAACTGATAGCTCAAATGTACTTTCAATTTGTATGGGTTCATTTTGGGTTACCTACTTCTATTGTATTAGATCAAGATTCTCGATTCCTAGGGGAATTTTGGTCAGCTTTGTGGGGACTCATGGACACCAGACTGAAGAAGAGTACAACCTTCCATCTGCAGACCGACGGTAGACAAAGGTAGTGAACATGACAATTGTGCATCTACTTAGAGGCTACTGCAACAAACATCCTAAGTTGTGGGATGAGAGTCTTCATTATGTGCAACATGCTTACAACCATGCAACACACTCTTCTACAAAGAAGTCTCCTTTTGATACTTGCTTCAGTTATGTGCCCAAAACACTGATGGATTTTGCTTTTGGGAAAGATGATGTTGAAGATGGATGCCATGATGTAGAGAAGGCTTTAACGTTCATCCAGAAAGTCCAAGCAATTCATTAGGTAGTGGAAGCACAGTTGGAGAAGTGTTAAGCCAAATACAAGGCTCGACATGATAAGCATCACAGTGATCACCATTTTCAGGTTGGAGATAGAGTTTGGTTACATATCAGCAAGGAAAGAATGCAAGGCGAAGGAAGGAAGCTCAAGCCAATTTGGTATGGTCCCTTTGAGATCTTGGAAAAGATCGGAACTAACGCCTTCCACCTTAATCTTCCTCCATACATGCACATCTATTCAGTTGTTAATGTTGAGAACTTGAAGTTGTATGAACCTTCAATGATATTGGATGAGGAGACTGATACTCAGGTTCCATCCATTGATGATCTTTCACCGGAATACATGTCAGAGTTGCCAGAGGATGTCATCCTAGACAGGAAAACCAAGAATTCACGAAGAGGAGTAGTTGAGTACCTCAGAGTGGGACTGAAGGGGATGAATCCAAGCAAGGAAAAATGGATGGAGATTGGTAAAGTGAGGGAACTTTACCCTCACTTACTTTCTGAGTAACCAGCTTTCAGAGGTCCAAAAGCTCTCAAGTGGGAAGGATTGATCCAGAGGATCTTCGTCAAAAATTGAAGTTGCTCATTTTTCTCCAGAATCAAGCATCATTAAGAAGAGGCCAAAATTCTAAATCCAACACAACTCGAACGGAGTCAAACGGAGCTACAAATCCCAAGATATGCTTGGTCAAACCTTGGTCAACACAAGGCCCAAGTTAGAGAAAAAAGGGGTCAAAATTTGACATTATCAAAAGTGGTGAAGTTGGCATCATTGTGAAGAGTTCATCAAGAGCTTTTGATGATGTTCGTTTCACGCGAATCAGACTTCGTTTGCTTGAGTTACAAGCAGTCAAAGGTCGCAGTTGACTAGAGTTGACCAAGTATAGTGATGATGTCAGCATGATGTCATCATGCTGACATGGACTAACCCTGGTGTGACATGTGGCAATCGATTCATTTGTATGGATCAATAGCATTTTGACATGTGGCAGCCCAGTCAGTGGACACGTCATCACCTAGTCAACATACACATCATCAGCCAGTCAACATCGTTAGCGAATGATGTCTACCACGTGGCACCTCCTCAGCATGCCACGTGGAACCTACTCCATCTTCTCCCTCCACCAGCTTGACAGTTGGGTCATTTGATTAAATTAGTATGTGGGGGGGTTCAATCCCCCCACCTTTCAACTCCAATTTTTTCGCTCTGCCATTACACCAAACTACTGACGCTTTACTATATACTGTGGCAGGATTGTTTTGACAAGTAAACCATTCTAATTCAGTCGAAAAAGGCCGGTGGGGGACTCAAATCCATGACCCCTAGCCGGCTAAAAGGAGTAGTGGTCATTGAACCACCGAACAACTTCAAGTCTATAGTAGGTGTCGGTTGATTTTGTTGAAGTATAGATACCAAATGCCCTTTAATTTAAATAATTCCCTCCAAAAATAAAACAATTAAAATCTCTAAATCCATTTGAGGATTAAAAATAAAAAACCTCCTAAACAATAAAATCCCGAATAAAGGATAGAAAGGGCTAAAATAATATTTTCAAAATAGTTATATGGGATTTATAATTGATTTTATGTAAATAAGGGGAATTATGAAGGATTTTTATGTAAAAATGGGAGATAGGGGAATATTTGAAACTCATTTGGTTGAAGACTAAATTGAGTAAACTCTTTGTATAAAAAGGGGTAGTGTAGGATGTGAGAGGCTAACTGGTGTCTTGGGAGAATTATCTTGGTGAAATTTTGCTCATCCCATGCTTTCAAGGAGATCATTCTTGCGCACTTTGGAGGAGTTTTTCAAAATTTCTTTGTACTAGGGAGAACCTATGCTGGAATGCTATAATCATTATTTTGGAGAATTAATTGGACCGGTACACTCATTTGAGAGGGGCCCGAAGACATAGTTGTTCTTATGACGAACTCCATTATCAATTTTGTTTGTGTTCTCTCTCACATTTCTCTCATTCTGAATTTCATCATTTTTGTTATTCCAGTTTATTAATCATGTTTGTGTGTTAATTTCAATTATGTAATTTGGATTTTTTTCCTTGTAATCATTTATGCATTCAATGCAATCGTCATAGATCCAAAAAATTAGATCAATTTATATGTATATATATATTTGATGCTCATCACAAGGGTTTTAGCATTGTAACTCAAATTGACTTAAACAGTCAAGGAGAATTAAAGATAACTTTCCTAACTTTTCTATCAACCAAAAAGCTATCAACATGGTTTAACACTTACCAACACAAAGCTCAAACTGACTCAACAAGGTTTATCTAACCTATGCAATGAATGTGTACATCTACTCAGATAAACATACCAATGGTTCCCATACCAACCTCTTCTCCTGGGTGATACTCTTCTTCCCCCTCTGGAGGGTTCAAATCTTTCCTGCATCCAACTTAGTGCAACATGTACGTAGTCAATTGATACATATAAATAATATTCATCATATATCATATGCATCATTAAAGCATTTAAAGTAATTCATCATAATGCACATTTATACATTTCATTCATCCATTGAACATCATCAAAACATAATCTTGCATTTAAAATCATATTTACTCATAAAGGTAACTAAGTAATCTAGTAACTTAGAAACAAGGTGTAACATCTATAGCCTCACATATCATTAGGTATTTAACTTGTGATGGGAGACAATCACTATTATACACGGTACATTTCAAGTTGCTTAGCCATTTATGCAATCAATGGTAAGTAAATGTTCTAAATTTTCTTTATAATTTTTGAAAGAGAATGTCCTCAAAATACAAGAGAAAAATAATTCAATCGGTTTTGTCACTATAAACACCTAACTTTGGACACTTGCATTTGTCCAAATTTATCCCTTTTCATCTAATATCCTCTTATTTGCATTAATTAAGTAATATTGCTATTATTTAATTAATACCCTTAATTCTTCTAAATCCCTAAGGTATTTAATTAACAATTAAATATCTTACCCTTTATTCTCCTTTTCACCAAATGAATTAAATAAATATGAAATTTATTTAATTCCTCACATGTCACATCCTTTTCCTTAATCTTAGTCCATCTTCTAATCTCATCATTAGAGATGTGCACATGTCTAATCCTTGATTAAGACATGTCACATCCTCCAACTTTTGCAAGTTGGCTTCTAATCTTCATTAGCCACTAATCATCTTCAAATCACTAATTAGTTAAGCCTAATCAGTACCTTGGTCAACACTCCCCATCTCCCAAGGAATTTTTAATTCCCTTTTTTTCACCCAAGACTCCTCTCTTCCCTATGTGAATTTTTAATTCACATTTATCCTTCCAAGGTTTTACTCTTTCCCATGCAAGTCTTCTAGAATCTTTGACTTGTCACATCACTCACATGTGACAAGTTCCCACCTTTTTGGGAACCTTGTCTTATCCACTAAATTCTCCCAAGCATGTTTAATTCACATTTATTTCTCCAACTACTTTCTCATTCCCCATGGAGATTTTTGAGGAATTCTAAAATTCTTCAAATGTCGCTTTCACTCTCACTTGGGGACAAGAAATTCTTTTTTGAGGAAATATTCTCATCCCCCAAGGTACTTGTCCTTCATCCACATCACTTGTCCTTATTCCACTTCACTTACACATCATCACATCCCAGGCTACTTCACCCTCCACATGTCAAGATGTGAGGGCTTGTGAGTCCTCAACTCACCATAGCCCTTCATCTTGGCCTTGGTGGCTTAATCTCAACCATTGAATTCTCTAGAGAATTCAAATTCTTCTATAAATACCCCCCTCTGCTAATGCATTTAACAACACTTAGCCATTTGCACCCTTATGCTACCAATTTGATTACTCAACTTACAAGCATTTTCACTCATCTAGCCAAGCCACTTAGTCTTAAGCATTAGCATTCTATCACATAGTTCATCTTGCATCTAGCCATCTTCATAGTCATCCAAGGAGCATACAAGCATTCAAATATCAAGGGCCAACTGAGGTATTGCAACACAAAGAAGGTATAATCAGGTTTATCTTCATTTCATTTTCATCGTCTTTCTTTGTGTTATCATTCCTTAGGCTAATCTTTGAAGTGTTCCTTGTGTTTTTCATATTTCATAATAGTTATTTTGCATCTTTAGGATAGGATAAACATCTAGGTTCACAGTCACATTTTTTTCTAGTTACTTTACTAGTTAAGATAAGTCTTAGGGTTCAATTTCCCAATGTATCTTGGAAAGAGTTTTTGAATTGTAACAACATCAATAACATCGTTCCAATTCATAATGAAGGAGAAAGGGGTTAGGAACATGAAGCAGAAGAACCCGCTGTAGCTGCAACTAAGGTAGAAATACCCTCTAGTTCCCTTGTTGCAACACCTACAGGCGCAACATGGAGGAACCTGAAGAGCAGGGTTTGCAAGAAACACAACCTACATCCTCTATTGAGCAACCTGCAACTGAAGAAGATCTAGAAACCCTAGCTTTCATTAAGAGGCCATTGAAAGCAAAGAAAAGAAAAAGTGGGGCTTCTACCTCTGCACTTGCGAAGGGGAAAAAGAGGGCCACACACTCAAGAAGGCAATCGCATCATTTGAGGAAGAAGGGGACCATGAGAGGAAAAGATAAAAAGAAAAAAGGAAGATGTTGTGATGATTGAAACAAACAAAGATTCAAAGAGAAATATCCTTGGTGATGGCACAAAAACACCAATTGTACAACCTTTGTATTTTACTAGTACTTTTGACTTTGATTCAAAAGATGTTTTTGTTGCTAAAAAGAAGAGAAGATCTCCAAAGAGCCCTATTTCAGAGAGGTTTATGTATACAAAGGAGGTAGGAGAAGAACAAATTTTTGAGGAGGAAGAAGAATTCTTTTTAGAAGAAAGAAACACAAATAAAGAACTGCAAGAAGCTCTACAAAGAATTAAATAGTTAGAAGACCTATTGAAAACATACCAACAAAAAGATAGTGAGAGAGATGCAAGGATTAGGGAGTTGGAAGAAAAAATCCACAAATTTGAGCATGGATCAAAATTGGAAATTTTGGCATAGCTTGCCATGGTTGAAACAAATAGAAAAGATCCAATTCCCAAGAGCTGAATTAGACCTATAAATATTCCCACTGTACCTACTTATTGTGTCATTGGGAAAAGAGTTGTGGAAGAAAACACAAGAGTTTTCCCAAAAAGAAAAAGATTAGGAAAAGGAGAAAATTGAAATGATATCTACACATACCAGGACAATTGAAAAGTAAGAAACAAAGGTAAAGAGATTAAAAGTGAAAATTGAGTAACTGGCAGATAAGACAATGCAACTGATGAAATGTAGACTGCCTATCAAGGTGTATACCCTATTTTTGCAAGATTTTTTTTTATGTTTTCAGCTCATTCAGATAATTAGTGATCTACCTATTGCAATGAATTCAAGGGCTTCTTTTTTAGAAACTTTTTAGAGGTTTACACCTTAAATGCAAGACCAATTGTGTGAGTTTTATTTGCATAATTTTGTTCTTTCTTATGATACTGTATGGAACCCATTAATGTTTGTGGGGATCTCCAAATCAAGGCATTGGCTTCTTATGTCAAAAATGAGCATCAAAGGGGGAAGCTTCTGTAGGAATATCATGAGAGAGAAATATATACCCCTACAAGTAAGAGAGGAGTTAGTAGACCCTAATGCAATACTGGACAAACAATTAGAACTTATACAACACAAGAGAGTAAAAGAAAAGATTATGGATTGTAGAGAAAAATATTATAAGAGAATAAAAGGACTAGCAATAGGTGTCATCATATAAAATTTTAACTTTACTCAAGGTAGATGGAATGAGCTCACACCAAAACTAAAGACAAAGGAACCACATTCTATTTACAATTTTGTTGCAATGGTTCACAAGTCACATAAATACATTTCAATTGCAATGAGGAATGGAGTTTCTTGGTTCTTACTAACCTTCCATTCTCCTATCCTCTTGTTACCTATACCACATTGGATAGTGAGGAATCAACAGGAAGAGGTAGCAATAGAAGACAAAACACTGGCAAAGCTCTCAAATAAAAAAGGTTACCACTTAAATCAGGGCAAAGGAGTGGGTTGTGTAGTGGATTTCAAAGAAATGGCCTTGCAATATAACCTTCAACCTTAAAGTTACTTGGGGACAAACTCAATAGATTTAGTTGGGGAGAATGATGGGCTCAATCATTGGCTAGTTTTCCTTTTATTGTTTTATGCTTTAATCATTTCTTTTGCTAAGTTTCAAAGACATTAACAAGACATTACATACCTTTTATATGCTTTTTGTACACTTTTAAGTATTCTAAGTATGTGGAAATGGAAATATGTTATGTTGATATATGTCTGTATGAATGCTTGAATGTATATTGAATTTAGGATGATTCTATGTTTAATTTATAATTGTTAATAATGTAGATGCCTTAGGAATGAGACTAACACCTTGTAGCAAGAAGGATTGTTAACCCACAACAACAAGTTTCCTAGCCTGCATCATAAGGACTGTGGATAGTTGTAGAGAAGAATTCAAACAACCAAGGTGCGACACTTTAAGAAGGAAACAAAGGTGATCAGTTATTGATCAACTGTGAGTCACTAATTAACACTCTTTCTCACCGAATAATCTAGCCAAGAGAAGGATTCTACTCTTAGCAGGATTGATTCATGACATGATTGTTCTCAAGAACATGTCTCTATCATAGCAGTTAAACCGTTGGGCATAGAATTCTATTTTTTACTCTCTACTCTTGCTTTATAGTTATTGTTTTCTATTTTAGACTAAATACTCTTCATATCTTTGAGGGAGAGTGGATAATTGCTTTATGATTTTGTTTTCAGTCCGAGAAGAATAAAAGTCCTCATAGATAATATATAGTGGGATTTGTTGTCAAGGAGGAAATCTAGTCGATAAGTTAATTATTGCTAGTTAGTTGTTTATTTGTTACTCAGTAGTTGCAACAATAGAATATGTGTTATTGAATTCATGTTGGATTATATGTAAGAATTCAGTGTTAAAATACAATAAAGGGAATTAGTTTGATATCATGATTTGCTAAGTAAGTGAGTGTTTGAAAACTTCTGTGGAAGCAACAACTCAAGCAAGGGCCACTTGAGGTATTGATAATCCACTTCATTTTCTATTGTTAGATTAAATGATGCATTGTTGAATTTAGTTAGTAGTTTCCAATCATATGCATGTGTTGTAATTCATGAATTCCATTTTGTAGTTTTGAATTGAATTATGTAGCTTCATGTCTGATTTCATACTTTGGAGGAATTATCTAGGTTAGGACACTATTGTTTTTAATAGTTGTTAGTTACAGTCTTAAGCATTAGTTACCCATAGCATATGGTAAAAGTTTATATTCATTTCACTTTCCAACTTTTGTAGTTTTTTGTACATGTGCATTTTCCTATACTCTATTGATGAAGGATGTGTCTAGGATCTATGAAGGCATATATTTTTCCAACACTATCTAAAGTTTATGAGTCCCTGATTGATAATTAAATGCACCCACTTGTGAAGGATGAACTTTTCAGTTAAGGATTCTCAAGTCCTTTGAGTTGTGTGTATACCTAGTAGCACCAAGTTAATTAGACATTAGAGAGGCTCTACAAAAAATTGTGTCAGTATCAATCATCCATGAATCATCCCATGCATATCATCCTAAGACTTAAATTTGAATATAAACCATCATCCAATCTATTCTTTTATTTCATCTTCTCTTTGCAATCCTTTCAAATGTGGCCTTTCTTACCACAATTCAAACATTTCACCTTGTATTTTCCTAGAGACTTAGATCTTCCTTTCTCTTGGTTCTTTCCCTTCTTATCCTTTTTCTCCAGTACCATCAATAACCAAGGTATCTTTGATGGTGTCTTAAATTTTCCACCTCGTCTCCTCTAAAAGGAGAGCACCCACCACCTATTCAAGTGTAAACGTAGTGGTGGTGCTTTTAATGACCATAACTAGGTTGTCCCATGAATCTAACAAAGAATATAGAATGTGATAATTTTATCCTCATCATCTATATACACACCAGCGGACTTCAATTAGGTAACCATAGTTTTGAATGTGTTTAGATGTTTAGAAATGGAGTAATTGTCACCCATCTTTAATGAATATAAATTTTATAAAAAATCAACATGGATTTGGCCTAATAGAGCATCCCAACTTTGACCACAAGAAGGTACTTGATGAGGCTTCTCCCAAAATATTCAAGGGCACTAAATCTACTAACTAGAGTCATATAAGGCTCCTCACTTTTCTATCCAATACATCCTAATATTCTTGTTGCATGATTCTAGGTTTTCTTCCATTGTTTGAACCAATAGATCTTGATCCACCGATAAAATCTTCTCTTTTGAGCTACCATAACTCAAATTTCTTACCATTGAACTTCTCCATCTTTACATGAGATGTGTTTGTCATTATATTTGCAAATAAGATTTGTTTTACACATAGCTCCAACTCAAACTAATATTAGTTTGTATAAAAAAACTTCTTATGTGAACACCCAATAACTAAGATGATTATGTTATAATAATAAATAAAAGGAAGTTGAATAAAAAATTTATAACTAATTTAAGAGAAGAGATATGTAAATAAATAAATAAATAAATAAATAAATAAATATATATATATATATTTTTTTAAACACATAAATAATGAACACACAACAATAAGGAAAGCATATACCTTGAGAAAATAATTTCAAGAAAAATATAGCCTCCAAATCTTAAACTATTTATATTGTTAGAAACACAAAAATATTTACAATACAAATACAAGCTCAAGTGTTTGTAGGAGATTATACCAACATACAAATTAGGAGGTATTCCAATAACATTTAACAATACTTACAAAATGAAACTATCAAAATTCATCTCGAACAATGAATAAGAGAAGTGGGACATGAACATATCATATGGTAATTAAGATACCATGAAAATAAACCATCCAAATTATGGTGCCCTGAAATCTAGTCAAAATCCAATACCCAAATCCCAATATGAGTCTACTAGTTTAAAATAGCATTTTATTTACACCTATCATAAGCTATCATAAATTCATCATTATTTATTCACCAACTTGGGCACTCCATTTTGGATCCATTATCTCCATTCAAAGAATGATGTGTTGTTAACATACATCATAAGTTGGTCAACAACTGTAAATCCCTCTTACAACTCCCTTATGTTTCATACATCCTCTCACATTTTTGAGGTGGGAAGCCTAACTTCTAGTGGCCATAACTTTTTATCAAAGAAGGTAATTGAACCCATTTTTTTAATTGAAGATCTCAAAGCAAATTTTAATTAAAAATATCTCAAGATTAATTTTTACATTTTTTGAGGTCAAAATTGACCATCTAAATCTTAAAATTTATATTTTTGTGTTCTTAACATTAGAATGCAAGGTTGAGATTCATTTCCTAATAGTTTTTTAGCCTACCCATACTCTAGAGGTAGATTCACCATTAGGTTGTCATACAACAAGCAAATAAAAAAAGGTTCAGATATCTAAGGACATCAATACCACCATTTGATTGGCTCTATACTTGAAGCTCATTCAATTCTAGGTGTAAATTTTTTATTGTTATTTATATTTATGTTTTCGTTTGGTAGTTTAGAAAAACTTGTTTGTGAAATATTGTATGTGAATTAGTATAGATTTATTTATTATTTAGGATCTATTAGAATAAGATATTTATATTAGAATAAATTTCTTTGTTTTTATTGTATTGATTATTTTTATTGCTCTAATTTTCTACATTTGTTTCAATTTTTAAAAATATAAAAACACATCTTCTCTAGAAGCTAGAAAAAAACCACTTATAAGAAAACTTAGATTCTAAAGAGACTTTTCCCCACAATACGTTCTTGGGATCCCTTTAAGATTTCTCGAAGGTAAGATTTAGAGAAATATTGGATTTCCTTAGTGCAAGTTAGGTTCCCTTAACAATAAGCTTCAACAATTAATTTAACAAAAAAAATGCTTCAAACTAAAAATTATGTTATATATGTTTGAAAGAAGTAATTTATTTTCTAGAAAAAAATAAGAAATATTCATTTACCCATACATAAATATTGACTAAAAGACTTTTTTTGTTTATCACTTATTTTTCATCTATCAAAATATTGAAATGAAAAAGTTAGCTTCCTATTTTTGTTGCATCTCTACAAATTCTAGAAAATAAATTCAAGTTTCTTGTTGAATTTATAGATAGGTTAAGTTAGTTGAATTTATTTAATTTATATATTAAATTAATCAAAGTAATTTGATTAATTTAGTATAATTGTTAACTATCTAGTATTAATTAATTAGTTTAGTTGTTTTATCAATTTATTCTAAAAAATATATAAAAAAGAAAGTATTTCACAATGAGACAAATTAAATTAATTCAGTTTAATGAACTTAGAGCAATTATATTAGATTAATTTACTTCATTTATTTAATTATATTAATTTATTTTCTCACTCAAAACATAAAAATATGTAAAAAAAGATAAACTCAAGAAAATCAAAACAAAAATCTTTACTATTTTACAAACCATTTAAACAAGTAAAATTTCATTCAAACAATCAAACTTAGATGTTCAAAATATCAAACAAACAAGTCAAATAAAAGCATAAAAATAATCTTAATGAGTAAATTTTTATTTAATGTGCATTGGATTATAAGTGTATTTAGTGCGAGATATGTGAGAACAAGTCTCTCCTTTTCTTATTACTCTATTCCTTGAACAATTGGATATTCTAGAATATCAATTGAGAGAGATAGAAACAACTCCTACAACTGTAAGAATTATGCTTGCTATCCATCTGACACCTTAGCCATCTATCCATTTATTATCACCACATCCTCAAACAACTAAAAAATCAACTAGACCATCTAATTATCTATCCACAAAGACTACCATTTCATATCATTTTACATCAGCCTTAATCATGTGTGTCCTAGTTATCTGTCCACATGAACAACTATGTGTACCAATTTTCATACATAAATATTATGGTGAACTTGACATGAAGTGAAAATGTACATGATTTTATTTCTTCCTTTTTTTCCCCACCTTTTGTCCACTTGTTCCTCTTGGCCCATTTATTTTTCCATGATCATAACATTTGAATATATTAGAATTTGAGAGACCTCGAGGTTTGGTTCTCCCTTTCATGATTAAAAATTGGGATTCTAAGTTATATGTACCTAATAGTGAACATGAAGAAAATACAAAAATCCAAACTTTCAAAAAACCCTTGTGGAAAGGGGAGCTCAAGAGGATCACAAATCCACAAGAGTTACCAACCCTTCACCTCCCCCAAGCCTTCACAAGTTGTTGATGACCCTCTTTAGATTCATAATTAGACCATAGGCCTCACACCTTATAGGGGGAGGGATAGGCGCATTGACTAATGAGTAGACCAACTAGAAAGTGATATTTCTCAAGCTCACATTATCACCATCGCTAACCCTAGTAATGCCATACCTACCCAAGGTCCTCATTCCAATATGAGGCCTAAACAAGAATAAGAGGCATTATTCCTCACATAATCTAACCCCAAATGTGACAATAGTAAAATTCATCCTCGAGGTGGTAAAATTAATAACCATAGTTAGAAAAATGTAGGGAAATAATATGTCATCCTCAAGGCTCTTATTATCACCCTAGTTAAAAGAATTAAGATATTGGACAATGATGGTTCTCAAAACCCACCAAAAATAAAGTGAGATTGATATCTACCAAGCCTCACACCAACACAGACACTTTAATCAATGTTCCTAATGAAGCTAATGAGGGGGGAAATCATTAACGTTCATATGAAAATTAAACTCAAACAACTCAAATAACAAAGCATTATTTCTCCTTACGCATCACTATACATTGCTTGTTCTACATATATCCCTAGAGGGTTCATTCAAAACCACATGCCTAATTACATGAGACCTCTAGTGTTCACCCAAGTGATCCAATCCACCCAAACTATCAAGCCTTTTCAAATTTTCTATGCATCCAACATGATTAATGTTTAAGATTCCAACCAAATTCATTCACAACCTCTTTTCAAGGTCCTACCTAATTTACTTAAAGGAGCCCTTGGATCATGAGATTGAGGGTGTTGTTTTACCTAGGTCACTTCTTAACCTTCACAAATTTAAGGAGAAAGTGACCTAAACACTCAAATCAAGGCAGATACAAGTTCTCTTAGGGAGATCCTTCATTAGGATGTAGTAACTATTGGGATCTTAGCTAAGATCCTATAAAGGATCAACCTTGAATATTACTAGTTTCTAGAGGGATCCATCCATTCCTTCCACCAATTTATCAAATAATTTGCAGTTATGTTTGACATGAAGAAAATTGTCAAAACTAAAATTAGGTAATTCTTGCATGTCAAGTAAGATAACATGTTAGTAGATCATTTCTTGACCTGATGGAGACAAGTATTGTTCTCATCCTTCAATGCTCCACATATGGATCATCTGGAACTTTCTAATATCTTCCTTAATGTATTGAACAAATACATGGATTCAGAGGTAAAAGAATCCTTGTTTAATGAAGAGGATCTAAAAAGTGCTATAAGAATTAATCAAGCTAAGATTGATAGTGTGAAAAGAATTTATGGATGAAATCAAAGGTTGGTTACTCTTACTAGAGTGGGGCACAAAAAAATAACAATAAAACAACCCCTTTGCACCAAAGGTCTTAAGGAGGAACATAAATGTAAATATTGATGAGGTTTCAGATACTCCATCAAAAATAAGAAATAACATTGAGTACAACATTGCTAGTTATAATGGCTATAAATAATGACAATAATATAAATTTTAATAATAATCAAATAACTCTAAATGTCAATTCAATTTCCAATGTCATTGGTTACCCATAATGGATAACCAACAACAAAACCTTGACCCTTGATATAACTTTCCATATGATAATAATAGGTTTGATCCTTATTATAGACCATGGGAATATGATCCTAAGAAAATTGTGAGTTTCATAATACTATGTCATGGCACTACAAATTTTTTAGATTATAACATATTCATTAATCAATTAATAAAGGACTAAAAATGTATCGTCGTCGACATTTTCCTTACACCAAACAACCAAGGTCCCATTTTTACACCAAACTCCAATACAAGAATCAATCAATATCCTTTCCCTAACCATGGATGAGGTAATGCAAGTGAGTGTCTATCATGAGTTTCTACATGACCATACTAGGGGAGAGGACCCAGTAGTTGTGCACCCTAACTTCGTGCTTCTAATTACTATGTGGAAATTTCAAATCACTCCCAATTTTTTATAGCAGCTTACTTGGTAAGCCCCCTACTTATAACTAAGGTTTCATGGCTAGATTATAAAATATGATGCCACATCAACATGATTTTTGTCAAGGTGTCCAAAAAGGCCCAAAAAATAAAGTGAGACCAATACTTGTGCATTCATAGCATGCTTTAATGAGCGTTGACGTGGAATCACATGTTTGGTTGCTTTTTAGATCAAAGGAATACATTTTGTCCAATTATGGGTAGTCATCATCAACACTAGCAACTTTAAAGTCATAACTATTGGTCCAATATTGATAAAGATATTGGGCATTATATAAAAAACTACTATCACAACTATTGAAGCATGCTTAGGTACGAGGTCTTCTCCCCTATTTTTTAGTATCAATTAAGTATCAAGCATTATTGAATTCATATCATACCATTCAAAATAAGCACGAGTTTACACATTTTTTAACATTATTGGAAATTAACACATCATTTCAACATAAGCAAGTCATCAAAGGAAGCTCACTAGATTATTGGATCCTCTAAATGTGATATTGAAACATATTTTGTAAGCACAACTTATTAAATTTCCTCCTATCAAGCTGATTGATCCATCTCAACTTGTACCAAAAAGAAACACATTCCTTATTACTTTTTTGGTTATTTCAAATATATGAACATAGTAGAAGTAGATGTATGAAATTCAAGAATAAATTTCAATATATTATTGACAAGAAGGTGGTACAAGTTGACTATGTCAATGGTTGTGCATGCACATCTTTCTCACCTCATCATGATACTGAGGATTCTTCCAATGATAATGACAAGGCGTATACATCTAGCACATCATGAAGAGAAAGATAAAGTCTACAACTACATGCACATTAATGGAACAATAGATGGTTGTATGCTCAAAAAATTACATAGTGAGAATCCAATTAAGGCAAGGATTACAAATGACATATCTCAAGAACAAGAAAAGGTAACTTTTCTAAATATCCTCTCATCACTTGATATTTATGTTCACAAATAAACATCGGTGGATCATGCTTCATTTATATATCATTATGGTAATAGAAAAGGTTTTGATGGGGGAAATAGTTCAAGTGACATTGTGTGGTTTCATCTGATTTACATTTTTTGGCATTTCTAATTTACACATATAATTTATGTTATGTACTTTTCACTTGATCTTTCCACTTGAGGGGCAAGATTTTTTCATACTTTTCACAAGTTGCATGCATTCATTATTGTCCTAATTGGAGGAAAAGTGGGGGCATATTGCATATTTCATCATTCATACACACAAATTTAAGTATTTAAAATATGCATCTCTAATTTTTCATTTATGTAATCTCAATTTTTTTTATGCTCGTGTGTATCATGGTTATGCTTTTTTCTAGCTTTTTTGTGCTTGTGATTCATTTCTATATACATTGCCATGTTATCATGCCTCACTTTAATCTCATATTTCTCTCCTTCCATTATTTGTGTGTACCTTAAGAAAATCAATGGTGTATACTTTACTAATCATTCTCAATGTTTATGTGTAGTTCATATGTGGACTCTAAATCACTGCTCTGACTATTCTAATTCCACTTGTGTGTCTTTTTATTTTTCTCTACTTTGGTATGCTTGAATTTTGTAGAATAACAATCACATTAAAGTGGGACTAAAATCTAATAGTGAAAAGTGCATACCAATCACACTTACTCTTTGTTTTACATCACTTTGTGTGGGTGTTCTAAGTAACTACCTTGGCACATGATTTTGATTGATTTGACACTCCTAGTAATTCTATTTTCCAATTTTCCATAAGAAACATAACTAAATCAATACCAATATATCCATCAAACCTTACATTATCTAATCCCCTCCTAAGTTCAATTTGTCACCCACACATTTGACCTAGTTCAATTCGAATCATCACCCACATAGCTGAACTAGTTCATTTTCACACATGTAGATTTGATCCACATGTTTGAATTTTATATTTCTCCTTGGTCCTAAGTTGATCCTCTTTCAACTAGTTGTTATTTGTTGGCACTCATGCAAAAACATTCAAATTATGTACATCTAAGTCCATTATAAAAGGACATCACCTCTTAGGTCATTTGCATTCATTCATCTATTATCCATCCATCATCAAAGCTTATAGAGGGATCCTTATCCAATTGAGTTGATTTCATAATTACTCTAGCCACTATTATAACATTGTGAGCTACATCAACATATTTTGATTACATTGCCTCTTTGTCAACCCTATTTTAAAATTTTGTTTTCACACTAGGTATTTACATAACCCTTTTGCATTTTGTTCCAAATTCCAAGTTACCTTCATTAAGATAGTGCTTGATTCGTTCATTGAATGTTCATTTACTCTACAAAAAATTGTTGAATTAAATCAAAAGGGTTTCTCACAAGGAAAAAGTCCTCCCTTGGAAAGCCTCTAAAGATGTTTCTCAACACTACTAAGCTTTTTTATTATAAATATATACATTAGGGTGAATCTCTTTTTGTAAGAAGAGAGAATATTTATAGATCATAGGTTCATTTTATTAGTTAAATATCATTTATGTGGGCCAAAGTTCAAATCCATTCATGCAAATTGAACCCAAGACTTTCAAAATGCAAATTAATCTTATTTTATTTGTTTTAGATCCAACATTAAAATTTAAGTATCAATCATTGGTCACACTTTTTTTCACCTACAACTCCAAGGTAGAAATGTCTTCATGTTATTTAAATCTACTATAAGATCTTATCATACACGTGTTTCTAGTCCTAACTAATATCTAAAATATTTTATTTATTATTACTTATTTACATTTATTTACCCTAAATAATTAATAAAGAGATGTTTTATTCCCTTATAGATAATAAATAAATAAAGAACACATAAATAATCCCTCCCATCATTTCAAATTAAGTCTACAACCATGTTTTCCTAGCCATGTTAATAAGTAGTAAGTAATAATTGAATTTAATTGTTTCTTACATTACAATGTGTGAGGGTTTTGCACCTTTCCTTGGGAGTCCATTTACATAAGAATGTTTAAGGGATGTGCATCCACATCACTAGTAATGACTTGCTTATATATAAGTATAATGAATTGAGCCATACAAGAGATAACACACACACACAGTGGTCACTTAACAAAGCAATAAAAATATTGCAAGGTTGAGATCTTGTATGCATCCACTCAATAACCTTTTCAATGCAAGGAATACATATTATTATGAGTGTTGTGTTGGTTTAAAGCCTTAGAATATATGTGTGTGTGTGTGTGTATATGTATGTATGTATGAATATATATTATATAGATATACATATACACACATATATACATATATACACACATATATACATATTTACACACATATATACATATATACATATACATACACATATATACATAATATATGTATATGTGTGTGTGTGTATATGTGCATTATATATATATATATATATAAATATATATATGTATGTATATATGCATATATATGTGTGTGTGTGTGTGCATATATGTATATGTGTATCTAGTGTGATAACAATAAGGTTGTAACTTGATATGAGTACTTATGGGTCATGTTGGGGGTGGTTTTAATCACTTACAATGTGCTAGGCAAAGGGTTTATTGCCCCTCTTGAAAAGTAGTGAAACTACTCCAAGGTTCCTGTATAACTAGTTCTTAGTCGTGTTGGGATGACATGGGGTTAATGTCAACATGTTTACAAGGGTTCCAGTGTCAAAGCTTATTGGAAATAACATGCAATCAAAATGGTTTTAAAATAAAGATCAAAAGAGAGGGTAACAAGAAGTAATACAAACAAAATCAAATCTAATTGGACAATGATAAGGAATATTCTACCAATCATTTTTGTATGTTTAAGCAAGGTCTCCAAACCACTATTATAGAAAATAGTATTTGTATAGGAGCGAATTTGCACCCCTTATGCAAATTCCCCTTTTTCCCTTCTTCACTTTAGAAAACCAAATTTGAAGGCTAAATTCCACATAAGCCCACTACCTTCATTACACTTGGCAGTTGTTTTGTGTGTTGGTAGAGGAATAACTATCAGGGATGCCCATGTGGTGCGCTTACGTCCCTGGAAGATTCTTGCATTTGGAGCCTATAGAGGCATTACACTTCCCATTGGAAGTCAATTTGTAACACCCCCTTCGACTAACCGACCCAAATATGGCCATTTTCTTCATCCTCTCCTTCAAATTCACTCCTACAAGATTTTCAACTTCTTTTGCATCGTCTAAGCTTTCAATCCATCTTCTAATCACTCAACTTGATCACTCTCCAAGCATTCTAGCATTCAAGCAACACCCTTGCACTCCTTAGCACCAACAACACCAACAACACTCTGTCAACTCTGTAGAGCAACTGTGGAACCAACGCCATTGCAACAGAGGCTTGAGTCCTCTCATTTCCCCCCCATTAGCCTTGAGCACTCTTGGTGGAGGTGGTAAGCTTTCTACTCCTCTCCTCTATGATTTGGTGGGTAGCACCCTACTATTTTTGTAGTGCTTTTGTGTTCTTTGTTGCATTTCTTCCTTTAGCATATATTTCTCCATTATCTCTATCTTGGCTATCCATGGAGGTGGAAACACCTAAATGGGGTTTTGACTAAGGCAGACCCCTATACAACCACCCAACAATTTTCCTCTTCATTGTGTGTAGGTGGATGTGTTGCTTGGAGTTAGCTGGAGAACAAGTACCTCTATGAGATTATTCTTGCCATCCTAACTCTTGTTTATTTATTTTATCATATTCGTACATATCTTGCCTACTTCATAGCTTTGTTTTTGTCCTTTGGAAGTAGTTAGCTAGGTTTTTAGTCTATTTTATAGTGTTTGACCTTGCTTCTTTAGTCCTCTAGTTGTACAGACGCCAACGCACCTGATAGATGCCAACATGTTGTCGTTGTCATCCCAAAACCGCACTTTCATCCTCAGACAGAGAGCTTCTTGAGGTACAGAGTTAAACTCAAAAAATGGCTCGCCTAGCCCCATTCCGTGTTTCGGGTCTACAGAGTGATTTAAGGACCTTATAGTCCTCATCATTCTCATCACGTATATCCTAACACCCCTTTAAGCTGAGGTAAGTTAGGGCAGCCTTCCGCTCTTGGCTCTCCATGACCTGGGGCCTTGAACATGGTTGGTCCCCCTCTCTTACATTTTTGGTGAACCCGAAATGAACCAACGTCTGTTCATCCATTGGTGTTGAGGCTTTTCCTCTTGTGCGGTTGTTGTACCTGAGTGTTGTAAAGGTTTATGAGCATCACAACCCAGTCCACAACCTTTGGGTATATTGTTAGGAGAAGTATACAACACCTCATGATGGAAAGGATGAAGGTCACTGCTACTTTCTCTACATGCCTTTTCTTTGGTCCTGATGTTGGTTTGGTCATGTAGGAGTAGTTGTCAAGAGGCAAGATAGGATTCTCTGATGAGACCAATCATGTCCCCACTCCTCCTGCATCTCCTACACCATCATCGGTGGATGAGCATGAGGTTTTTCACATACCCGCAAAATATGTCTCCGCCCTCAACAAAGGGTTGGGTGACTTGGAACATCATTTGGAAAGAGACCCGAAGTTGGCCAAGGCTGCTAGGGTTATCAGCGAACTAAAGTACATGGTGGGAAAAGACCAAACAGGCATAGAACTTTTAGCTAGCCTCTCTAGTCTAACTGATGCATGTGCTCCTTCGAACAATCCTAATATTATATGAGGAGCCACTTTTGAAGATCATGAGAGGCAACTAGGACTGTCAATGCCTCCTACGTTTGTATATATGGTCGATACCATATCCTCAATTAGAATTCCCTCTGCCTCTAAGGGGCCCGACACTATCAAAGTAAATAAGTTTCCCTTGGGTTTCAGCTTCACCCCTCCCGTCACCTCTAGTGGTGGAGGCTTTAGTAGTGGCAGTGGCTTCGACAATGGGGGTGGTGCTGGTGGAAGTGGTTCCAGTGGAGATCATGGTGGTGGATTTGGGAGCAGAGGTGGCTTCAGCAGAGGCCCTACTGGTGGAAGTGGCTCTAGTGGTGGTTCTAGCAGTGGTCACACTGGTGGTACTGGTGATGGCTCTGGTGGTGGTTTTGGAGGAGTTTCCTCTAGCCCTCTATCTTCTAATGACCCAATTTTGAATACTTTTCTTCAAAATATGTGTAAGATACAGAGCCAGATAGTGACTCTCTCCAAAGCCTTTTCCCAGCCTATCTTCCAACCCTTCTTCTGGCATAGCCCGTTGTTGGTTGCAATCCTAAACACTCCCTTCCCTCAGGGAATGGAGATTCCTAAATTTGAGAAATACAATAGAAAAGGGGACCCATAGACATATGTGTCTACCTTTAATGCCTTATGCATAGATTTATTCCATCACAATATATTGATGGCCAAACTATTTTCCCCATCTCTCAAGGATACAACACTCGAGTGGTATTGTTCCTTGCTTGATAATTCAATTTTCTCATTTGACCAACTCGCAAACCAAATTTTATGATAATTTAAAGCTAACATCATGCCGAAGATAACATTTTCGGATCTCATCTGATGCAAATAAGGAGATAACAAAAAAATCACTGATTTCATAGCGTGGTATCAAGCACTCTTCTCACAAATCTTGTATCCGTTGCCTGATTTTGACGTGTAGAAGGTATTCATAGGGAACTTACAAAGGCCTTGGAAAGAGAAGTTTTCCCTTATGAAATACCCTTCTTTCTTGCATTTGTGTGCAACCCTACGAGAGTATCAGTAGATGGTGGTTTAGTTCAGGGGGTCCTCCTCGCACCCCTGTTTTGAAGGAAAATCCATTGTATCAATCTTTGGAAAAGGAAAATTTGTTGCGAATGTAATAGCCGTTGCAAATGACAATGACCTCAGACACAACCAAAAATTCACAAAGTTATCAAAATATTATTCCTCCATCTTGCAAAATTTGTTAAAGGATAAGATCATAACCTTGCCAAGCCCTAAACCTCTTAAGGAACCATACCCTAGCTAGTATGATGCAAGTACTTACTATCAATACCATTGGGTTAATGGACATAATACTGAATGTTTTATGTGCCTGCATCATGAGATACAAGACCGCATCGAGGATGGTATTGTTTGTCTCGATGGTAGCAAAAAAAATGGAACAAGTCGGTGGTGAAAGCAAATAGTGAAATGTAGATATACACGGACCCGTTTTTGTCACATTTTGCTAACATGATTGTCGACCCCACTGATTCTATCACTCAGTCTGATGCCTATGTTAACATGGTCATGGTTACTTCTACTGCACAGCTTGTGATTGGTTCATCGAATATAACATTCATGTCTCAAGACTTACCCTTAAATAACAATCCCCCACCTCTCTATGTTCCCACTTGCCTCAATGGCAACATTGTGACAGGGGTCCTGGTAGACCCCACGAGTTGAGTGAATGTTATTAAAAAAGAAACGTTGCGGCTTAACTCATTACATAGGAAATAATACAAAGAAAAAAAATCTACCATCCGTACACACGATGGTCTCTCCCTGAAGCCCTACGGATTGATAACTTTGTCCATCATAGTTGGACCTAGGGTTGTTGACATAGTTTTCGATGTTATCTCGAAGTCAAATTTGTTCAGAATGAAGCTAGGCATATCTTGGCTAGCTTCTATGAATGGAATTTCCTTCATTACCCATAAATTTCTAAAGTTCTCCCATGAAGGTGTTGTATAGGTAGTGCATGAAATTGGATACCAGCCTCTGGTGTCCCGCGGGGGATATCCATTAGACCATTTTTGGCCTACCCCGGTTGGTCCGCTTCCTCCAAGAACAAACCTAATTTACAAGAATTACATAAGGTACAAGACTGAGAGCAAGGGACAACCAAAATTGGCTCTTCCTATAGCACAAAAATTGGTTGCCTCCCCTACTCGAAAAGGGAAGGAGAAGGTGACCTCCCCTTAGGATGACTCGTCTACTCTCCTCTCTTGGGAGGAGTATTGGATGAGCAAGCCCGGCTTCTACCCATTGATTCCAATGATCCCTCCTTGGTATAGAACCAAGATTAGGATATCAAACCTCCCTACTAAACCACCTAGACCTTGGTACTACCTATATGGTAGAGGAAAAGACCCCCGTGGAGAGTCCTCTTTGTCTTGACCTTCGCAGTTTCCTACTACTCTTGCTACTAAAGTAGTAAATGGAAAGAGGCACGCTACTGAGGCACTTGAGCTAACTCCCCCTCTACTTCTCAACTTGTTCCTCCTGCTCCTGTTCAGGAGTCTTTTCTTCCATCAGAAATGACTATAGTGGAAACTCAAAACCAGGAGCTTTTTGTTCCTTCACAGCCTCCGACCTCCAGTTTAAAGAGTCATAGAAACTACCTTGCACACAAGCGTAAGCGCCAAAAAAATGCTCCCATGGATGAGCAGGTCACCTTACAAAGGAAGGAAGAGGAGTTGACTGCCCCTATATCAGGGCCTCCTGTCGTGTCCTTCTCTCTCCTTCCCTCTGCTTCCATTCAAACTAGCTCTGTATCACTTCTGACTTCCACTATGAGTATGCATGCACCTGACCCTAAAAAGGTGCAAGTTTTCATCCCTACTTCGGTGGAGCTAACTTTTTTGATGTCTGTTCTAGATGTCCCACCTTTCCCAAAGTCCATGGATATGACTAACACCTCGGTCGTATCCACTACAATTTGTTCCTCCTCTTCCTCCACATCTCTTGCCTCATCTATGGGGAGTTCACCTCCTCCGATGAAGCAAAAGGTGGAGAGTGGTTCTTCTAGCAACGAAGGAATTAGGAAGAGCCCACCTTCTCTGAAAGGTGGCCCCATGCGGACTTGTTATGTCCTAGTGATAGAACCAATCCCTGCTTCCCTTGAGTTTGTCACCACTCTCGAATCACTCGATGAGCCTAGTGGTGAACCTCAGGTGCAACCTTCCCCATCCGTTGAAGTAAAACATGGCACTCCTATGAAGTGCATGTTTAACTCTCTAGATGAAGTTTCAGCCTTGTCATCGATCTTCACAAAATCATTGACCTTAGCTCCATACGAGCTCAATGGAGAGGACCTTGCGGGACCCTCTTCCTTAGCCCTTGTTGCGAGAGGGTCAAACACTCCTCCTCTTAACATCCCACCACTGTAGGATCCTCCTCCTCCCCCCTATGATGATCTAGAGTGGGAAGAGGGAAACCTCTTGGTCGATCAGTGTTAGGAGGAGGCCCCTTACTTACCTTTAGATTAGATATGTATGTGTGTGTTTGTTGTGATGTGTTCCCCCATGATCATGCTATGTGTGCCTAGATGAACCTCGTCACCCCTGTTGGTGCTTGGATACAGGCATGGTTTTTGTGTCATAAACCTTCCTCTATTTTTATCATCATTCTTCCATGTTTGTGACTTGATTTTCAATAAATTGGGACAATTCAAAGCATTGAGGGCATTTAGGCTTCCCTTTCATGTTGACCCAATTTTTTTAATTTTACCTTATTTTCCATGCATTCTTCCTGATCTAGTTGGGGATTGATGATCTTTCACCTTGCACCACAGTTATCTATTACGTATATGAGCATGAGTAGATCTGACCCTACTAAACCAGATCCCCTTGTGCCCTTTGTTTATTTCTCTTTCACTCTTTTCTTATCCTTCTCTCTTCTTTGCTTGAGTGTTCCCTCTTATGTGTGACAACACTTCTTCAATTCTTTGATTTTCAGAAAATGGATTCTCTTCCAATGAATCTTTTCTTGAAAATATTTATAAACATTCCTTTTCGAAAACAACATTCAAAATTAGGAATTAGGAATCCTTTTGAAAGAACTTGAGAATTTCCCCCCAAGGTGGGAGCGGCTATAACGTTCCCCTCATGTGGGGGTATTCCCTTCCTTTATGACATGATTCCTTGATGATGAATTGATTTGAGAACATGACATCTTCTCCACACTTTCAAACAGTGCATCCCTTGAGTGGACCCCTTCTTCATGCCAAGGTTTCCAAGGGACCCCTTTGAAAGTCTTCCAAATTGTCGACGATTTGCACGACTGTCTACCTATGTGGCTATTTTTGACTCTGCAGAGTCCTCTTTCCTAGGTTTCTTCCATGTGAGATATTTTGGGGGATACCTCCTTGCAGGTCTGTGGGCCTATAGGGCGCTTCCTTTGAGCTTCCTCCATGCGATAGATCTTGGGGGTGGCTCCCCTACCATTCTGCAGGTTTGTAGGGCGCTTTCTTTGGGTTTCGTCCATGCGAGAGATCTTGGGGGATACCTTCCCTACAGATCTATGGGTTAGTAGGGTGCTTTCTTGGGTTTCCTTCATGCAAGAGAACTTGAAGGACACATTATATGTAGGTCTACAGGTCTATAGGGTGCTTTCTTGGCTTCCTCCATGCGAGAGATGTTGGGGGACACTTCCTTATAGGTCTGTGGGCCTGTAAGGTGCTTTTTTGGGTATCCTCCATGTGAGAGTTCTTGGGGGACACCTTCCTTGCAAGTCTGCGAGCTTGTGAGGAACTTACTTCACAGGGATTCCTTCATATGAGAGATCTTGGGGGTTGCCTCCTTGTAGGTTTGCGGGCCTATAGGATGCTTTCTTTCTTTAGCTTCATAGTTTTGTGGGGCTATAAAGTCCTTTGCTTGTCCTGCACTCTGGAGTTCGCGAGATCGTGGTCTACTTCCTCGGTTTAGGTATACATTTATAACCCTACTACTTCTTCAATATACTTTATCGAAGCACTCATTAGTATTCATGCTCGCTAAAGTGGGGGAAAAATGTATAGGAGCGAATTTGCACCCCTTATGCAAATTCCCCTTTTTCCCTTCTTCACTTTAGAAAACCAAAGTTGAAGGCTAAATTCCACATAAACCCATTGCCTTCATTCCACTTGGTGGTTGTTTTTGTGTCGATAGAGGAATAACTATCGAGGATTCCCACGCAGTGCACAGAGATCCACGTAGTGCCTTACATCCCTGGCAGATTCCTGCGTCTGGAGCCTACAGAGGCATTACACTTCCCATTGGAGGTCAATTTGTAACACCTCCTTCGACTAATTGACCCGAATATGACCATTTTCTTCATCCTCTCCTTCAAATTCACTTATTCTACAATATTTTCAACTTCTTTTGCATCCTCTAAGCTTTCAATCCATCTTCTAAGCACTCAACTTGACCACTCTCCAAGCATTCTAGCATTCAAGCAACACTCTTGCACTCCTTAACAACAACAACAACACTCTATCAACTCTGTAGAGAAAGTGTGGAACCAACACCATTGCAGCAAAGGCTTGAGTCCTCTCATTTTCTCCCCCATTAGCCTTGTGCACTCTTGGTGGAGGTGGTAAGCTTTCTACTCCTCTCCTCTATGATTTGGTGGGTAGCACCCTACTATTTTTGTAATACTTTTGTGCTCTTTATATAATTTCTTCCTTTAGCATATATTTCTCCATTATCACTATCTTGGTTGTCCATGGAGGTGGAAACACCTAAACAGGGGTCTAACTGAGTAGACCCATATACAACCACCCAACAATTTTCCTCTCCATTGTGTCTAGGTGGACATGTTGCTTGGAGTTAGCTAGCGAATGAGTACCTTTGTGAGATTATTCTTGCCATCCTAACTCTTGTTTATTTATTTATTTTATCATATTCGTACATATCTTACCTACTTCGTAGCTTTGTTTTGGCCTTTTGGAAGTAGTTAGCTAGTCTATTAGTATATTTTCTAGTGTTTGGCCTTGCTTCTTTAGTCCTCTGGTCGTACGAATGCCAACACAATTGAGAGACGCCAGCGTGTTGCATTTTCATCCTAGAATCGCGCTTTCATCCTCGGATAGAGAGCTTCCTAAGGCACAAAGTTAAACTCAAAAACTGGTTCACCTAGACCTATTATGTGTTTTAGGTTTGTAGAGTGATTTAGGGACCTTATGTTGGAAATACAAGGGCAGACAACTGAGAGGGGGGTGAATCATTTGTCCCAAAAATTCAAACTTATTTAACTTATCAATTTTATTCTCATATTTGATTATTAAACATGAAAACAAAGATCATCAACACATCAGAAACACACATAACACCAAGATTTTTTATGTGGAAACCTTGTTAGGGGAAAAACCATGGTGGAGGTCAGTCCACAAGATTATACCCTGTTAAAAGTATAAAGAGAATGAAATATGGGGGATGCACTTGCATTTAGGCGCACTGCCTAGAGCTCACTACTAAATTACAAAGGAAGACACATTGTCTTACAAAAATATTTGGATTAAAGCCATCCGTAGGGATTGAATTGATAAAATAGCATTTGCTAATGCCTGATCATAGTTCTAGTTAAACACATGAACAACTC
>VDFB02047144.1:45136571-45168071 GCA_007258455.2 Sequoia sempervirens
AGGGAGGGGCAAGGATGAGAGGTCAGGTAGTGGTAGACTAGGGGATGGTGGAGGGTTCTAGGGGATGAGATAGAGCAGGCAGGCAGAGCAGGGAGGAGGAGGAGGAGACATCAGAGGCGAGGTCGAAGAGAGGGTCAGCAACGGGGGAGGGGGCAGCCACAGAGAGCCCAAGGGGGCAGAGGGTGGAGGAGGTGATGGATGTGGATGATGTGGAGGATGTGGAGGTGGTAGGGGCGAGGGATGTATCAGAGGAGGGGAGGAGACAGTTTGTGGTAGGACGACATAGTCAGCCACGGCGGTTGTGAGTTCGACCAACTACAGAGAGTCACGAGGCTCTTCAGGAGTAGGAGAGCGGAGAGGATGAGGATGTTAGAGCAACACCAGAGGAGGAGGGGAGGTCGACACGACGTCTATTCGTGGTTGAGAAACAGGGACAAGCGAGACGATTCTGGGTTCGCTAGATTGTGGAGGACTGTGATGGGCGACAGGAGCAGGGGGTAGGGAGGAGCAGGTGGGTGGGGAGGATGAGACAGAGCAAGTAGATGAGAAGGATGAGACAGAGCAGGTGGTTGGGGAGGATGATGTGATGGATGTAGATAGGGATGTGGTGGAGGGGGATGTTATGAAAACAGAGTCATTAACATTGGTTCCTTATGTGGTACCAGAGGATCCCATTGTACAGGCGAGGGGAGCAGAGGCGAGATTACAGATTATAGAGCAAAGAGTGAGGGCTCTTGAGGCCAAGCTAGCTAGAGTACAACAAGAGGCATTTAGAGATTATGATGCCATTGCTTTCGAGCTAGGAGGAGCGGTGAGGGAGAGAGACAGGGTACAGTCAGAGCTACAGAGGATGCAGGGTGAGCTGACCAGTGTGACATGGGACCACGACAGATTGCAGGCGGAGGTCATGGTTTTATAGGCTAGGGGGAGCCAGAGGGGAGGACATAGCAGGGGGCAGATCAGGGGATAGGATGTATTGGTCAACAGTCGGGAGATCTCCAGTGAGACTGGGATGAGCTTTAGGACATAGTACATTGCCTTGAGCAGGTAGTTGGAGAGATGGGGCTGATGCAAGAGAGGGAGGAGGAGGCCAGGGAGCAGGCACAAATTATACAGGCTGAGAAGGATGTAGCACAGGTGCAAGTGCGGGCGATGGAGGCAGAGAGGGATGTGGCACAGGCGCGCATTCAGAGTGAATGAGCATTGCTAGAAGCAGAGATACAGTCACTACAGAGAGGGAGAGATGAGGCAGTAGCAGAGGTAACAACTCTTCGGAGAGAGCGGGATTTAGCAGAGCTGAGAGCACAGGCTCTTTAGAAGGATAGGGATGCAGCAATGACTCGGGCACAAGCAGCTCAGAGGGAGAGAGATGCAGCAGAGATACAGATACAGACTCTACAGGCAGAGAGGGATGACGTGATGGCCCGTGCAGCGGCAGGTCAGGGTGAGGGTGGGATGCCAGGAGCAGATATACAGGTTGTGGAGAGAAAGAGAGATGCAGTGGTGGCACAGGCAGCGGCTGCAGAGGAGATGAGGGGCCGATTACAAGCCGACCTGGCATAGAGCCTGTTGGCTCAGGAGGCATGGGAGCAGGAGAGAAGAGTCATTACCAGGGACCGAGACAAGTATCGTCAGGAGCAAAATTCTGCTTGGGTCTAGGTTGCGGAGCGAGAGGAGAACATGAGAGAGGCAGGATTTTGGATGGCTGCATATTATCATGTGGTTCCTGATCCAACACAACAAACATTCTGTTATACCCGGCAGACACCTCAAAGGCCAGCACCGTCCCAGTAATTGGGGACACGAACTCGCGGTTACAGTGATTCACCAGGGATTTCACCAGGCAGGGGATCAGTACCTGATTCTCCACAGAGATCAGATGTGGGGAGTTCATTTGGTAGATGACAGGATATTATGTTTTTGACAGGTGCAGGGTAGATGGATAGTGCAGAGGTGCAGTGGATACGTGCATGATCTTGTACTGGTGTTTTGATTGGATGAGTTTTGTATACGATAGTCACAGATTGTGATGACATTGACGGCATTATTATATGTTAGTCTTGACTATGAGATGTACTGTGGACTTGTAGTATATTTATATATATGATAGCTCTTATTGACCTCATATTTTTTATGTGTGTGATGCATATGTGGATGGTCATATAATGGCAGTTATTTATGATGACTTTTGTGGATGTTACATGTATGGATGTTTTTATATATTTATATTTTTATGTATGATGGTGATGCAGGATGTAATGTATGGTGATTTTTGTTCTTATGTATGATGAATGCCTATGTTTGAGAGAGATGTGGATATGCTTATGATGACGCAACAAATGCTTATGTTTTATATGTTTATGATGGTTATGTGCATGTGCGACTATGTTCCCATGTATGATGAATGCCTATGTTATATGATGTACATGTGTAAGATAGATGGGGATATGCTTATGATGACACGACAAATGTTTCTGTTTTATATGCTTATGATGGTTATATGCATGTTCGACTAATATGTGTGATGCAGGATGTAATGGATGTATTATGACGGTATTGATGGTGGACCTAACACTTGACATTGCAGGTGGTGATATTATGGATGAACATAAGATAGTGTGTAAATGTATGGATCTAAAATGTAATTACTTTATTATAAGTGTTCATAGGGTCGTAGGTGATAGTGGAAGATGCATGTGGACATGGTGTGAGTGGGCACCTGTCAAAACCTTTTAGTATCTTGAGAAGAATAGGGGATGGAGGAGAAATCTTTGCACAACCAAAATCATAGGATGAATGTAATGCAATGATGATGATTATGAAATGCAATCCTAATACGATTTGCCATCTTCGGAGCACTGATTTTTGCTATAGCATAAGATGTATAGTGCCAGGGTATGTGGAACCAAGGCATATTAGTGTCTAATGCATGAAACAAACACAACAGTCAAGAAGGCTATCCCAACACCCCAAAGTCACAAAGAAAGACTTTGGTCAGGCCAGGTATTGAGATAACCACAAGCACAAAAGGATGTCCCAACATAACACAAGACTTCGGGGATCTTGGTGGGTACTATGTGGGACAACCAAGAAGACGCAATCAAAGAAAAGATCAAGGTATGCCCCTATGTGGACCAATCAAAACACGCCATAGTATGATGGATTATGGTGGCCTTAACAAGTGATGATAGGGAGCTCAAATGATAAACAAAAATCAAAAGCATCAAAAGATCGCAATCAATTTCAAGTGTCTGTTGCCATAAGATCAAGATAATAGATGGGATTGATGAGGTCTGTCAAGAAGGATGCATCCTATTGAGACCTATGATGAATACTAAGTCAAAAAATTGATATGATGTAGGATATTCAAAATTGATTGGATTTGTTGATACAAGTGGATCTTGTTTGTTAAGAACGAGTTAGATAAGGGCATAGCTTGACGACACGACACAAGGGAGACAACCTAAAGACCTAGGGGCTCGGGGGCCAATCAGAGATTAGCCTTGCCTACGTGAAAGCGTAGAGCCCTCGTAGTTCATGGAAAAAGACTATGGATAAAGTGGAAAGAAGACAATGGTGACCGATGATGAATGACACAAAACACGACAGACAAATGCCCCGGGGGAGGATCAAATGACCAACCTTGCCTACGTGAAAGTGCAGGGACAACGTAGTTCGATGAAAAGACCATGGATAAAAGCGAAAGGGGACTGGTGAAGACAAAGTGATGGATGACCAAAACAAGTTGATCCTAAAATGCCCTGGGGGAAGATCGAATGGTTAGCCTTGCCTACGTGATAGCGCAAGGGCAACGTAGTTCGACGAAGGATGAAAGTGACGTAGGAGGATGAGATTTAGATGGAGACCGACATGATGGATGATCCTACATGATGGCACGGACCGACCGACAAAGGGAATGAAAGACATAAGCTCAAAGTGGGATATAAAAATGCTCAAGATGAGGGATAGGCAAGAGGGGTCATCCAATGCTCAATCAACAAATACCAAGCGCCTAGGCTGAGGTGGGTGAGGATGATAGTGCGGATGAAAGCATAAAATAACTAGGATGTCAGGTAGATAATGATTAAACGCTCTACAGATGATGCCTGTTACCAGGTTTTCACCATCTATACTTATCCAAGGCGCCACCAAGAGGTGGTTTTCACCATAGGACAAATTTATTTTTCTTTACTATTTTTTAGATTTTTTTATTACTTTTTTGATTTTCTGATTTAGGTGGAGTTACCATGCGGACTTAAGTGTAGAACCTCTTCAGATGGAGGATATTGACAGGTTCATCAAGGGGATCTCCTTCAAGAGTAGTCAACCTGTAGGCCCCAGATCCATATTTGGTGGCTATGATATAAGGCCCTAACCAGTTTGCCTCAAATTTTCCCTTTTTATCACGATCCGGTTGAGTGCGTTGGTTTTCTTTGAGGACAAGCTCACCAACCTAGAATTGTCTAGGACGGACCTTTTTATTGTAATGACATTTGAGGCAATTTTGGTATGCTTGCAGGTGATCATAGGCTTTTATTCTTCGTGCGTCCAGTAATTCTAGCTGTGCAAGTCGTGCAACACGAGCATCTTCTTCTTTGATAAGATTCTTCAGAGAAACCCTCAGTGATGGGAGTTCAACTTCAATTGGCAAGACGGCTTCAGCACCATATACCAAAGAATAGGGGGTGGCACTTGTCGGGGTGCGGATGGATGTATGGTATGCCTAGAGGGCAAGATGAATATGGAGGTGCCAATCTCGTCCAGTGTTATTGACAAGCTTTTTGAGGATGCGGATGAGGGTCTTGTTAGTTGCTTTTGCTTGACCATTGCCCTGAGGGTAATAAGGCGTTGACCAACGATGCTGGATATGGAAGGTGTCACAGAGGTGTTTCATGGCTTGGTTTTTGAAGGGTTTTTCGTTATCAGAAATGATGGTGGATGGGATACCATATCTGCAAAGAATATGGTAGAGGATAAATTTAGAGATTTGGACACTGGTGATTTGTGAGAGTGGCATTGCTTCCACCCACTTAGTGAAGTATTCGGTGGCGGTAATTATGAATGTATGGCCATCGGATGATGGTGGGTAAATCTCGCCAATCAAGTTGAAACCCCATTGAGAAAAGGGCCACAGTGCTAGGAGGACCTGAAGATCTTGTGCTGGGGCATGAATCAAATCTGCATGTTGTTGGCATGGAAGGCACTTCTTCACGAATTCGCAAGCATCGTGTTCCAATGTAGGCCAATAATATCTAGCCTGTAGGATCCTTTTGGCCAGAGCCATACCATTTGAGTGAGCTCCACAAATACCACCATGTACTTCTGTTAGTGCCGCGTAGGCTTCAGTCTCATTCAGACATCTAAGGAGGATTCCATCATACCCGTGACGATAAAGCGTATCACCAACAATGATGTATTGGGAAGACCAATGGATAAAGGATTTGCGTTGGTTGCGTGTAAGTTCTGGGGGTATGATATTATCACGGAGATAAGTGTATATGTCTTGATACCAAGGTGAGGTGGGACCTATAATATCACACACCATATCAATCTCAGGAATATCATATGCAGGGATTAAAAGCTGTTCAACAAGAAACTCACACTCTGTTCGGTCTTTAGGCATGTCAATCAGGGAACCAATACTGGCCATTGCATCTGCCACTTTATTCTGTACCCGAGGGATTTGGTCAAACTGTATAAAGGTGAAATATTTCTTGAAACCATCCACCATGCGTTTATAGGGTAACAGTTTATCATCTTTCGTGAGGAATTCATCATTAACTTGTCTAATGACTAGCAAAGAATCACCAAAGATTTTCAAATGAGTTATGTGCCATTGCTTTGCAATTCTAAGGCCGGTGAGGAGAGCTTCGTACTCTGCCATATTGTTGGTACATGGGAATGCTATCTTGAATGATTTGGGGATGTAGTCACCTTGAGGGGTAACTAATAAAATTCCTGCCCCAGATCCACTATGAGTGTATGAGCCATCGAAATATAGCGTCCAAGCTGGTGCTTCTGTAACTGTGTAGATTTCTTCATTTGGGAATTCAGTGTCTAGCGGGTAGGCATCTACTAATGGTGCTTCAGCCAATTGATCAGTGATGACCTGTCCTTTTATGGCTTTTCGCTCTACATATTCTATGTCAAATTCACTTAGGAGCATGACCCATTTGGCCATGCGGCCAATCAGAGTGGTTCTAGATAACAGATACTTCAGGGGATCAATTTTAGCGATTAATTTGACTGGATGGCTGAGCATATAATGACAGAGTTTCTATGTGCTGAAGACTAGTGCAAGACAAGCTTTTTCCATGGGGGAGTAATTTAACTCATAGCCGACTAGTGTTCGACTCATGTAGTAGATTGCCCTCTCTTTGAATGACTCATCATGTTGTACCAACAATGCCCCCAGTGTGACTGAAGTAGCAGAGATGTAAAGCAGGAGGGGTTTTCCTGGAATAGGCGGCATCAAGATCGGTGGATGAGCTAAATATTCCTTAATTTTATCAAAACCCATCTGACACTGCGGGGTCCATCAGAAGGTGGAATCTTTCTTCAAAAGATGGGTGAATGGATGACATTTATCTGCTAGCTGGGCTATGAACCGACGGATGGACTGCATCTTCCCTTGGAGGCTTCTTAACTGCTTTATATTGCATGGAGGTGGCATGTCCAAAATAGCCTTTACCTTGGCGGGATCAACTTCAATACCCCTTCGGGAGACTATAAAACCCAATAATTTTCCTGATGTGACCCCAAAGACGCACTTTTTTGGATTTAGCTGCAACTTGTAATGTTCTAACCGTTCAAAGATCTGCTTCAAGATAGTAGGATGTTCTGCTCGTGTTTTTGATTTTCCTAGCAAGTCATCGACATAATCCTCCATGATGATATGGATGAGGTCATGGAAGATGACCGTCATCGCTCTCTGATATGTTGCCCCTGCATTTTTGAGACCAAAGGGCATAACATTGTAACAAAAAGTACCCCAAGGTGTTGTGAAGGTGGTCTTATGTTGGTCTTTAGGTGCGATTAGAATTTGATTATAACCAGAGAAGCCATCCATGAGTGATAACATCTCATGTCCTGTTTTGAGGTCGACCAACATGTCAATGTTAGGCAAAGGGAAGTCATCTTTTGGGCAGGCCTTATTAAGGTCCCTGAAGTCTGTGTAGACCTGAATGTCTCCATTTGGTTTGGCAACTGGTACTATATTGGAGATCCACTCAGAGTAGTCAATTGGCCTAATAAAGCCTGCCTCTAGTAACTTTTCCAATTCCTTTTTGACTAGCAATGCGACTTGCGGAGTTTTTGTTTGACAGGCTTGGCATCTGGGCGAACATCTAGAAGATGAACCACTAAGGCAAGGTCTAAGCCTAGCATGTCTGAATATGACCAAGCAAAGTTGATGATTCCTTCTCGGAGTAGCTGCATGATGACTGGATACTCCTGTTCTGAGAGTGACTTAGCCACATAGGTGATTTTAGGATTTTCAGCAGTTCCCAGATTAACTTCTTGAGTCTCTTCAATTAGAATGGATGATCAGGCAGATAATTGAGTTCCTACAAGGGGAAGATGAACATCTCCATCTTCTAGCTCCTCTTTGAGGTTTTCACCATTGGATGCGTCCTTTATTGTTACTTTTTCAAGGTCAGGAAGCGCCTCAGGGAGGTTTTCACTAGATGACCATTTTTTACTTTTCTTATTCTTATTTTTGCAACTGGAGTGTTCATCCTCCTCCAATCCCATAAGGTTGACATATGTATCTGCAGACATATTGACAGGTGTGGTATTACGTAGGTCCCAATCAATAAGCTCAGGGTGACAAAGGGATAGGCTAATAGTATAGACGGATAAGCATTCGAACATGAATGATAAGTCGGTGTGATCGACGTCATCGTACGCATGTATGATGGATTCCTCCTTGGGTATGTCTTCTAATGAACCATTGTCCACGACGATACTATTGGAAGTATTAGGTGATGTTGCAGGCCTTTTCTATTTTTTGTCATACCCAATGCCTATGTTTTTTGGTAACTTTGGTGTATCAATAGGTTGCAACCGCCCCTGTTCTTCTTTACCTAGGCCCCTGCCTTGGTAGTTATATTTTTTGGCAAACTTAGCTGACCACGGATATGCTTCCTGAAAATATTCCTTTAGAGGAGGGTCCAGCTGGGGTTCTTCTCGATAGACCCATTGGCTTATGTCCTCTTCTAGTGCATCTATCTTGACACTTGGGGATCTGAAAGTGGTGGTAGGGATGTCTTTACCACTGAAGGTGATAGTCTTGTCTTCCTTTTGTGTAGCATGCGAAGGTTGACCATACTCATGTGGTGGCGGTGGCATGGTTGCTACATTGAGAGCCGTATGCATTTCGTATTCACCACACCCTTTTTCAATGATCTAGACTTTGGTGATCGTAGGATCTGTAGTGGAGGATGAAGTGGTCATCACGGTGGAGGGTGGTTAGCGGATGATGAGTGGGATGCCCCCATTTCAACCCCGGGACAATAATGTAAATGGGGAAATGACGCTTCTAAAGCGCGACAATATTCAAATGGTTGGGGGTCAGCATAGATGGTGACTTCTTGTCTGTTGACGGGGAATTTTAGGCACTTATGGTACGTGGAGGGGATGGCTTGCATAGCATGGAACCACAGGCAGCCAAGGAGGAGATTGTACGATAAGTCCAGATCAAGGACATGACAGGTAGTATACTGAAGCACAGGTCCCACTTGGATAGGAAGACTGATAATTCCCTCTGAATTTCTTTCTGCATTATCATAGGCTTTGATTGTGATGATCTGGTTATTTAAGTCTGCTTGAGTATACCCCACCTGTTTTATGAATTTCAAAGTACACAAATTGAGGGCAGAGCCATTATCTACCAAGACCCTTTTTATTTTATGGCGAGCAACCACGACTTCGATATGTAAGGGGCGATTATGATTGACATCAATGTTTGGCATATCATTTTGGCTAAAGTGCAGGTGATGAGACAAAGCCAAGTGTCCCACCAAAGCTTGGAATTGTGTGGGGTCGATGTCATTTGGCACATGGGTTTCCTGCAGGGCTCTATTGAGGATTTCTTGATGTATCGGGGAAGACTTAAGCAAATCCAGGATGGATATATGAGCAGGGGTCTTTCTTAAGTGATCAAGGATGTTGTACTGAGAGCTTACAGGAGTTGAGTGGGTGAGTGCAGAGGCTATAGGGACAGTGATGCAGGCTCGTCATGTAGTAACAACACATTGAGGGTCTTTGGCTTTAACATGTATCATGGATACCTGGGGTTCCACCTGCTCAATATAATGAATAACACCCTCGTAATTGAAGGGCACATTCTTGTAACTCACATTATTTGTGCTGTTTCCTTGGGGATTACTGTTAGATGTGCTTGGGCCTTGATTATGGTTCGAAAAGGCATTTTGATATATCTGTAATTGAGCATTGGATGACGAAGCTTGACTGGGGTCAACCTTGATATCACCTCGATCAATGAGATCTTGAACGTAGTTTTTCAGACCTTGACACTTATTCAAAGAGTGTCCCTTGATTTTATGGAACTCACAATACTCATTTTCTTTAAACCATGCGGGCTTGGGTTTGGACTTGTCAAATGGTTTGGTGACATGGTACATGATGGGGTAATTGATTTGTAGCAACTTATTAAAAACAACACTCAGAGGCTCTCCCAATTGGGCGTATTGATGTTTGGTGTTCCCCTAATTGTTCTAGTTTGACTATTGAGGAGGACGAGGTGTCCCCTGTGGTACAGATATGGCATTGGGTACAGACGGTTGTTGTTTTTGGGACGTATTAGCCACTTGGACGTGTTTAGTGTCTATCACGCCGTCATTCATTGCATTCTTGTTCTTGTTCCAGAATCGTGGTTTATCAGCAAATGACCTCTCTTTATCATGACTGTGTATTTTGATGTGTCCTTTGGCAATAGGGGTATGTTCAAGGATGGGTCCCTTTTCTACTATTTCCGTGAAGGTGTTGACACAATGTAACCTAAAATTATGGGCCATGTCAGGATGAGAGTTTTCCACGAAAAGAGTGACCATGTCTTTTTCTTTCAGAGGGGTCTTCATTCGACTTGCTAATGCACACCACCATTGTAGGTAGCTGGTAAAGGTTTCTCCATCACATTGTTTCTCTTTGAGGAGATCTAAGGTGTCCGTATCCTTCTCCAAATTGAAAGAGTAGGATACAAATTTTTCTGACAGGTCCGCAAAAGTTTTTATGGACCCCTTTTCGAGAGTCATGAACCAATCTAGGGCGTGGCTTGCCAAGCTTCGTGGGAACAAGCGCAAGAGATAGTTGTCATTGTACATGACTTCTTGACACTGGGAATAAAAATCCTACAAGTGAGCCTCAGGTTCTTTATTTCCCTTGTATTTGTCAAATTTTGGTATCTCGAAATGTTTAGGAAACGGGATTAATGAGATGGAGGGATCAAATGGATATGGGCATATGTCTTCAAATTTGAATGATTGTTTGGTAGCCTTGGCTTGAAGGTCCTTAAGTGCGGCTTTCATTTCCAACAAATCCGAGCTAGTGTGTGGCGGGTTGGGGGGATATTGATGATAGGATGATAAAGGATCCTGCTGAAAGGGCGTCAGATTGTTGAAATACGGATTTGGATGATTGGATGATGATATGGCTTGCTGGAAAGACGAAGGATTTTGTTGATACGAGGGTTGTTGTTGTGGGGTATAGTACGGATTTGTTTGATAAAAGTGTGGGGTAGGTTGTTGAGGAACTTGGATGGGACGTTGCGTGTTGGTTTGTTGGTGTTGAAGGTATTGTTGTGATTGTTGGGAGGTCACATAAAGCGGTTGTTGGTGAAATTGTTGTTGATTGTGATAGTAGTAGTGTTGGGGAGGTTGTTGTTGTGACGTCAAATGTTGTATGGGCCGAGATGGGATATTGTGTTGTGGTTGCGCCTGCGGACGCAAAATGGATGCGAGAAAGGGGGATATGGGCTGAGCAATAGGTCGAGATGGATTGCCTTGTGATTGGTAGGGTGGTTGTTGTGAAGAGGCCAAAGTATTATGTATAGGTTGTTGTTGATGAGATGGCTGAAGTAGCGTAGAGGTGTTTTGTAAAGGGGGTTGTTGGGTACCACCCGGAACATTCAGCTAGGATGCGCCTTGTGGAGGTAATTGAGGCAGAATGTTAGATTGGTGAACCTGTTGAGATGGTAGATTTGTGGTCCCAGGAGGTTGAAGCAATGTGGTAAAGGAGGTGCCCCCAATGTTGACTGTAGGTTGATTCGAAGGAGGGGGTGTTGTTAACGTTAATGGCAGAGGTTGTGGAACATTTTGTGGCATACCATAGGAAAAAGGATTATTGGGATTAGACACTTGAGGACCTCCCATAACTGAGGTCGAAGCGTGTGGGGGATAGTTAACCTGATAAAGGACAGCATTACCAAATTCAGGTTGATGCCAACCCTCAATTGGCAGAACATTAGGGAAGTATGAACCTTCTGGTGCATTTTGTGAACCTTGGAGTATGTTTGATGGGGCACCCCTATAGTTGGACAAGTCAACATTTGAGGGGGGTACACCCTTCTCAATTAGGTGGACCAATATTTCTTCCCCATATTTTTCAAGCAGGTGGTCAGTCATTTGCACATTGGCGGGATTACTAAAATGTTCCTCAAGTGTGAGTTCAGGTTGATTGGCCATACTATCTTCACCTTGTGGTGAGTTGTTCTAATTTTCGGTGTTAGAGTGCGATGAAGTACCATTATGAGGATCGTGAGGGATGTTAGTACCCTTGTTAGGATCTGATGAGATGTTCATTGTGTTGTTGGGATCTTGAGGGTTATTTGATTGGGCATTATGGGCTTGATGGTTGGCCATTTTCTTTGCCTGTGATTGGGTCTGAAAGGGCATGCAAATGTGCTATGAGTGGATTATAGGAATGCTTTTGGCGAATGATTTGATTGTGATTGGATGAGGTGTGATTTTGATAGGATTTGGATTTTGATCAGATTTTGTTTGGATATATTGGATTGGATCAGATTTGGATTTGGCAAGATTGGATTTTGATTGGATTATTAAGATCAATAGGATAGAATTGGTCGAACGGATGTGATTTGATTGATTGGACAATTTGATCGAATGATTGGTTTTGATAGGTTTGGATTATTGGATGGTTATGATTGGATGATGAAAGATGTGAGAGAGACCTTAAGTTTGATCAAAGGAAGTTACCCTTAGTGACCTAGAGCTTTGATTGATTAAGAGGATGATTATGACACCAAATCCACCTTAAGATAAGAATGGATTGATTGGGCCGACGATGATAACTTATGACACTGAATTCACCCCAAGATGGAAGCGAATTGATTGGGGTCGAAGTTAAAGACTAATAATCAAATTCAAGTGTTATGGTCAATTTGGGTAACCACTTTGTAATACAAGGTTAAGGCGGTTTGGTTATGAGTGGTGTTTGGTGATGTAAATGGTAAAATTATGATGTTCACTAGGTGATGGTATGGACTTTTGAATGGAATATGGGGAAGTTAAAATGAACGGGTGGAGTGAAGATGATTGTGGAGAATGAGTGGGGATTTAGAATGATTAAACAAAGATTTGGAATGATAAGATGGTGGTTTAAACTGATCAAATGGAGGTTTTGGGAGGATTAGAGTGACCAAACGGAGGCCTAGGATGATGAGATAATGGTTGGGAATGATTAAATGATGGTTTAAAGGCTAAACAGATCTAAATGGGGCGATTTCGGGTGTTCAGGAGGGAAAATCCGCCCCTCTGTAGCAAAAATTAGGGGCATTGACAACTTTCTGCAGTAAATCAGGGGTGCTTCTGCCTTTCTATAGCAAAACAGGGGGCGCTTCCGCCTTTTTGCAGTAAAACAGGGGCATTGCCGTCATTCTGCAGCAAAACAGAGGGCACTTCTGCCTTTCTACAGCAAAATAGAGGGCACTTCTGCCATTCTGCAGTAAAGCAGAGCTTGGTTTTGATGGCAATGGCTATGGCAAGAACTCAAAATGATAAAGTAAGGCCAAAGTATCAAAGATTTCACTGGTTTTTTCCAAAGAAAACACTTCAAGAAAGCACAATCCTATGATTAATGTTAAGGGTAAGGCCAGGAAAGGTCTTAATCTAGGATGCACAAGGCTTCTAGGGAGTCCTCGATATACTCTCAGTACGTGAGGCACAACCATGAACACCAGCCCGTCACAAGCGTGAGTCGGGAACTCCAACGAGATACTGAAAGGCTCAGACCAACTCTTCATGTCTATCTAGGTATCACCCTAGCTTCGACGCTCTGCCAATTACGACGTGACTGGATTAGGGTACAACTTTTATTCTCCCCCCTTTATATACCCCGCCGGTACGCGTGGTTGGAATCATCCCTTGGGGTGATGAAATCCCCAAGTAGGTCCCACTAAAAAAAAGAAGACACCAACCGCTTCCAACTACTCCCCAGGCTCACACGAAGTGCAAGGGGAAAGTGAAAACAAATTAATGCCCTCTTAGGTGACACAATAGTAGACAAGCACAACAAGTAATAAAGGTTACTTCCCCCTAATTAAACTATGTGCAAACAACAAGGATAGTTTTTCAAAAATTTGATCAAATAGATGGCCCTACAAGCAAATGTTAGCTATCTTCTCCTTCGTTCTTGGTCAATTACGCCATAATATGCTGCAGAACATTGGAAAAAAACACAATATCCTTGCCAAAATGATGTTAGAGGGTTATTACTTGAAGATAGCTAAAAACGAGAGCAAAAACAACGCTAAAATGACTGTTTTACCTTCAAAACTGTGTTGTTTTGGGGCGCTTCAGCGTTTCTGCAGCAAAACAGGGGCGCTTCTGCCTTTCTGCAGCAAGAATAGGGGTGCTAACAACTTTCTGTAGGGTGCTTCCACCTTTCTGAAGCAAAACAGGGGCGTTGACAACTTTCTGCAGGGCGCTTCCGCCTTTCTGCAGCAAAATCAGGGGGCGTTAACAGCTTTCTGCAGGGTATTTCCGCCTTTCTGCAGCAAAATCAGAGGGCGTTGATAGCTTTTCTGCAACAAAATGTTAGAGGAAAAGAGCCTTTCAAAAAATAAAAGGGCGTATCCGCCCCTCTGCAAGAAACTTTATCAGATTTTTGAAAAAAACAAAGTTGTATGCCCCACTGCAAGAAAGTGTTAGAAAATATCTTCTAAGGAAAATCATGTATCCACCTAACTGCAGCAAACTGTTAGAAATTTTTTTTTTAGATATAGGGTGCTTCTGCCTTTCTACAGCAGAAATAGAGGGCGCTTCCGCCTTTCTGCAACAAAAATAGGGGGCGCTTCCGCCTTTCTGCAGTAAAGTAGAGGGCGCTTCTACCTTTCTGCAGTAAAGCAGAGGGTGCTTTTGCCTTTTTGTGAACTTTTTCTGTAAAATACTTAACAAAAACGAAAATTAAATGCAAGAACCCGTTTGTGGGTGCCACCGGGCGTGCCAGAAATGTGTACCTTGGAATTTTACCCTATCTTAATGTGCAAAATAACTAAAAATGCAAGTGGAAAAATACTAAGAACACCTCAATGATTAGCCTAAAGAGTGATAAACAAGGAAAATAGATGAAATACAAACGTAAATCGATTATACCTTCCTTGTTGTTGAAGACTCCTTGGTTGGCCCTTGATTTTGATGGATTTGTGTGCTCCTTGGATGGCTTTTGATGTAACTAGATGCAAGATTGAATGTGCAAGATGATCAAAGTAGGTGGCTAAATGATAGTGAATGATTGAGAATGCAAATTGGCAGCATAAGGTTACTCCAAAATGAAAGTGTTGACAATGCCCTTGAGGAGGGGGTATTTATAGAAGAATTTAAATTCTCTAAAGAATTCAATGGTCAAGATTCATCCAACAAGGTCAAGATGAAGGGCTATGGTGAGTTGAGAACTCACAAGCCCTCACATCTTGAGATGTGGATGGTGAAGTGGCTAAGAGGAGATGAGGTGTAAGTGAGGTGGCTAAAAGGTACATGAGGTGGAGGAAGGACAAGTACCTTTCAATTTAGATGTCTAGACTAATATTAACTCATGCACCCCATATGTGGGTTGTAAACTTATCCTTTTACCCAGTCAAAGTTTGCATTGCATGGAAGATTTTATATGCTCAATAAGGCCGGATCTCACGTTACATATCAAATCTTATTAACAATTAGGAAAATAGTTATGAATTTTGAATTTTGTGTGGCTTTGTTTCCAATTCAATCATGCCTTTTAGTTCATCCATCACTACTATTTATGGTTGTTCCATTCAACTATCCCAAGTGTACTATTTCTACCAGTTATGTGGTTGTATTAACAAAGTTGAAATGTATTGTGTGGCCACTTACTCTTCATAAAAACTATCCTCCCCTTGCTTTCATGTGGTACTATAGCCTCTTCTCATGGCTTCCATCATGGATATTAAAACAACTATTAGTATTGCCTTTTAACTTGGTCAAAGTTTACTTCTTCATGTTGCGCTATAGTGTTTTGAAAATCTATTAAGACTTTGCTTCTAACGTGGCATTTTTTCCCCAAATTCTTTTTCAAGTTATGCATCTAATGTTGGTAGCTATATTTGTTTTAAAACAACCATTATTATAGTTGCCACTCATGCCTATGCATGACATATATACCACCATATGTGTGGCCAACTTGCTATTAAATATGGCTATCACATATGTTTAGAATAACAATAATATATTTAATATAACATATGTTTATATATTTATTTATATATATTATAATATATGTGTACATATGTTTATATATTTATTTATATATATTATAATATATGTGTACATATATTTATATATATATGATCAATCAATTATATATATATATATTATAGTCATTTAATTATATATGTATATATATTATACCATTATTTAAATATAATAGTTTATATATATTTTTATATAAACATATATATCCATATGAATGTTCACATATATATTACGTATTTACATATGAGTATACGTAGGTATTTCTATCTATTCACGCTCATACGTACATACATTCATATATATGCACCACCACATATATGCATATATATAATTGATATATACATAAACATTTATGATTTGGAGGATCTTCGTCAAAAATTAAAGTTTCTCATTTTTCTCTAGAATCAACATTATTAGGAAGAGGCCAAAATTCTAACTCCAACGCAACTCGAATGGAGTCAAACGGAGCTATGAAGCCCAAGATATGCTTGGTCAAACCTTGGTCAACGCAAGGCCTAGGTTAGAGAAAATAGGGTCAAAATTTGATATTGTCAAAAGTGGTCAAAGTTGGTGTCATCATGAAGAGATTGTCAAGAGCTTTCCGACAGTGTTTGTTTTGTGTAAATCAGACTCTGTTTGCCTGAGTTATGAGTAGTCAAAGGTCACAGTTGACTAGACTTAACTAGGTACAATGATGAAAATGATGTCATCATGTTGACATGGACCAACCTTGGTGTGAAACATGGCAGTCGAGTCATCCGTACGGATCAATAACATTCTGACACGTGGTAGCCCAATCAACAGACACGTCATCACCCAATCAACATACATGTCATTAGCCAGTTAGCATCGTCAGCGAATGATGGTCTGCCACATGGTAGCTCCTTGGCATGCCACATGGCACATTCTCCATCTTCTCCCTCCACCTACTCGGTAGTTGGGTTGTTTGATAAAATTAGTATGTGGGGGGATTCAATCCCCCCACCTTTCAACTCTAAATTTTTCGCTATGCCGTTACACCAAACTACCAGCACTTTACTATATACTGTGGCAGGTTTGTTTTGACAAGTAAACCATTCTAATTCAGTTGAAAAAGGCCGACAGGGGACTGGAACCCGTGACCCCGGCTGGCTAAAAGGAGTAGTGGTCGTTGAACCATCAAACCGAGTCTATGGTAGGTGTCGATTGATTTTGTTGAAGTATTGAAACCAAATGCCCCTTAATTTAAATAATTCCCTCCAAAAATAAAACAATTAAACTCCCTAAATCCATTTGAGGATTAAAATAAAAAACCTCCTAAACAATAAAATCCCAAATAAGGGATAGAAAGGGCTAAAATAAAATTTTCAAAATAGTTATATGGGATTTATTATTGATTTTATGTAAATAAGGGGAATTATGAAGGATTTTTATGTAAAAATGGGAGATAGGGGAATATTTGAAAATCATTTGGTTGAAGAACAAATTGAGTAAAATCCTTGTATAAAAAGGGGTAGTGTAGGATGGGAGAGGCTAAGTGGTGTCTTGGGATAATTATCTTGGTAAAATTTTGCTCATCCTGTGCTTTCAAGGAGATCGTTCTTGTGCACTTTGGAGGAGTTTTTCAAAATTTCTTTGTACCAGGGAGAACCTATGCTAGAATGATGTAACCATTATTCTAGAGAATTAATCAGATTGGTCCACTCATTTGAGAGGGGCCCAGAGATGTAGTCGTTCTTACGACGAACTCCGTTATCAATTTTGTTTGCGTTCTCTCTCTCATTTCTCTCATTCTGAATTTCATCACTTTTGTTATTTCAGTTTATTAATCATGTTCGTGTTTTAATTTCAATTATGTAATTTGGATTTCTTTCATTGTAATCATTTATGCATTCAATGCAATCATCATAGATCTGAAAAATAGATCAAATTTGGTATCAGAGCTTTGTTTTGACTAGTATTGCAGAATCAAATGCTAACACGCTCCAAGCTTCAAAGAGGCGAAGGTGAACTAGAAGAATACAATCCAAAGATAGACAAACGAAGGACTTTTCCAACAATGGACGAAACTAAAGTTAGGAAAAGTACTGAGCAAGATCTTGATGATAAGTCTTTTTAGTGAGCCTTTCTCGACATGAAGGCTATGGTGGAGGAGCTTTATGCAGAAAAGAAGAAGCATGAAAAGGGAAGTTCTTCGAAGTGAGAAAAGATGAAAGATCAAAAGGACAAAGAAGAGAAAGCTCTAGAAGCTCCATCTCCTCCATCTTCCCATTCTTCTCCATCTTCCCCTTCTTCTTCCTCTTCTACTACTGCTAGTCCTTTTAAAAGCAAGCCTAAGCCTATTATTAAACTAGATGTAAAATTTGAATTGCCTAAGTATTGTGGTGAGTTAAATGCCAAAAAGTTAGATGATTGGATTCAGCAAGTAGAAGTGTATTGTAGGATTCAAGGCCTAACAGAAGATGCTTCTATGATCCAGTTAGCCACTCTCTGGTTGGGAGGTACAACTCTCACCTGGTGGAAGAGTAGGACTCAGGAGGAAATTGCTCGCCATGGTAAGGTTAATATGACTTGGATGGAATTTACTGCTGCCCTTAAAAAATAGTTTTATCCTTTAGGTTATATGCAACAATTAACCATGAATTGGAAAACCTTTAGGCAAGGTAAGGGTCAGTCTGTCCAAGATTACACCCATGAGTTTAGAAAATGGGATATTGCTTTAAATGTTCCATTGTATACTCAGGATACATTACTCAAGTACATAGGTGGTTTGCATTCTTACCTAAGGCATACTATTCTAATGTTGAGTCCTAATAATTTGGATGAAGTGTCAGTCCAAGCCACTCATTTAGAGTCAAGGGGTAAGAATACTTTCAGTGATAATTTCTCAAAGAAACCATCTAAGTCTGAGGGGAAGTCTAAGGGTAAAGAAAAAAAAAAAAAGGAAAAGGAAAAGGAAAAGGAAAAGGAAAAGGGAAGAAGACAGCTACAGTTAAGAAGGAGGGTGATAAGCCCACATGCTCCCATTGCAAGAAAGAGGGGAATGATGACTCAAAGTGTTGGAAGCTTCATTTCAAATTAAGGCCGAAAAGATATGGAGGCAATAAAGGCAAGCAAAAGACTACTGTAGTGATTCAACAAGATCTTGGATCTGACTCTGGAGATGAAACTTAGATTGTTGCTATTGGGGTCCAAGGTAAAGGGAAAGGTATAATTTTCCCTTCTAATGCAAATGTTTCTAATGCAAATGAAAGTACAAGTAAAGTGTTTACTCCTAAAGCTGATAAATAATGGAATGAATTATTTCATATTCAAGTTGTAACCAAGCACACTAAGATTGACACACTATTTGATATAGGTTCTCAAGTCAACTTAATATCTAAAGAGGTGGTAAAGAAACTTAAACTAGCTACAACACCTCATCCAAATCCATATCCGCTTGGATGGGTTTGCAATGATGCTCAACTGTAGGTAACAAAACAGTGTAAATTGAAATTTGTTATCACTGCAAACTTTGTTGATGAGGTAGAAGTAGATGTTGTTCCTGTGGATATTTGTGGGCTTGTGTTAGGGAGTCCTTATCTATATGAAATAAAAGCAATCTTTTATAGGGGGAGAATAAGTATCATCTCTTTAAGGATGGGATAGAATACATTGTATGTGCACACAAAGTTAAGACTATTCTTGAACTAGTTAATGCTGGTCAGATGAAAAGGTTGGTCAATTCTAGTACAAACTTTGTATTAATGCTTGTAAAACCTAAAGAGGATGAAAAAGCTGAAGCATTTAAGGGGTGTGATCCTAAGCGTAAAATTGAGATGGTCAAAATAGTTTCTACTTATGATGACTTATTTTAGGAGCTAAAGGGGTTTCCACCTAAGAGAGAGATACAACATGAAATACAGTTGTAGCAGGATGTGCCTCTTCCAAACATCAACATGTACCATTTTATCAGTTTTGTAGAATGAGGAAATCAAAAAGCAAGTTTAGGAGTTGGTGGAAAAAGGAGTCATTCATCCTAGTACATCTCGTTGTGGTTCTCCAATTGTGTTGGTTCTAAAGAAAGATGGGTCTTGGAGAATGTGCATCGACTATCAAGCCATGAACAAGATAATGGTAAAGAAGAGATATCCTCTTCCTTGAATTGATGATTTACTTGATTAGTTAAAACATGCAATTTATTTCACTAAGTTAGACTTGCGTAGCAGATATCATCAGATAAGAATTGTAAAAGATGACATTTGGAAAATTGCATTTAAGACAAAACATGGACTTTATGAGTGGTTGGCCATGCCCTTCGGGCTTTGCAATGCACCAACTACATTTATGAGAGTCATGAATGATGTCTTTCATCCTTTTATTGATGATTTTGTCATAGTCTATCTAGATGATGTTCTTGTATTCAATCGAACTTGGGAAGATCATGTAAGTCATGTAAAGAATTTTTTTGATGTATTGAGAAAAGAAAAACTCTTTGTAAAGATATCCTTGGTGTACTTAGGCTATGTCATAGGTGGCGGTCAATTGAAAGTAGTCCCTACGAAGGTCAAATCTATTGTAAAATGGCCTAAGCCAAGTACAGTCACATAAGTTAGAAGTTTCTTAGGTGTAGTCTAGTACTGGAGGAAGTTCATTGCAAACTTCTCCTACATTGCATCACCATTGCACACATTGACCAGTACAAAGACAACTTTTTAGTGGGGAGGTCCACAACAGAAGGCCTTCAACACTTTGAAGGAAAAGTTCAACACAACACCAATTCTGGCTTTACTAGATTTACACCAACCGTTTAAGATTGAGATAGATGCAAGTGGATTTTCCATGGGAGCAGTGCTAATGCAAGGAGGTAAACCAATCTGCTATCACTTTGAAACCTTTTCAGGTGTAGTTATTAACTATCTTGCTTATGATAAGGAACTTTATGCATTAGTTCAAAGTGTTAAAAAATGGAAACACTACTTAATGGGAAAAGAAACTGTAATCCACACTGATCACCAACCACTTCAGTACTTGTACTCACAGTCTAAACTGCAACAAAGTAGGCACTTTAAGTGGATGGGTTTTCTTCAACAATTTCATTTGGTAATTAAGTACAAGAAAGGTGCCCATAATAAAGTGGATGTCTTTGTCTAGACCTCTATTATAGAATGTTTTGGGTGTCATCAGGCTGGTTCATAGTGCATTTGGGAAATTTTTAGAACAATATGCTAATGATGAGGCTTTGAGAGAATCCTATTTAAGCTCTAATTGAGGAGAGAACATGTAGAGAAAGATTGCTATGTGCAAGATAAATTGTTTGTATATTTGGGAAAGTTATGCATTCAAAAGATGAACAAGCCACAGGAGTAGTGACACATCAAATGAACATTCTGAGGACACTTTGGGAATTAGAAAAATAATATAGGCTCCAATTCTTGAGAAGTATTATTCTTGGCCTCCTTATGCAAGAAAGCGTGGCACAAGCACTGAGGGTTTATGTATTTAAGTAAACCTAATGCTTGGAAATTAGTTTATTACACACACCTCTGCATTTTCACATCTGAGTGGGAAGAGAGTGTGTGGGACTTTGTTGAGGGAGTTACCTATGTCTAGGAAGGGACATGATTATTTTTTTGTAGTAGTTGATTAGTTAAATGAAATCATCTTAATGCCTTGTAAAAAATGAGTTACTATTAAGTACGGTAACCAGGTAGCATAGGTTTGGGAACATTTTGGGTTACCTACTTCTATTGTATTAGATCAAGATTCTCGATTCCTAGGGGAATTTTGGTCAGCTTTGTGGGGACTCATGGACACCAGACTGAAGAAGAGTACAACCTTCCATCTGCAGACCGATGGTCAGACAAAGGTAGTGAACATGACAATTGTGCATCTACTTAGAGGCTACTGCAACAAACATCCTAAGTTGTGGGATGAGAGTCTTCATTATGTGCAACATGCTTTCAACCATGCAACACACTCTTCTACAAAGAAGTCTCCTTTTGATACTTGCTTCAGTTATGTGCCCAAAACACTGATGGATTTTTCTTTTGGGAAAGATGATGTTGAAGATGGACGCCATGATGTAGAGAAGGCTTTAACGTTCATCCAGAAAGTCCAAGCAATTCATTAGGCAGTGGAAGCACAGTTGGAGAAGTGTTAAGCCAAATACAAGGCTCGACATGATAAGCATCACAGTGATCACCATTTTCAGGTTGGAGATAGAGTTTGGTTACATATCAGCAAGGAAAGAATGCAAGGCGAAGGAAGGAAGCTCAAGCCAATTTGGTATGGCCCCTTTGAGATCTTGGAAAAGATCGAAACTAACGCCTTCCACCTTAATCTTCCTCCATACATGCACATCTATTCAGTTGTTAATGTTGAGAACTTGAAGTTGTATGAACCTTCAATGATATTGGATGAGGAGACTGATACTCAGGTTCCATCCATTGATGATCTTTCACCGGAATACATGTCAGAGTTGCCAGAGGATGTCATCCTAGACAGGAAAACCAAGAATTCACAAAGAGGAGTAGTTGAGTACCTTAGAGTGGGACTGAAGGGGATGAATCCAAGCAAGGAAAAATGGATGGAGATTGGTAAAGTGAGGGAACTTTACCCTCACTTACTTTCTGAGTAACCAGCTTTCAGAGGTCCAAAAGCTCTCAAGTGGGAAGGATTGATCCAGAGGATCTTCGTCAAAAATTGAAGTTGCTCATTTTTCTCCAGAATCAACATCATTAAGAAGAGGCCAAAATTCTAAATCCAACACAACTCGAACGGAGTCAAACGGAGCTACAAATCCCAAGATATGCTTGGTCAAACCTTGGTCAACATAAGGCCCAAGTTAGAGAAAAAAGGGGTCAAAATTTGACATTATCAAAAGTGGTTGAAGTTGGAATCATTGTGAAGAGTTCATCAAGAGCTTTTTGATGATGTTCGTTTCGTGCGAATCAGACTTCGTTTGCTTGAGTTACAAGTAGTCAAAGGTCACAGTTGACTAGAGTTGACCAAGTATAGTGATGATGTCAGCATGATGTCATCATGCTGACATGGACTAACCCTGGTGTGACATGTGGCAATCGATTCATTTGTATGGATCAATAGCATTTTGACATGTGGCAGCCCAGTCAGTGGACACGTCATCACCTAGTCAGCATACACATCATCAGCCAGTCAACATCGTTAGCGAATGATTGTCTACCACGTGGCACCTCCTCAGCATGCCACGTGGAACCTACTCCATCTTCTCCCTCCACCAGCTTGACAGTTGGGTCATTTGATTAAATTAGTATGTGGGGGGGTTCAATCCCCCCACCTTTCAACTCCATTTTTTTTGCTCTGCCATTACACCAAACTACTGACGCTTTACTATATACTGTGGCAGGATTGTTTTGACAAGTAAACCATTCTAATTCAGTCGAAAAAGGCCGGTGGGGGACTCAAATCCATGACCCCTAGCCGGCTAAAGGGAGTAGAGTGGTGTTTAGACCCTTGAACAACTTCAAAGTCCTATAGTAGGGTGTGGTTGATTTTTAATTTGGAAATTATAGATACCCAAATGCCTTTAATTTAAATAATTCCTCAAAATAAAACAATTAAAATCTCTAAATCCATTTTGAGGGATTAAAAATAAAAACCTCCTAAACAATAAAAGCCTGAATAAAGGATAGAAAGGGCTAAAATATTATCTTCAAAATAATTATATGGGATTTATTATTGATTTTATGTAGATAAGGGGAATTATGAAGGATTTTTATGTAAAAATGGGAGATAGGGGAATATTTGAAAATCATTTGGTTTAAGACCAAATTAAGTAAACTCTTTGTATAAAAAGGGCTAGTGTAGGATGGGAGAGGCTAAGTGGTGTCTTGGGAGAATTATCTTGGTGAAATTTTGCTCATCCCATGCTTTCAAGGAGATCGTTCTTGCACATTTTGGAGGATTTTTTCAAAAAAAAATTGTACCAGAGAGAACCTATGCCAGAATGTTGTAACCATTATTCTGGAGAATTAATCGGATCAGTCCACTCATTTGAGAGGGGCTTGGAGACATAGTCGTTCTTACGATGAACTTCGTTATCAATTTTGTTTGCATTCTCTCTCTCATTTCTCTCATTCTAAATTTCATCACTTTTGTTATTTCAGTTTATTAATCATGTTCATGTGTTAATTTCAATTATGTAATTTGGATTTCTTTCATTGTAATAATTTATGCATTCAATGCAATCGTCAGATCAAAATAGATCACAATATAAAGAGGTCTTTGTAGTTACAAAGAATCTTCTAAAGAGCACATATGAATGCATTTCAATCCTATAGAAGCTGACACAAAAATAATTGTAGAAAGAACATGAAAAATACTCTAAGACATGATGTTCATTGAAAACCTACATTACATTTTACCATCCCATCTACTAAAAAACCCTAGCTAACAACAATCTTATACACAAAGAAAAACAGAACCCACAAACTATAAACTTGTAAGCAGAATACATGAAGAAACAAAAACTTATGCATGGACAATGGGAGCCTTGAAACAAAACAAGTTAGACAATATAGAAAAGAATTAGATAGATACTTAATATATAGGAAAAGCTTGTGAGTCCAAAACTATGAAACACACACATATTTTGTGTGATTATTTTTTTATCAATGTCAAATTTCTTTTTCAATGGAGAGTTTTGTGCAATATTTTATATTGTTTTCAGTTATTTGATGAGAATATTTATTTTGTTTATTAATATCTTTTTTATTTAGATTTGAAGATTAAGGAGTATTTATTTTGTCCATGTCATTTGGGCACAATTTTACTTTCATCTTTTATTTGTACATTTCTACAAGATTTGGAATTTGGTGGATGTCAAGCAACATGTCATTATCTTCATCAATTGTGCACAACCAATTGAAATACAATCCTCTGATTAAAAAATTATTTTTGAGTTTATATAGGCTAACAAAAGAATTGATTAGTCACATCACCTTCAATATTATGGTGAGAAATGCATGAGGTCCATTTCAAGATCGTTATTCTTCATGTAATGAAGACTGAAAAATTGGTGTATTTTTAGTATAAAAGCTAGTAAATAATTTGAATTGAATTTGATTTTATTTACACTTAAAAATATGGATTGGTTTTAATCTTTAATTATTATTATTGTTTTAAATTAAATTTGTAAGTATAAAAATGATTTCATTTTACTAATTCTTTCAAATTAGTTGTTATGAATAGATTTGAATGTAAAATTTATTTACTTGTGTGTTAGAGTGTAGTATTTAAGGGTAAACTCCAATTCATTTAAAATAATCTAAAACAATTGAAGATTTTCAATATTTCATTATCACATACAAAGCACATCATATGTAGAACATTAACATTGCATCATTAACCATTCAAAACATTTATGAAAGAGTATTATTGAGATTTAATAAGGATGGCGGAGCACGAGTGGGGAGCCGCGAGTAGGAAAAGGATTTTTGAAAATGGTTGGGAGTAGATGAACAGGATTGTCATGTGAGTGGGATGTTTTGAGTAAGAAGAAAGGTGAGGTTGATCCGGAAGAGGCAGATTCCATAAAAAAAATTCTGGTGGACCCGGGAGGAAAGGATATTCCGGCTGCTAAATATATGGGTTCCCCTGACGGTCAAAAAAGTGAAAAATCTAAAGGCGTGGTGGGGACCGTTGGTGAAAATGGAGGCAATCGTAAACCTTGGGCTTCTCTATTTGGGGTTAAACCAAACGGAAAGTCAACATTCCCTCCAGTGCAAAATATCTCTGTCCCTGAGAAAGGTAAGTTTGCAATCTTTGTGCCTGATCTGTTAATTGATCATAACATTGCTTTAATGGAAAGAACCCTGGTGGGTAAATTTATGGGCCCTAGACCAAATATTGAAGTGGTTAGGGAGTTTTTCAAAAATAAATGGAGAACTTATGGAAAGTTTCAATGGCGGCGCTCCCAAAGGGATTTTTTGCTTTTGAATTCACCTGCAGGGAGAATATCTTGGCTGTAAGAAGTGGCGGTCCATGGGTAATAGGGAAATCCTCCCTGGCTCTTAAGAAATGGTCTTCAAATCTGGACTTATCGGATTCTATCTTTGAGAATGTCCCAGTGTGGGTTAGACTCCCAGGTCTCCCCTTGGAGTATTGGAACGAAGATGTCTTTTATGGCATGTCGAACTCTTTTGGAGAGCTTCTTTCTATTGACTCTATGACAGTTGCTAGAAAGAGGTTGGTATTTGCAAGAATATGTGTGGGGGTCTCTCAGAATGTTGACCTTCCTTCATCAGTTGAGATTCTTTCGAAGCTGGGCTCCTGGTCGCAGGCTATTGAGTTTGAAACTATTCCTTTTGCTTGCTTCAAATGTAGAAAATCTAGGCACTGGGCTAAGAAATGTCCTTTAAATGCCATCAAAGAAAAGGAGAATCCAGTTGGAACTTCTAAATCTGTATGGAGAAAGAAATCAGAAGGGGAATGCTTAGAGAATAAAGAGTCTAATGTTCATGGTATCTTAAAGAGGTTGGTTGTGAAATGGGGACTAAGTGTGTGGTTCCTCAGGAACCTCAGCGTAAGGAATTTGAGGACACCTTGATAACTAAGGAAAAAGGAGCAAGTGTGGGGCAGGCGGTTGGTGAAGAAAAGCAGAGTCAGGATGTTGGTCCTTTATTTCTAGAGACGAGCCCAGCTGAGAATATTGATGGGAATCTGGGCTTGGAGGACATACCTATCTAGGGTTTGTCCTTGGAACTTGATATTCCTCTTCTGCTCCCTTCCTCTGAAGGTTATTTTCCTTCGGGTGTAGATCCCTTAACGGTTCCTAATTCCCTAGAACTAGTTAAGGAATCCTATGATAATTAGGGCCAAGCTACTGAACTTTCTAGTGATTACTCAACCTATCATTTGAATGGCCTCATGGACACATTACCTTGGGAGCAAAGACTTCTATCTGATAAGGAGTGGGAATCTAGTAAAGAGATGGAAAGTCAAGAAGATACTGATAGAGAGGAGGTTTTATCCAAGAAAAAGAAGAAAACAGATAAACAAATGAATACTCCAAGTGGTATCTCTACTAGGTCAAGAGCCAAGGCAGACTGTGGAGCAACAAAGAACTCTCGTAGAAAAAGATCTACTAAATGGACAAGAGAGCATAACAGTTTTCAGGATATTGCGGATGGCTTTTAGAAAACCATCCTGGAGTTTCTCCACTCCCCTAGAAAATGATGAAGATCATGTCATGGAATATAAGGGGACTTAATAATCCCCATAAGCAGGATGTTCTGCGCAATTTTGTTAGAGATCATAAGCCAGATATTCTCCTTATTCAGGAAACTAAAATGTCGAAGGAAAAAGTGGAAAAGATAAAATTGTTTCAGTACTGTAGTATACATGGAAATAACTCAAATGGTGCTTCAGGAGGTATTGCCACTTTCTAGAATAGTCATATTATCAAAGGGGATCCGATTTTGGAAGGATTGAACCACATTGCTACTAGATTCACCCACATTAGGGACAATTTCAGTTGGATTCAATCAAATATCTATGCTCCCAATGGAAAAGGTACCAGAAAATCTTTTTGGTTGGATCTGACTGTTTTTCGAAGGATTTTTAACAGCAAATTTTGGGTTGTCATGGGAGACTTTAATACTCCCTTACTGAATGAAGAAAATTTTTGAGGATCCCAGATCAATGCGGAAAGTAAGGAGGATCTTCAGAACTTTATCAGTAATCAGGCGTTGATTGATCTGGATTTGCAAGGCGCTTCCTATACCTGGTCGAATCGCAGAAATGGTATTGATCTGATCCAGGTTAGATTAGATAGAACTTTAATTTCTGACCAATGGTTCTTAAACTATTATTGTTCTCTTAAAGCCCTTTCAAGGATTGGATCCGACCACTTTCCCATAAGTTTTGTTGCAGATCCTTTAAAGATAAAGAAAAACATCCCCTTCATATTAGAAAAAATGTGGCTTTCCCATCCTCTTTTTAAAGAGGAAATTAGGAAATGGTGGAACATTAATATCTCTGGGACAACTATGTTTAGAGTTGCCAAAAAACTTAGGGAAGTTAAATTCAATTTAAAAAATGGAAAAAGGAGTCTTTTGGTAACATTTTTAGGATTAAATTTGATCTTCAAATGGAGTTGGGGGAGATCCAAAATAAAATCCAGAAGGAAGGATACTTGAATGATATTAAGGAAAAAGAGAACGAGCTCCTTATTAAGATGCACAACATCATTTCTAAAGAAGAGGAGTTTTGGAGAAAAAGATCTAGAGCTTTATGGTTATTCGCTGGTGACAAAAATACTACGTACTTTCACTTATCGGCCTCAAAACACAGGGCGGTTAACAAAATCTCTCTTATTGAAGCTGATGGAAATCGGTTTGAGGAGGAGGAGGACATTAGAAGGCAAGATATTATTTTCTTCAAAAATCTTCTTTCTGAGAATGAGGAAATTAACCAAAATGATCAGGATCATTTGATAGAGGCTATACCTAATGTGATTAATCCAGAAGATAATTCAAAGCTGACTGCTATTCCCTCTAGTGAGGAAGTTAGGAAGGCTACCTTTTCCTTTAAAGGGAGTAAAGCTCTGGGTCCTAATGGGTTTCCTATGTTCTTCTTTCAATGGTTTTGGGAGATTGTTGGAGAGGATGTGGTGAATGCTGTTAAAGAATTTTTTGGGTCCAGAAGTCTCCTAAAAGAGTTAAATGCTACTTTTCTGGTCCTTATTCCCAAGAAGCCTAGAGTGGTGGACTTTGATGCTTTTAGACCCATTAGCCTCTATAACTCTATCTACAAAATCATCTTGAAGGTTATGACTTCCATATTTCTAATACTATTGCCTACTTTGATTTCACCTCAACAGAATGGATTTGTCCCTGGCAGACAGATCCTTGATTCAATAGTCACAGTGCATGAGAACATCCATTCCCTAGTGGAGTCAAAGACTGAAGGCTTCCTCTTAAAGCTTGATATATCGAAAGCCTATGATAGAGTTGACTGGAAATTCTTGTTTAAAATTTTAAAGGCGTTTGGGTTCAGTAACAGGGTTCTTCAATTGGTGGAGCAGCTTGTGTCTATAGCTTCAATCTCTGTCATGGTTAATGGATCTCCCTCAATTTTCTTTCAAAGCTCCAGAGGACTAAGACAGGGAGATCCTATTTCTCCTATTTTATTTACTATTAATATGGCTGAAAGTCTTGGAAGAAATTTGAAAAGGCTAATAGATCAAAGATCCCTCGTTGGTCTTAAACCATCTTCTAGCAATTTGATCAGTTCTCATCAACAGTTTGTTGATGATACCATGCTCTTGGGCAGATCTACTGTTTCAGAGGGAAAGACTTTGAAAAATCTATTGGATGCGTATGGGAGGGCGTATGGCCAGCTGATTAACAAACAAAAAAGCTCTCTCTTCTTCTTTAATACTCCTGAATACAAACAGAATAAAATTGTCAGAATCCTAGGTTGCAGGGTGGAGTCTTTACCTGCCACCTATCTAGGTTTACCTTTAAGCCTTAAACCCCCGGAGTCCTTTTGGATTTCGTTGGTTGGGAGGTTTAGCAAGAAGCTTGCTGGATGGAAAGGAGCTCTTCTAAGTCAAGCCGGTAAATTACAGCTCCTCAAAGCTACTCTTTAGAATCTTCCGATTTATGTCTTAAGCCTTTTTAAAATCCCTGCCAAGTTTGCAGATACTATTGAAAAGATTCAAAAAAGATTTCTTTGGTCGAGTGTTGAAGAAAGAAAAAGGTTGCCTTTAATAGGGTGGGATTTAGTGTGGAGACCTAAAAAGGCCGGTGGTTTAGGTCTTAGAAAAATCAGAATGGTTAACAAGACTCTTCTTGCTAAACAAATTTGGAGACTATTTTCATCCTCAGGGGAATGGACTGAAATTTTGATAAGCAAATATTTGGAGAATAACAGATCTCTTACAATCATGATGGAATCTCATCTTCTACCCAGAGGTTCAACCTGTTGGAATAACTTGATTGCTGGTAGAAAAGTGGTTGAAATAGGAGTGGGTTGGCAAGTCAGGAGTGGAAACCAAACAAGATTTTGGGACGATAGATGGTTGTTCAAGGAGCCCCTTGCCAAAATTGAACCTTTTTGCGGGCGGGCTGAGATTTGTAAAGCTCTCTTTGGTTCGTATGTTAAAGATTATTGGAAGAATGGAAAATGGGTGGATCTATGTCTTGTTAGTCAAGTTCTTACTCCTGTTCAATCCTCCCTGCTGGCTATCAGACTTTGCCATGATCAGACAGAAGGTTGTCTTGTTTGGAAAGATGAAACCTCGAGTAACTACTCTGTTTCATCGGCTTTTTCCAGGCTGTTTTCTGCCCAGGTTCCCCCCCCTTTTTGTTCGAATGCTTGGATCAAACACCCTTTACTTAAAGTTAACATCGTCTCTCGGATCCTTCTTCAAAACAAAGTGCTCACGGTTGATAATCTCTGCAAGCGAGGTTTTCAAATACCCAATAGATGTTATCTCTACAAGATGGAGGCAGAGTCAGTTTGTCATTTGTTTCTTCATTGTCCATTTGCTACCTCGATTTGGGAAAAAATTCTCTGTTACTAGAAATTCTCTTGGGTGTTCCCCTCGTCAATTGAAGACTTTTTCATCCAATGGAAAGCCCCTACTCACAACCTAGCACTACAAAAGCTGTGGGATTTTTCCTTCCCTCATGTTGCTTGGGGTCTTTGGAAAGAACGAAACAATAGAATTTACAGGGATAAAGAATCTTTGGAGGTCATAGTGTTTGACAAAATAATCAGATTAATGAAAGAAAACTTCAATGCAATCCCCCAGAAGGATTGTAATCTCAAGAAAGTGGCTTGTTCTTCCTATGATCTAATGATTGCTAAGGAATGGAAAATTAGTTATGATATTTCCTGTGCTCCTAAACATGCTAAGAAGGACAGGGAGGGTGTCTGCTGGACTTTTCTGCCTAACGGTTGGATCAAAGCCAACTTTGATGGGGCGGCTAAAGGCAATCCTGGTGCGGCGGGATGTGGCAGAGTTACAAGGAATTCTTTTGGCAATTTTCTAGGTGCGATTGCTACCCCCTTGGCTCACAAACCAATCATTTGCCTGAGGCTGATGGAGATTTCATGTAATAAACTTGGCTCATAGTTTGAATTTTAAAAACCTTTGGCTTAAGGGGATTCAAAAAATATTATTGAATGTCTTTTAGGTAGGTCCCCCCCCTCGTGGACCATAAAGTCTTGGATTGATGATGCTATTTCGACCTTAGCTAAATTTGATAATATAAAGATATCCCATGCCTATAGAGAAGCCAATGTTGTGGCGGACTTTTTTGCGAATGAAGGGGTTATAAGTAAAAGACAGTGCACATGGCTGAATATCAATGATTTAGGTGTTGATGTTCGAGCCTTATTGAACTATGATGCGTCACATGGGAAAGATGTGTCACCTCAATCATGATGATAGAACGGGGTAAGTACATCACTATCATAAGATTGCATGGGGTTGAGCTAATTAGCTTGTCTTGTAAGTTTGCATGGCATGCTTTGTGGGCTCACAGGCTTGGCGGGACCATTTTGCACCAAATTTTTGTCTCTGTCTGCATTAATGTGCTTGCTAAAATGGGAGGAGAAAGAAAAAGAGTTGAGCCGGAAAGCTTCGAGATGCACACAAGAAACACTAGAGTGTGGAACAAAGTTAAAAGTGGGGGTTTACTCCCTTTTTCTGGAGAAACTCCATGGGTCTAATCAGGAAGCTACAGAGCTTTTTGAGAAGAATTGGAACAATGGTGAAATAACCCTTTTTGGCAAGAAAGTTAAG
>VDFB02047144.1:45168171-45217987 GCA_007258455.2 Sequoia sempervirens
ACAAGACTTCGGGGATCTTGGTGGGTACTATGTGGGACAACCAAGAAGATGCAATCAAAGAAAAGATCAAGGTATGCCCCTATGTGGACCAATCAAAACATGCCATAGTATGATGGATTATGGTGGCCTTAACAAGTGATGATAGGGAGCTCAAATGATAAACAAAAATCAAAAGCATCAAAAGATCGCAATCAATTTCAAGTGTCTGTTGCCATAGGATCAAGATAATAGATGGGATTGATGAGGTCTGTTAGGAAGGATGCATCCTATTGAGACCTATGATGAATACTAAGTCAAAAGATCGATATGATGTAGGATATTCAAAATTGATTGGATTTGTTGATACAAGTGGATCTTGTTTGTTAAGAACCAGTTAGATAAGGGCATAGCTTGACGACACGACACAAGGGAGACAACCTAAAGACCTAGGGGCTCGAGGGCCAATCAGAGATTAGCCTTGCCTACATGAAAGCGTAGAGCCCTCGTAGTTCATGGAAAAAGACTATGGATAAAGTGGAAAGAAGACAATGGTGACTGATAATGAAGGACACAAAACATGATAGACAAATGCCTCAGGGGAGGATCAAATGACCAACCTTGCCTACGTGAAAGCGCAGGGACAACGTAGTTTGATGAAAAGACCATGGATAAAAGCGAAAGGGGACTAGTGAAGACAAAGTGATGGAGGACCAAAACAAGTTGATCCTAAAATGCCCTGGGAGAAGATCGAATGATTAGCCTTGCCTACGTGATAGCGCAAGGGCAACGTAGTTCGACGAAGGATGAAAGTGACGCAGGAGGATGAGATCTAGATGGAGACCAACACGATGGATGATCCTACATGATGGCACAGACTGACCGACAAAGGGAATGAAAGACATAAGCTTAAAGTGGGATATAAAAATTCTCAAGATGAGGGATAGGCAAGAGGGGTCATCCAATGCTCAATCAACAAATACCAAGCGGCCTAGGCTGAGGTGGGTGAGGATGATAGTGCAGATGAAAGCATAAAATAACTAGGATGTTAGGTAGATAATGATTAAACGCTCTACAGATGATGCCTGTTACCAGGGTTTCACCATCTATACTTATCCAAGGCGCCACCAAGAGGTGGTTTTCACCATATGACAGATTTATTTATTTTTACTATTTTTTGGATTTTTTTTATTACTTTTTTGATTTTCTGATTTAGGTGGAGTTACCAAGCGGACTTAGGCGTAGAACCTCTTCAGATGGAGGATATTGATGGGTTCATCAAGGGGATCTCCTTCAAGAGTAGTCAACTTGTAGGCCCCAGATCCATATTTGGCGGCTATGATATAAGGCCCTAACCAGTTTGCCTCAAATTTTCCCTTTTTATCACGATCCGGTTGAGTGCGTTGGTTTTCTTTGAGGACAAGCTCACCAACCTGGAATTGTCTAGGACATACCTTTTTATTGTAATAACATTTGAGGCGATTTTGGTATGCTTGCAGGTGATCATAGGCTTTTATTCTTCGTTCGTTCAGTAATTCTAGCTGTGCAAGTCGTGCAACACGGGCATCTTCTTCGTTGATAAGATTCTTCAGAGAAACCCTCAGTGATGGGAGTTCAACTTCAATTGGCAAGATGGCTTCAGCACCATATACCAAAGAATAGGGGGTGGCGCTTGTCGGGGTGCGGATGGATGTATGGTATGCCCAAAGGGCAAGATGAATATGGAGGTGCCAATCTCGTCCAGTGTTATTGACAACCTTTTTGAGGATGCGGATGAGGGTCTTGTTGGTTGCTTCTGCCTGACCATTGCCTTGACGGTAATAAGGCGTTGACCAACTATGCTGGATATGGAAGGTGTCACAGAGGTGTTTCATGGCTTGGTTTTTGAAGGGTTTTTCGTTGTCAGAAATGATGGTGGATGGGATACCATATCTGCAAAGAATATGGTAGAGGATAAATTTAGAGATTTGGACACCGGTGATTTGTGAGTGGCATTACTTCCACCCACTTAGTGAAGTATTCGATGGCGGTAATTATGAATGTATGGCCATCGGATGATGGTGGGTAAATCTCGCCAATTAAGTTGAAACCCCATTGAGAAAAGGGCCATAGTGCTAGGAGGAGCTGAAGATCTTGTGCTGGGGCGTGAATCAAATCTGCATGTTGTTGGCATGGAAGGCACTTCTTCACGAATTCACAAGTATCATGTTCCAATGTAGGCCAATAATATCTAGCCTGTAGGATCCTTTTGGCCAGAGCCATACCATTTGAGTGAGCTCCACAAATACCACCATGTACTTCTATTAGTGCCACGCAGGCTTCAGTCTCATTCAGACATCTAAGGAGGATTCCATCATACCTGTGACGATAAAGCGTATCACCAACAATGATGTATTGGGAAGAGCAATGGATAAAGGATTTGCGTTGGTTGCGTGTAAGTTCTAGGGGTATGATATTATCACAGAGATAAGTGTATATGTCTTGATACCAAGGTGAGATACCAAGGCTAGGTGGGACCTATAATATCGCACACCATATCAGTCTCAGGAATATCATATGCAGGGATTAAAAGTTGTTCAACAAGAAACTCACACTCTGTTCGGTCTTTAGGCATGTCAATCAGGGAACCAATAGTGGCCATTGCATCTGCCACTTTATTCTATACCCGAGGGATTTGGTCAAACTATATGAAGGTGAAATATTTCTTGAAACCATCCACCATGCGTTTATAGGGTAACAGTTTATCATCTTTCATGAGGAATTCATCATTAACTTGTCTAATGACTAGCAAAGAATCACCAAAGACTTTCAAATGAGTTATGTGCCATTGCTTTGCAATTCTGAGGCCGGTGAGGAGAGCTTCGTACTCTGCCATATTGTTGGTACATGGGAATGCTATCTTGAATGATTTGGGGATGTAGTCACCTTGAGGGGTAACTAATAAAATTCCTGCCCCAGATCCACTATGAGTGTATGAGCCATCGAAATATAGCGTCCAAGCTGGTGCTTCTGTAACTGTGTAGATTTCTTCATTTGGGAATTCAGTGTCTAGCTGGTAGGCATCTACTAATAGTGCTTCACCAATTGATCAGCGATGACCTGTCCTTTTATGGCTTTTCGCTCTACATATTCTATGTCAAATTCACTTAGGAGCATGACCCATTTGGCCATGCGGCCAATCAGAGTGGTTCTAGATAACAAATACTTCAAGGGGATCAATTTTAGCATTAATTTGACTGGATGGCTTGAGCATATAATGACGGAGTTTCTATGTGCTGAAGACTAGTGCAAGACAAGCTTTTTCCATGGGGGAGTAATTTAACTCATAGCCGACTAGTGTTCGACTCATGTAGTAGATTGCCCTCTCTTTGAATGACTCATCATGTTGTGCCAACAATGCCCCCAGTGCGACTGAAGTAGCAGAGATGTAAAGCAGGAGGGGTTTTCCTGGAATAGGCGGCATCAAGATCGGTGGATGAGCTAAATATTCCTTAATTTTATCAAAACCCATCTGACACTGCGGGGTCCATCGGAAGGTGGAATCTTTCTTCAAAAGATGGGTGAATGGCTGACATTTATTTGCTAGCTAGGCTATGAACCGACGGATGGACTGCATCTTCCCTTGGAGGCTTCTTAACTGCTTTATATTGCATGGAGGTGGCATGTCCAAAATAGCCTTTACCTTGGCGGGATCAACTTCAATACCCCTTCGGGAGACTATAAAACCCAATAATTTTCCTGATGTGACCCCAAAGACGCACTTTTTTGGATTTAGCCGCAACTTGTAATGTTCTAACCGTTCAAAGATCTACTTCAAGATAGTAGGATGTTCTGCTCGTGTTTTTGATTTTCCTAGCAAGTCATCGACATAATCCTCCATGATGATATGGATGAGGTCATGGAAGATGACCGTCATCGCTCTCTGATATGTTGCCCCTGCATTTTTGAGACCAAAGGGCATAACATTGTAACAAAAAGTACCCCAAGGTGTTGTGAAGGTGGTCTTATGTTGGTCTTTAGGTGCGATTAGAATTTGATTATAACCAGAGAAGCCATCCATGAGTGATAACATCTCATGTCCTGCTTTGAGGTCGACCAACATGTCAATGTTAGGCAAAGGGAAGTCATCTTTTGGGCAGGCCTTATTAAGGTCCCTGAAGTCTGTGTAGACCTGAATGTCTCCATTTGGTTTGGCAACTGGTACTATATTGGAGATCCACTCAGAGTAGTCAATTGGCCTAATAAAGCCTGCCTCTAGTAACTTTTCCAATTCCTTTTTGACTAGCAATGCGACTCTTGAGTTTTTGTTTGACAGGCTTGGCATCTGGGCGAACATCTAGATGATGAACCACTAAGGCAAGGTCTAAGCCTGGCATGTCTGAATATGACCAAGCAAAGTTGATGATTCCTTCTCGGAGTAGCTGTGTGATGACTGAATACTCCTGTTCTGGGGTGACTTAGCCACATAGGTGATTTTAGGATTTTCAACAATTCCCAGATTAACTTCTTGAGTCTCTTCGATTAGAATGGATGATCGGGTGGATAATTGAGTTCCTACAAGGGGAAGATGAACATCTCCATCTTCTAGCTCCTCTTTGAGGTTTTCGCCATTGGATGCATCCTTTATTGTTACTTTTTCAAGGTCAGGAAGTGCCTCAGGGAGGTTTTCACTAGATGACCGTTTTTTACTTTTCTTATTCTTATTTTTGGGACTGGAGTGTTCATCCTCCCCCAATCCCATAAGGTTGACATATGTATCTGCAGACATATTGACAGGTATGGTATTACGTAGGTCCCAATCAATAAGCTCAGGGTGAAAAAGGGATAGGCTAATAGTATAGACGGATAAGCATTTGAACATGAATGATAAGTCGGTGTGATCGACGTCATCGTACGCATGTATGATGGATTCCTCCTTGGGTATGTCTTCCAATGAACCATTGTCCACGGTGATACTATTGGAAGTATTAGGTGATGTTGCAGGCCTTTTCTATTTTTTGTCATACCCAATGCCTATGTTTTTTGGTAATTTTGGTGTATCAATAGGTTGCAACCACCCCTGTTCTTCTTTACCTAGGCCCCTACCTTGGTAGTTATATTTTTTGGCAAACTTAGCTGACCACGGATATGCTTCCTGAAAATATTCCTTTAGAGGAGGGTCCAGCTGGGGTTCTTCTCGATAGACCCATTGGCTTATGTCCTCTTCTGGTGCATCTATCTTGACACTTGGGGATCTGAAAGTGGTGGTAGGGATGTCTTTACCACTGAAGGTGATAGTCTTGTCTTCCTTTTGTGTAGCATGCGAAGGTTGACCATACTCGTGTGGTGGCGGTGGCATGGTTGCTACATTGAGAGCTGTATGATTTCGTATTCACCACACCCTTTGTCAATGATCTGGACTTTGGTGATCATAGGATCTATGGTGGAGGATGAAGTGGTCATCACGGTGGAGGGTGGATTAGCGGATGATGAGTGGGATGCCCCCATTTCAACCCTGGGACAATAATGTAAATGGGGAAATGACGCTTCTAAAGCGCGACAATATTCAAATGGTTGGGGGTCAGCATAGATGGTGACTTCTTGTCTGTTGATTCGGGGAATTTTAGGCACTGATGGTACGTGGAGGGGATGGCTTGCATAGCATGGAACCACAGGCGGCCAAGGAGGAGATTGTACAGTAAGTCCCAGATCAAGGACATGACAGGTAGTATACTGAAGCACAGGTCCCACTTGGATAGGAAGACTGATAATTCCCTCTGAATTTCTTTCTGCATTATCATAGGCTTTGATTGTGATGATCTGGTTATTTAAGTCTGCTTGAGTATACCCCACCTGTTTTATGAATTTCAAAGTACACAAATTGAGGGCAGAGCCATTATCTACCAAGACCCTTTTTATTTTATGGCGAGCAACCACGACTTCGATATGTAAGGGGCGATTATGATTGACATCAATGTTTGGCATATCATTTTGGCTAAAGTGCAGGTGATGAGACAAAGCCAAGTGTCCCACCAAAGCTTGGAATTGCGTGGGGTCGATGTCATTTGGCACATGGGTTTCCTGCAGGGCTCTATTGAGGATTTCTTGATGTACCGGGGAAGACTTAAGCAAATCCAGGATGGATATATGAGCAGGGGTCTTTCTTAAGTGATCAAGGATGTTGTACTGAGAGCTTACAGGAGTTGAGTGGGTGGGTGCAGAGGCTGCAGGGACAGTGATGCAGGCTCGTCGTGTAGTAACAACACATTGAGGGTCTTTGGATTTAACATGTATCATGGATACCTGGGGTTCCACCTGCTCAATATAATGAATAACACCCTCGTAATTGAAGGGCACATTCTTGTAACTCACATTATTTGTGCTGTTTCCTTGGGGATTACTGTTAGATGTGCTTGGGCCTTGATTATGGTTCGAAAAGGCATTTTGATATATCTGTAATTGAGCATTGGATGACGAAGCTTGACTGGGGTCAACCTTGATATCACCTCGATCAATGAGATCTTGAACGTAGTTTTTCAGACCTTGACACTTATTCAAAGAGTGTCCCTTGATTTTATGGAACTCACAATACTCATTTTCTTTAAACCATGCGGGCTTGGGTTTGGACTTGTCAAATGGTTTGGTGACATGGTACATGATGGGGTAATTGATTTGTAGCAACTTATTAAAAACAACACTCAGAGGCTCTCCCAATTGGGCGTATTGATGTTTGGTGTTCCCCTAATTGTTCTAGTTTGACTATTGAGGAGGACGAGGTGTCCCCTGTGGTACAGATATGGCATTGGGTACAGACGGTTGTTGTTTTTGGGACGTATTAGCCACTTGGACGTGTTTAGTGTCTATCACGCCGTCATTCATTGCATTCTTGTTCTTGTTCCAGAATCGTGGTTTATCAGCAAATGACCTCTCTTTATCATGACTGTGTATTTTGATGTGTCCTTTGGCAATAGGGGTATGTTCAAGGATGGGTCCCTTTTCTACTATTTCCGCGAAGGTGTTGACACAATGTAACCTAAAATTATGGGCCATGTCAGGATGAGAGTTTTCCACGAAAAGAGTGACCATGTTTTTTTCTTTCAGAGGGGTCTTCATTCAACTTGCTAATGCACACCACCATTGTAGGTAGCTGGTAAAGGTTTCTCCATCACGTTGTTTCTCTTTGAGGAGATCTAAGGTGTCTGTATCCTTCTCCAAATTGAATGAGAAGTAGGATACAAATTTTTCTGATAGGTCCGCAAAAGTTTTTATGGACCCCTTTTCGAGATTCATGAACCAATCTAGGGCGTGGCTTGCCAAGCTTCGTGGGAACAAGCGCAAGAGATAGTTGTCATTGTACATGACTTCTTGACACTGGGAATAAAACTCCTGCAAGTGAGCATTAGGTTCTTTATTTCCCTTGTATTTGTCAAATTTTGGTATCTCGAAATGTTTAGGAAACGTGATTAATGAGATGGAGGGATCAAATGGATATGGGCATATGTCTTCAAATTTGAATGATTGTTTGGTAGCCTCGGCTTGAAGGTCCTTAAGTGCGGCTTTCATTTCCAACAGATCCGAGCTAGCGTGTGGCGGGTTGGGGGGATATTGATGATAGGATGATAAAGGATCCTACTGAAAGGGCGTCAGATTGTTGAAATACGGATTTGGATGATTGGATGATGATATGGCTTGCTGGTAAGACGAAGGATTTTGTTGATACGAGGGTTGTTGTTGTGGGGTATAGTACAGATTTGTTTGATAAAAGTGTGGGGTAGGTTGTTGAGGAACTTGGATGGGACGTTGCGTGTTGGTTTGTTGGTGTTGAAGGTATTGTTGTGATTGTTGGGAGGTCACATAAAGCGGTTGTTGGTGAAATTGTTGTTGATTGTGATAGTAGTAGTGTTGGGGAGGTTGTTGTTGTGACGTCAAATGTTGTATGGGCCGAGATGGGATATTGTGTTGTGGTTGCGCTTGGGGACGCAAAACGGATGCAAGAAAGGGGGATATGGGCTGAGCAATAGGTCGAGATGGATTGCCTTGTGATTGGTAGGGTGGTTGTTGTGAAGAGGCCAAAGTATTATGTATAGGTTGTTGCTGATGAGATGGCTGAGGTAGCGTAGAGGTGTTTTGTAAAGGGGGTTGTTGGGTACCACCGGGAACATTCAGCTAGGATGCACCTTGTGGAGGTAATTGAGGCAGAATGTTAGATTGGTGAACCTGTTGAGATGGTAGATTTGTGGTCCCAGGAGGTTGAAGCGATGTGGTAAAGGAGGTGCCCCCAATGTTGACTATAGGTTGATTCGAAGGAGGGGGTGTTGTTAACGTTAATGGCAGAGGTTGTGGAACATTTTGTGGCATACCATAGGAAAAAGGATTATTGGGATCAGACACTTGAGGACCTCCCATAACTGAGGTCGAAGCGTGTGGGGGATAGTTAACCTGATAAAGGACAGCATTGCCAAATTTAGGTTGATTCCAACCCTCAATTAACGGAACATTAGGGAAGTATGAACCTTCTGGTGCATTTTGTGAACCTTGGAGTACGTTTGATGGGGCACCCCTATATTTGGACAAGTCAACATTTGAGGAGGGTTTGACACCCTTCTCAATTAGGTGGGCCAAGATTTCTTCCCCATATTTTTCAAGCAGGCGGTTAGTCATTTGCACATTGGCGGGATTACTAAAATGTTCCTCAAGTGTGAGTTCAGGTTGATTGGCCATACTCTCTTCACCGTGTGGTGAGTTGTTCTGATTTTCGGTGTTAGAGTGCGATGAAGTACCATTATGAGGATCGTGAGGGATGTTAGTACCCTTGTTAGGATCTAATGAGATGTTCATTGTGTTGTTGGGATCTTGAGGGTTATTTGATTGGGCATTTTGGGCTTGATGGTCGGCCATTTTCTTTGCCTGTGATCGGGTCTGAACGGGCATGCAAATGTGCTATGAGTGGATTATAGGAATGCTTTTGGTGAATGATTTGATTGTGATTGGATGAGGTGTGATTTTGATAGGATTTGGATTTTGATTAGATTTTGTTTGGATATATTGGATTGGATTGGATTTGGATTTGACAAGATTGGATTTTGATTGGATTATTAAGATCAATAGGATAGAATTGGTTGAACGGATGTGATTTGATTGATTGGACAATTTGATCGAATGATTGGTTTTGATAGGTTTGGATTATTGGATGGTTATGATTGGATGATGAAAGATGTGAGAGAGACCTTAAGTTTGATCAAAGGAAGTTACCCTTAGTGACCTAGAGCTTTGATTGATTAAGAGGATGATTATGACACCAAATCCACCTTAAGATAAGAATGGATTGATTGGGCCGACGATGATAACTTATGACACTGAATTCACCCCAAGATGGAAGCGAATTGATTGGGGTCGAAGTTAAAGACTAATAATCAAATTCAAGTGTTATGGTCAATTTGGGTAACCACTTTGTAATACAAGGTTAAGGCGGTTTGGTTATGAGTGGTGTTTGGTGATGTAAATGGTAAAATTATGATGTTCACTAGGTGATGGTATGGACTTTTGAATGGAATATGGGGAAGTTAAAATGAACGGGTGGAGTGAAGATGATTGTGGAGAATGAGTGGGGATTTAGAATGATTAAACAAAGATTTGGAATGATAAGATGGTGGTTTAAACTGATCAAATGGAGGTTTTGGGAGGATTAGAGTGACCAAACGGAGGCCTAGGATGATGAGATAATGGTTGGGAATGATTAAATGATGGTTTAAAGGCTAAACAGATCTAAATGGGGCGATTTCGGGTGTTCAGGAGGGAAAATCCGCCCCTCTGTAGCAAAAATTAGGGGCATTGACAACTTTCTGCAGTAAATCAGGGGTGCTTCTGCCTTTCTATAGCAAAACAGGGGGCGCTTCCGCCTTTTTGCAGTAAAACAGGGGCATTGCCGTCATTCTGCAGCAAAACAGAGGGCACTTCTGCCTTTCTACAGCAAAATAGAGGGCACTTCTGCCATTCTGCAGTAAAGCAGAGCTTGGTTTTGATGGCAATGGCTATGGCAAGAACTCAAAATGATAAAGTAAGGCCAAAGTATCAAAGATTTCACTGGTTTTTTCCAAAGAAAACACTTCAAGAAAGCACAATCCTATGATTAATGTTAAGGGTAAGGCCAGGAAAGGTCTTAATCTAGGATGCACAAGGCTTCTAGGGAGTCCTCGATATACTCTCAGTACGTGAGGCACAACCATGAACACCAGCCCGTCACAAGCGTGAGTCGGGAACTCCAACGAGATACTGAAAGGCTCAGACCAACTCTTCATGTCTATCTAGGTATCACCCTAGCTTCGACGCTCTGCCAATTACGACGTGACTGGATTAGGGTACAACTTTTATTCTCCCCCCTTTATATACCCCGCCGGTACGCGTGGTTGGAATCATCCCTTGGGGTGATGAAATCCCCAAGTAGGTCCCACTAAAAAAAAGAAGACACCAACCGCTTCCAACTACTCCCCAGGCTCACACGAAGTGCAAGGGGAAAGTGAAAACAAATTAATGCCCTCTTAGGTGACACAATAGTAGACAAGCACAACAAGTAATAAAGGTTACTTCCCCCTAATTAAACTATGTGCAAACAACAAGGATAGTTTTTCAAAAATTTGATCAAATAGATGGCCCTACAAGCAAATGTTAGCTATCTTCTCCTTCGTTCTTGGTCAATTACGCCATAATATGCTGCAGAACATTGGAAAAAAACACAATATCCTTGCCAAAACGATGTTAGAGGGTTATTACTTGAAGATAGCTAAAAATGAGAGCAAAAACAACGCTAAAATGACTGTTTTACCTTCAAAACTGTGCTGTTTTGGGGCGCTTCCGCCTTTCTGCAGCAAAACAGGGGTGCTTCCACCTTTCTGCAGCAAGAATAGGGGTGCTGACAACTTTCTACAGGGCGCTTCCGCCTTTCTAAAGCAAAACAGGGGCGTTGACAACTTTCTGCAGGGCGCTTCCGCCTTTCTGCAACAAAATCAGGGGGCGTTGACAGCATTCTGTAGGGTACTTCCGCCTTTCTGCAGCAAAATCAGAAGGCGTTGATAGCTTTTCTGCAACAAAATGTTAGAGGAAAAGAGTCTTTCAAAAAATAAAAGGGCGTATCCACCCCTCTGCAAGAAACTTTATCAGATTTTTGAAAAAAACAAAGTTGTATGCCCCACTGCAAGAAAGTGTTAGAAAAGATCTTCCAAGGAAAATCACGTATCCACCTAACTGCAACAAACTGTTAGAATTTTTTTTTTTTAGATATAGGGTGCTTCCGCCTTTCTGCAGCAGAAACAGAGGGCACTTCCACCTTTCTGCAGCAAAAATAGGGGGCGCTTTCGCCTTTCTGCAGTAAAGTAGAGGGCGCTTCTACCTTTCTGCAGTAAAGCAGAGGGTGCTTTTGCCTTTTTGCGACCTTTTTCTGCAAAATACTTAACAAAAATGAAAATTAAATGCAAGAACCCATTTGTGGGTCCCACCGGGCGTGCCATAAATGTGTACCTTGGAATTTTACCCTATCTTAATGTGCAAAATAACTAAAAATGTAAGTGGAAAAATACTAAGAACACCTCAATGATTAGCCTAAAGAGTGATAAACAAGGAAAATAGATGAAATACAAACGTAAATTGATTATACCTTCCTTGCTGTTGAAGACTCCTTGGTTGGCCCTTGATTTTGATGGATTTGTGTGCTCCTTGGATGGCTTTAGATGTAGCTAAATGCAAGATTGAATGTGCAAGATGATCAAAGTAGGTGGCTAAATGATAGTGAATGATTGAGAATGTAAATTGGTAGCATAAGGTTACTCCAAAATGAAAGTGTTGACAATGCCCTTGAGGAGGGGGTATTTATAGAAGAATTTGAATTCTCTAGAGAATTCAACAGTCAAGATTTATCCAACAAGGTCAAGATGAAGGGCTATGGTGAGTTGAGAACTCACAAGCCCTCACATCTTGACATGTGGATGGTGAAGTGGCTAAGAGGAGATGAGGTGTAAGTGAGATGGCTAAAAGGTACATGAGGTGGAGGAATGACAAGTACCTTTCAATTTAGATGTCTACACTAATATTAACTCATGCACACCATATGTGGGTTGTAGACTTATCCTTTTACCCAGTCAAAGTTTGCATTGCATGGAAGATTTTATATGCTCAATAAGGCCGGATCTCACGTTACATATCAAATCTCATTAACAATTAGGAAAATAGTTATGACTTTTGAATTTTGTGTGGCTTTGTTTCCAATTCAATCATGCCTTTTAGTTCATCCATCACTACTATTTATGGTTGTTCCAATCAACTATCCCAAGTGTACTATTTCTACCAGTTATGTGGTTGTATTAACAAAGTTGAAATGTATTGTGTGGCCACTTACTCTTCATAAAAACTTTCCTCCCCTTTCTTTCATGTGGTACTATAGCCTCTTCTCATGGCTGCCATCATGGATATTAAAACAACTATTAGTATTGTCTTTTAACTTGGTCAAAGTTTACTTCTTCATGTTGCGCTATAGTGTTTTGAAAATCTATTAAAACTTTGCTTCTAACGTGGCATTTTTTCCCCACATTCTTTTTCAAGTTATGCATCTAATGTTGGTAGCTATATTTGTTTTAAAACAACCATTATTATAGTTTCCACTCATGCCTATGCATGACATATATACCACCATATGTGTGGCCAACTTGCTATTAAATATGGCTATCACATATGTTTAGAATAACAATAATATATTTAATATAACGTATGTTTATATATTTATTTATATACATTATAATATATGTGTACATTTATTTATATATATATGATCAATCAATTATATATATATATATATTATAGTCATTTAATTATATATGTATATATATTATACCATTATTTAAATATAATAGTTTATATATATTTTTATATAAACATATATATCCATATGAATGTTCACATATATATTACGTATTTACATATGAGTATACGTAGGTATTTCTATCTATTCACGCTCATACGTACATACATTCATATATATGCACCACCACATATATGCATATATATAATTGATATATACATAAACATTTATGATTCAGAGGATCTTCGTCAAAAATTAAAGTTTCTCATTTTTCTCCAGAATCAACATTATTAGGAAGAGGCCAAAATTCTAACTCCAACGCAACTCGAATGGAGTCAAACGGAGCTATGAAGCCCAAGATATGCTCGGTCAAACCTTGGTCAACGCAAGGCCTAGGTTAGAGAAAATAGGGTCAAAATTTGATATTGTCAAAAGTGGTCAAAGTTGGTGTCATCATGAAGAGATTGTCGAGAGCTTTCCGACAGTGTTTGTTTCGTGTGAATCGGACTCTGTTTGCCCGAGTTATGAGTAGTCAAAGGTCACAGTTGACTAGAGTTAACCAGGTACAATGATGAAAATGATGTCATCATGTTGACATGGACCAACCCTGGTGTGAAACATGGCAGTCGAGTCATCCGTACGGATCAATAACATTCTGACACGTGGTAGCCCAATCAACGGACACGTCATCACCCAATCAACATACATGTCATCAGCCAGTTAGCATCGTCAGTGAATGATGGTCTGCCACATGGTAGCTCCTTGGCATGCCACATGGCACATTCTCCATCTTCTCCCTCCACCTGCTCGGTAGTTGGGTTGTTTGATAAAATTAGTATGTGGGGGGATTCAATCCCCCCACCTTTCAACTCTAAATTTTTCGCTATGCCGTTACACCAAACTACCAGCGCTTTACTATATACTGTGGCAGGTTTGTTTTGACAAGTAAACCGTTCTAATTCAGTTGAAAAAGGCCAACGGGGGACTGGAACCCGTGACCCCCGGCTGGCTAAAAGGAGTAGTGGTTGTTGAACCATCGAACCAAGTCTATGGTAGGTGTTGATTGATTTTGTTGAAGTATTGAAACCAAATGCCCCTTAATTTAAATAATTCCCTCCAAAAATAAAACAATTAAACTCCCTAAATCCATTTGAGGATTAAAATAAAAAACCTCCTAAACAATAAAATCCCAAATAAGGGATAGAAAGGGCTAAAATAAAATTTTCAAAATAGTTATATGGGATTTATTATTGATTTTATGTAAATAAGGGGAATTATGAAGGATTTTTATGTAAAAATGGGAGATAGGGGAATATTTGAAAATCATTTGGTTGAAGAACAAATTGAGTAAAATCCTTGTATAAAAAGGGGTAGTGTAGGATGGGAGAGGCTAAGTGGTGTCTTGGGATAATTATCTTGGTAAAATTTTGCTCATCCTGTGCTTTCAAGGAGATCGTTCTTGTGCACTTTGGAGGAGTTTTTCAAAATTTCTTTGTACCAGGGAGAACCTATGCTGGAATGCCGTAACCATTATTCTGGAGAATTAATCAGATTGGTCCACTCATTTGAGAGGGGCCCAGAGATGTAGTCGTTCTTACGATGAACTCCGTTATCAATTTTGTTTGCGTTCTCTCTCTCATTTCTCTCATTCTGAATTTCATCACTTTTGTTATTTCAGTTTATTAATCATGTTCGTGTTTTAATTTCAATTATGTAATTTGGATTTCTTTCATTGTAATCATTTATGCATTCAATGCAATCATCATAGATCCGAAAAATAGATCAAATTTGGTATCAGAGCTTTGTTTTGACTAGTATTGCAGAATCAAATGCTAACACGCTCCAAGCTTCAAAGAGGCGAAGGCGAACTAGAAGAATACAATCCAAAGATAGACAAACGAAGGACTTTTCCAACAATGGACGAAACTAAAGTTAGGAAAAGTACTGAGCAAGATCTTGATGATAAGTCTTTTTAGTGAGCCTTTCTCGACATGAAGGCTATGGTGGAGGAGCTTTATGCAGAAAAGAAGAAGCGTGAAAAGGGAAGTTCTTTGAAGCGAGAAAAGATGAAAGATCAAAAGGACAAAGAAGAGAAAGCTCTAGAAGCTCCATCTCCTCCATCTTCCCATTCTTCTCCATCTTCCCCTTCTTCTTCCTCTTCTACTACTGCTAGTCCTTTTAAAAGCAAGCCTAAGCCTATTATTAAACTAGATGTAAAATTTGAATTGCCTAAGTATTGTGGTGAGTTAAATGCCAAAAAGTTAGATGATTGGATTCAGCAGGTAGAAGTGTATTGTAGGATTCAAGGCCTAACAGAAGATGCTTCTATGATCCAGTTAGCCACTCTCTGGTTGGGAGGTACAACTCTCACCTTGGTGGAAGAGTAGGACTCAGGAGGAAATTGCTCACCATGGTAAGGTTAATATGACTTGGATGGAATTTACTGCTGCCCTTAAAAAATAGTTTTATCCATGAGTTTAGAAAAGGGTGATCATTGTTTTAAATGTTCCATTGTATACTCAGGATACATTACTCAAGTACATAGGTGGTTTGCATTCTTACCTAAGGCATACTATTCTAATGTTGAGTCCTAATAATTTGGATGAAGTGTCACCAAGCCACCATTTAGAGTCAAGGGGTAAGAACACTTTCAGTGATAATTTCTCAAAGAAACCATCTAAGTCTGAGGGGAAGTCTAAGGGTAAAGAAAAAAAGAAAAAAAAAAAAAAGAAAAAGGAAAAGGAAAGGAAAAGGAAAAGGAAAAGGGAAGAAGACAGCTACAGTTAAGAAGGAGGGTGATAAGCCCACATGCTCCCATTGCAAGAAAGAGGGGAATGATGATTCAAAGTGTTGGAAGCTTCATTTCAAATTAAGGCCAAAAAGATATGGAGGCAATAAAGGCAAGCAAAAGACTACTGTAGTGATTCAACAAGATCTTGGATCTGACTCTGGAGATGAAACTTAGATTGTTGCTGTTGGGGTCCAAGGTAAAGGGAAAGGTATAATTTTCCCTTCTAATGCAAATGAAAGTACAAGTAAAGTGTTTACTCCTAAAGCTGATAAACAATGGAATGAATTGTTTCATATTCAAGTTGTAACCAAGCACACTAAGATTGACACATTGTTTGATATAGGTTCTCAAGTCAACTTAATATCTAAAGAGGTGGTAAAGAAACTTAAACTAGCTACAACACCTCATCCAAATCCATATCCGCTTGGATGGGTTTGCAATGATGCTCAACTGCAGGTAACAAAATAGTGTAAATTGAAATTTGTTATCACTGCAAACTTTGTTGATGAGGTAGAAGTAGATGTTGTTCCTGTGGATATTTGTGGGCTTGTGTTAGAGAGTCCTTATCTATATGAAATAAAAGCAATCTTTTATAGGGGGAGAATAAGTATCATCTCTTTAAGGATGGGATAGAATACATTGTATGTGCACACAAAGTTAAGACTATTCTTGAACTAGTTAATGTTGGTCAGATGAAAAGGTTGGTCAATTCTAGTAAAAACTTTGTATTAATGCTTGTAAAACCCAAAGAGGATGAAAAAGCTGAAGCATTTAAGGGGTGTGATCTTAAGCGTAAAATTAAGATGGTCAAAATAGTTTCTACTTATGATGACTTATTTTAGGAGCCAAAGGGGTTTCCACCTAAGAGAGAGATACAACATGAAATACAGTTGTAGCAAGATGTGCCTCTTCCAAACATCAACATGTACTGTTTTATCAGTTTTGCAGAATGAGGAAATCAAAAAGCAAGTTTAGGAGTTGGTGGAAAAAGGAGTCATTCATCCTAGTACATCTCGTTGTGGTTCTCCAATTGTGTTGGTTCTAAAGAAAGATGGGTCTTGGAGAATGTGCATCGACTATCAAGCCATGAACAAGATAATGGTAAAGAAGAGATATCCTCTTCCTTGAATTGATGATTTACTTGATTAGTTAAAACATGCAATTTATTTCACTAAGTTAGACTTGCGTAGCAGATATCATCAGATAAGAATTGTAAAAGATGACATTTGGAAAATTGCATTTAAGACAAAACATGGACTTTATGAGTGGTTGGCCATGCCCTTCGGGCTTTGCAATGCACCAACTACATTTATGAGAGTCATGAATGATGTCTTTCATCCTTTTATTGATGATTTTGTCATAGTCTATCTAGATGATGTTCTTGTATTCAATCGAACTTGGGAAGATCATGTAAGTCATGTAAAGAATTTTTTTGATGTATTGAGAAAAGAAAAACTCTTTGTAAAGATGTCTAAATGTGAATTCCCTACAATATCCTTGGTGTACTTAGGCTATGTCATAGGTGGCGGTCAATTGAAAGTAGTCCCTACGAAGGTCAAAGCTATTGTAAAATGGCCTAAGCCAAGTACAATCACATAAGTCAGAAGTTTCTTAGGTGTAGTCTAGTACTGGAGGAAGTTCATTGCAAACTTCTCCTACATTGCATCACCATTGCACACATTGACCAGTACAAAGACAACTTTTTAGTGGGGAGGTCCACAACAGAAGGCCTTCAACACTTTGAAGGAAAAGTTCAACACAACACCAATTCTGGCTTTACTAGATTTACACCAACCGTTTAAGATTGAGATAGATGCAAGTGGATTTGCCATGGGAGCAGTGCTAATGCAAGGAGGTAAACCAATCTACTATCACTTTGAAACCTTTTCAGGTGTAGTTATTAACTATCTTGCTTATGATAAGGAACTTTATGCATTAGTTCAAAGTGTTAAAAAATGGAAACACTACTTAATGGGAAAAAAAACTGTAATCCACACTGATCACCAACCACTTTAGTACTTGTACTCACAGTCTAAACTGCAACAAAGTAGGCACTTTAAGTGGATGGGTTTTCTTCAACAATTTCATTTGGTAATTAAGTACAAGAAAGGTGCCCATAATAAAGTAGCAGATATGCTGTCTAGGCCTCCTGTTATGAATGCTTTGATTATCCTTAAGGCTAGTTCCATGGTACATGAAATTTTTCAGGAACAATATGCTAATGATGAAGACTTTAAGAAAATCTATTCAGCTCTAATTGCAGGAAAACATGTAGAAGAGAAAGATTACTATGTGCAGGATAAATTGTTGTATCACTTGGGAAAGTTATGCATTCCAAAAGATGAACAAGCACAGGTAATCAGAGAAGCACACATGTCATTGATTACAGGACACTTTGGGGTAAGAAAAATAATGGCTCAATTGCAGAAATATTGTTACTGGCCTCATATGCAAGAAACTGTAACTAAGCATATTAGAGGTTGTGTCATGTGTGCAACAAGTAAACCTAGTAATAGGAAATTTTGGTTGTACACACCCCTACCTGTACCATCTCGTCCATGGGAAAGTGTGTCAATGGACTTTGTTGAGGGGTTACCTATGTCTAGGAAGGGACATGATTATTTTTTTGTAGTAGTTGATCAGTTCAGCAAAATGTGTATCTTAATACCTTGTAAAAAATAGGTCACTATTAAACTGATAGCTCAAATGTACTTTCAATTTGTATGGGTTCATTTTGGGTTACCTACTTCTATTGTATTAGATCAAGATTCTCGATTCCTAGGGGAATTTTGGTCAGCTTTGTGGGGACTCATGGACACCAGACTAAAGAAGAGTACAACCTTCCATCTGCAGACCGACGGTTAGATAAAGGTAGTGAACATGACAATTGTGCATCTACTTAGAGGCTACTGCAACAAACATCCTAAGTTGTGGGATGAGAGTCTTCATTATGTGCAACATGCTTACAACCATGCAACACACTCTTCTACAAAGAAGTCTCCTTTTGATACTTGCTTCAGTTATGTGCCCAAAACACTGATGGATTTTGCTTTTGGGAAAGATGATGTTGAAGATGGACACCATGATGTAGAGAAGGCTTTAATGTTCATCCAGAAAGTCCAAGCAATTCATTAGGCAGTGGAAGCATAGTTGGAGAAGTGTTAAGCCAAATACAAGGCTCGACATGATAAGCATCACAGTGATCACCATTTTCAGGTTGGAGATAGAGTTTGGTTACATATCAGCAAGGAAAGAATGCAAGGCGAAGGAAGGAAGCTCAAGCCAATTTGGTATGGTCCCTTTGAGATCTTGGAAAAGATCTGAACTAACACCTTCCACCTTAATCTTCCTCCATACATGCACATCTATTCAGTTGTTAATGTTGAGAACTTGAAGTTGTATGAACCTTCAATGATATTGGATGAGGAGACTGATACTCAGGTTCCATCCATTGATGATCTTTCACCGGAATACATGTCAAAGTTGCTAGAGGATGTCATCCTAGACAGGAAAACCAAGAATTCACGAAGAGGAGTAGTTGAGTACCTCAGAGTGGGACTGAAGGGGATGAATCCAAGCAAGGAAAAATGGATGGAGATTGGTAAAGTGAGGGAACTTTACCCTCACTTACTTTCTGAGTAACCAGCTTTCGGAGGTCCAAAAGCTCTCAAGTGGGAAGGATTGATCCAGAGGATCTTTGTCAAAAATTGAAGTTGCTCATTTTTCTCCAGAATTAGCATCATTAAGAAGAGGCCAAAATTCTAAATCCAACACAACTCAAACGGAGTCAAACGGAGCTACAAATCCCAAGATATGCTTGGTCAAACCTTGGTCAACACAAGGCCCAAGTTAGAGAAAAAAGGGGTCAAAATTTGAAATTTTCAAAAGTGGTCAAAGTTGGCATCATTGTGAAGAGTTCATCAAGAGCTTTTTGATGATGTTCGTTTCGTGCGAATCAGACTTCGTTTGCTTGAGTTACAAGCAGTCAAAGGTCGCAGTTGACTAGAGTTGACCAAGTATAGTGATGATGTCAGCATGATGTCATCATGCTGACATGGACTAACCCTGGTGTGACATGTGGCAATCGATTCATTTGTATGGATCAATAGCATTTTGACATGTGGCAGCCCAGTCAGTGGACACGTCATCACCTAGTCAGCATACACATCATCAGCCAGTCAACATCGTTAGCGAATGATTGTCTACCACGTGGCACCTCCTCAGCATGCCACGTGGAACCTACTCCATCTTCTCCCTCCACCAGCTTGACAGTTGGGTCATTTGATTAAATTAGTATGTGGGGGGGTTCAATCCCCCCACCTTTCAACTCCATTTTTTTTGCTCTGCCATTACACCAAACTACTGACGCTTTACTATATACTGTGGCAGGATTGTTTTGACAAGTAAACCATTCTAATTCAGTCGAAAAAGGCCGGTGGGGGACTCAAATCCATGACCCCTAGCTGGCTAAAAGGAGTAGTGGTCATTGAACCACCGAACAACTTCAAGTCTATAGTAGGTGTCGGTTGATTTTGTTGAAGTATAGATACCAAATGCCCTTTAATTTAAATAATTCCCTCCAAAAATAAAACAATTAAAATCTCTAAATCCATTTGAGGATTAAAAATAAAAAACCTCCTAAACAATAAAATCCCGAATAAAGGATAGAAAGGGCTAAAATAATATTTTCAAAATAGTTATATGGGATTTATAATTGATTTTATGTAAATAAGGGGAATTATGAAGGATTTTTATGTAAAAATGGGAGATAGGGGAATATTTGAAACTCATTTGGTTGAAGACTAAATTGAGTAAACTCTTTGTATAAAAAGGGGTAGTGTAGGATGTGAGAGGCTAACTGGTGTCTTGGGAGAATTATCTTGGTGAAATTTTGCTCATCCCATGCTTTCAAGGAGATCATTCTTGCGCACTTTGGAGGAGTTTTTCAAAATTTCTTTGTACTAGGGAGAACCTATGCTGGAATGCTATAATTGTTATTTTGGAGAATTAATTGGACCGGTACACTCATTTGAGAGGGGCCGAAGACATAGTTGTTCTCATGACGAACTCCATTATCAATTTTATTTGTGTTCTCTCTCACATTTCTCTCATTCTGAATTTCATCATTTTTGTTATTCCAGTTTATTAATCATGTTTGTGTGTTAATTTCAATTATGTAATTTGCATTTTTTTCCTTGTAATCATTTATGCATTCAATGCAATCGTCATAGATCCAAAAAATTAGATCAATTTATATGTATATATATATTTGATGCTCATCACAAGGGTTTTAGCATTGTAACTCAAATTGACTTAAACAGTCAAGGAGAATTAAAGATAACTTTCCTAACTTTTCTATCAACCAAAAAGCTATCAACATGGTTTAACACTTACCAACACAAAGCTCAAACTAACTCAACAAGGTTTATCTAACCTATGCAATGAATGTGTACATCTACTCAGATAAACATACCAATGGTTCCCATACCAACCTCTTCTCCTGGGTGATACTCTTCTTCCCCCTTTGGAGGGTTCAAATCTTTCCTGCATCCAACTTAGTGCAACATGTACGTAGTCAATTGATACATATAAATAATATTCATCATATATCATATGCATCATTAAAGCATTTAAAGTAATTCATCATAATGCACATTTATACATTTCATTCATCCATTGAACATCATCAAAACATAATCTTGCATTTAAAATCATATTTACTCATAAAGGTAACTAAGTAATCTAGTAACTTAGAAACAAGGTGTAACATCTATAGCCTCACATATCATTAGGTATTTAACTTGTGATGGGAGACAATCACTATTATACACGGTACATTTCAAGTTGCTTAGCCATTTATGCAATCAATGGTAAGTAAATGTTCTAAATTTTCTTTATAATTTTTGAAAGAGAATGTCCTCAAAATACAAGAGAAAAATAATTCAATCGGTTTTGTCACTATAAACACCTAACTTTGGACACTTGCATTTGTCCAAATTTATCCCTTTTCATCTAATATCCTCTTATTTGCATTAATTAAGTAATATTGCTATTATTTAATTAATACCCTTAATTCTTCTAAATCCCTAAGGTATTTAATTAACAATTAAATATCTTACCCTTTATTCTCCTTTTCACCAAATGAATTAAATAAATATGAAATTTATTTAATTCCTCACATGTCACATCCTTTTCCTTAATCTTAGTCCATCTTCTAATCTCATCATTAGAGATGTGCACATGTCTAATCCTTGATTAAGACATGTCACATCCTCCAACTTTTGCAAGTTGGCTTCTAATCTTCATTAGCCACTAATCATCTTCAAATCACTAATTAGTTAAGCCTAATCAGTACCTTGGTCAACACTCCCCATCTCCCAAGGAATTTTTAATTCCCTTTTTTTCACCCAAGACTCCTCTCTTCCCTATGTGAATTTTTAATTCACATTTATCCTTCCAAGGTTTTACTCTTTCCCATGCAAGTCTTCTAGAATCTTTGACTTGTCACATCACTCACATGTGACAAGTTCCCACCTTTTTGGGAACCTTGTCTTATCCACTAAATTCTCCCAAGCATGTTTAATTCACATTTATTTCTCCAACTACTTTCTCATTCCCCATGGAGATTTTTGAGGAATTCTAAAATTCTTCAAATGTCGCTTTCACTCTCACTTGGGGACAAGAAATTCTTTTTTGAGGAAATATTCTCATCCCCCAAGGTACTTGTCCTTCATCCACATCACTTGTCCTTATTCCACTTCACTTACACATCATCACATCCCAGGCTACTTCACCCTCCACATGTCAAGATGTGAGGGCTTGTGAGTCCTCAACTCACCATAGCCCTTCATCTTGGCCTTGGTGGCTTAATCTCAACCATTGAATTCTCTAGAGAATTCAAATTCTTCTATAAATACCCCCCTCTGCTAATGCATTTAACAACACTTAGCCATTTGCACCCTTATGCTACCAATTTGATTACTCAACTTACAAGCATTTTCACTCATCTAGCCAAGCCACTTAGTCTTAAGCATTAGCATTCTATCACATAGTTCATCTTGCATCTAGCCATCTTCATAGTCATCCAAGGAGCATACAAGCATTCAAATATCAAGGGCCAACTGAGGTATTGCAACACAAAGAAGGTATAATCAGGTTTATCTTCTTTTCATTTTCATCGTCTTTCTTTGTGTTATCATTCCTTAGGCTAATCTTTGAAGTGTTCCTTGTGTTTTTCATATTTCATAATAGTTATTTTGCATCTTTAGGATAGGATAAACATCTAGGTTCACAGTCACATTTTTTTCTAGTTACTTTACTAGTTAAGATAAGTCTTAGGGTTCAATTTCCCAATGTATCTTGGAAAGAGTTTTTGAATTGTAACAACATCAATAACATCGTTCCAATTCATAATGAAGGAGAAAGGGGTTAGGAACATGAAGCAGAAGAACCCGCTGTAGCTGCAACTAAGGTAGAAATACCCTCTAGTTCCCTTGTTGCAACACCTACAGGCGCAACATGGAGGAACCTAAAGAGCAGGGTTTGCAAGAAACACAACCTACATCCTCTATTGAGCAACCTGCAACTGAAGAAGATCTAGAAACCCTAGCTTTCATTAAGAGGCCATTGAAAGCAAAGAAAAGAAAAAGTGGGGCTTCTACCTCTGCACTTGCGAAGGGGAAAAAGAGGGCCACACACTCAAGAAGGCAATCGCATCATTTGAGGAAGAAGGGGACCATGAGAGGAAAAGATAAAAAGAAAAAAGGAAGATGTTGTGATGATTGAAACAAACAAAGATTCAAAGAGAAATATCCTTGGTGATGGCACAAAAACACCAATTGTACAACCTTTGTATTTTACTAGTACTTTTGACTTTGATTCAAAAGATGTTTTTGTTGCTAAAAAGAAGAGAAGATCTCCAAAGAGCCCTATTTCAGAGAGGTTTATGTATACAAAGGAGGTAGGAGAAGAACAAATTTTTGAGGAGGAAGAAGAATTCTTTTTAGAAGAAAGAAACACAAATAAAGAACTGCAAGAAGCTCTACAAAGAATTAAATAGTTAGAAGACCTATTGAAAACATACCAACAAAAAGATAGTGAGAGAGATGCAAGGATTAGGGAGTTGGAAGAAAAAATCCACAAATTTGAGCATGGATCAAAATTGGAAATTTTGGCATAGCTTGCCATGGTTGAAACAAATAGAAAAGATCCAATTCCCAAGAGCTGAATTAGACCTATAAATATTCCCACTGTACCTACTTATTGTGTCATTGGGAAAAGAGTTGTGGAAGAAAACACAAGAGTTTTCCCAAAAAGAAAAAGATTAGGAAAAGGAGAAAATTGAAATGATATCTACACATACCAGGACAATTGAAAAGTAAGAAATAAAGGTAAAGAGATTAAAAGTGAAAATTGAGTAACTGGCAGATAAGACAATGCAACTGATGAAATGTATACTGCCTATCAAGGTGTATACCCTATTTTTGCAAGATTTTTTTTTATGTTTTCAGCTCATTCAGATAATTAGTGATCTACCTATTGCAATGAATTCAAGGGCTTCTTTTTTAGAAACTTTTTAGAGGTTTACACCTTAAATGCAAGACCAATTGTATGAGTTTTATTTGCATAATTTTGTTCTTTCTTATGATACTGTATGGCACCCATTAATGTTTGTGGGGATCTCCAAATCAAGGCATTGGCTTCTTATGTCAAAAATGAGCATCAAAGGGGGAAGCTTCTGTAGGAATATCATGAGAGATAAATATATACCCCTACAAGTAAGAGAGGAGTTAGTAGACCCTAATGCAATACTGGACAAACAATTAGAACTTATACAACACAAGAGAGTAAAAGAAAAGATTATGGATTGTAGAGAAAAATATTATAAGAAAATAAAAGGACTAGCAATAGGTGTCATCATATAAAATTTAACTTTACTCAAGGTAGATGGAATGAGCTCACACCAAAACTAAAGACAAAGGAACCACATTCTATTTACAATTTTGTTGCAATGGTTCACAAGTCACATAAATACATTTCAATTGCAATGAGGAATGGAGTTTCTTGGTTCTTACTAACCTTCCATTCTCCTATACTCTTGTTACCTATACCACATTGGATAGTGAGGAATCAACAGAAAGAGGTAGCAATAGAAGACAAAACACTGGCAAAGCTCTCAAATAAAAAAGGTTACCACTTAAATCAGGGCAAAGGAGTGGGTTGTGCAGTGGATTTCAAAGAAATGGCCTTGCAATATAACCTTCAACCTTAAAGTTACTTGGGGACAAACTCAATAGATTTAGTTGGGGAGAATGATGGGCTCAATCATTGGCTAGTTTTCCTTTTATTGTTTTATGCTTTAATCATTTCTTTTGCTAAGTTTCAAAGACATTAACAAGACATTACATACCTTTTATATGCTTTTTGTACACTTTTAAGTATTCTAAGTATGTGGAAATGGAAATATGTTATGTTGATATATGTCTGTATGAATGCTTGAATGTATATTGAATTTAGGATGATTCTATGTTTAATTTATAATTGTTAATAATGTAGATGCCTTAGGAATGAGACTAACACCTTGTAGCAAGAAGGATTGTTAACCCACAACAACAAGTTTCCTAGCCTGCATCATAAGGACTGTGGATAGTTGTAGAGAAGAATTCAAACAACCAAGGTGCGACACTTTAAGAAGGAAACAAAGGTGATCAGTTATTGATCAACTGTGAGTCACTAATTAACACTCTTTCTCACCGAATAATCTAGCCAAGAGAAGGATTCTACTCTTAGCAGGATTGATTCATGACATGATTGTTCTCAAGAACATGTCTCTATCATAGCAGTTAAACTGTTGGGAATAGAATTCTATTTTTTACTCTCTACTCTTGCTTTATAGTTATTGTTTTCTATTTTAGACTAAATACTCTTCATATCTTTAAGGGAGAGTGGATAATTTCTTTATGATTTTGTTTTCAGTCCGAGAAGAATAAAAGTCCTCATAGATCATATATAGTGGGATTTGTTGTCAAGGAGGAAATCTAGTCGATAAGTTAATTATTGCTAGTTAGTTGTTTATTTGTTACTCAGTAGTTGCAACAATAGAATATGTGTTATTGAATTCATGTTGGATTATATGTAAGAATTCAGTGTTAAAATACAATAAAGGGAATTAGTTTGATATCATGATTTGCTAAGTAAGTGAGTGTTTGAAAACTTCTGTGGAAGCAACAACTCAAGCAAGGGCCACTTGAGGTATTGATAATCCACTTCATTTTCTATTGTTAGATTAAATGATGCATTGTTGAATTTAGTTAGTAGTTTCCAATCATATGCATGTGTTGTAATTCATGAATTCCATTTTGTAGTTTTGAATTGAATTATGTAGCTTCATGTCTGATTTCATACTTTGGAGGAATTATCTAGGTTAGGACACTATTGTTTTTAATAGTTGTTAGTTACAGTCTTAAGCATTAGTTACCCATAGCATATGGTAAAAGTTTATATTCATTTCACTTTCCAACTTTTGTAGTTTTTTGTACATGTGCATTTTCCTATACTCTATTGATGAAGGATGTGTCTAGGATCTATGAAGGCATATATTTTTCCAACACTATCTAAAGTTTATGAGTCCCTGATTGATAATTAAATGCACCCACTTGTGAAGGATGAACTTTTCAGTTAAGGATTCTCAAGTCCTTTGAGTTGTGTGTATACCTAGTAGCACCAAGTTAATTAGACATTAGAGAGGCTCTACAAAAAATTGTGTCAGTATCAATCATCCATGAATCATCCCATGCATATCATCCTAAGACTTAAATTTGAATATAAACCATCATCCAATCTATTCTTTTATTTCATCTTCTCTTTGCAATCCTTTCAAATGTGGCCTTTCTTACCACAATTCAAACATTTCACCTTGTATTTTCCTAGAGACTTAGATCTTCCTTTCTCTTGGTTCTTTCCCTTCTTATCCTTTTTCTCCAGTACCATCAATAACCAAGGTATCTTTGATGGTGTCTTAAATTTTCCACCTCGTCTCCTCTAAAAGGAGAGCACCCACCACCTATTCAAGTGTAAACGTAGTGGTGGTGCTTTTAATGACCATAACTAGGTTGTCCCATGAATCTAACAAAGAATATAGAATGTGATAATTTTATCCTCATCATCTATATACACACCAGCGGACTTCAATTAGGTAACCATAGTTTTGAATGTGTTTAGATGTTTAGAAATGGAGTAATTGTCACCCATCTTTAATGAATATAAATTTTATAAAAAATCAACATGGATTTGGCCTAATAGAGCATCCCAACTTTGACCACAAGAAGGTACTTGATGAGGCTTCTCCCAAAATATTCAAGGGCACTAAATCTACTAACTAGAGTCATATAAGGCTCCTCACTTTTCTATCCAATACATCCTAATATTCTTGTTGCATGATTCTAGGTTTTCTTCCATTGTTTGAACCAATAGATCTTGATCCACCGATAAAATCTTCTCTTTTGAGCTACCATAACTCAAATTTCTTACCATTGAACTTCTCCATCTTTACATGAGATGTGTTTGTCATTATATTTGCAAATAAGATTTGTTTTACACATAGCTCCAACTCAAACTAATATTAGTTTGTATAAAAAAACTTCTTATGTGAACACCCAATAACTAAGATGATTATGTTATAATAATAAATAAAAGGAAGTTGAATAAAAAATTTATAACTAATTTAAGAGAAGAGATATGTAAATAAATAAATAAATAAATAAATAAATAAATATATATATATATATTTTTTTAAACACATAAATAATGAACACACAACAATAAGGAAAGCATATACCTTGAGAAAATAATTTCAAGAAAAATATAGCCTCCAAATCTTAAACTATTTATATTGTTAGAAACACAAAAATATTTACAATACAAATACAAGCTCAAGTGTTTGTAGGAGATTATACCAACATACAAATTAGGAGGTATTCCAATAACATTTAACAATACTTACAAAATGAAACTATCAAAATTCATCTCGAACAATGAATAAGAGAAGTGGGACATGAACATATCATATGGTAATTAAGATACCATGAAAATAAACCATCCAAATTATGGTGCCCTGAAATCTAGTCAAAATCCAATACCCAAATCCCAATATGAGTCTACTAGTTTAAAATAGCATTTTATTTACACCTATCATAAGCTATCATAAATTCATCATTATTTATTCACCAACTTGGGCACTCCATTTTGGATCCATTATCTCCATTCAAAGAATGATGTGTTGTTAACATACATCATAAGTTGGTCAACAACTGTAAATCCCTCTTACAACTCCCTTATGTTTCATACATCCTCTCACATTTTTGAGGTGGGAAGCCTAACTTCTAGTGGCCATAACTTTTTATCAAAGAAGGTAATTGAACCCATTTTTTTAATTGAAGATCTCAAAGCAAATTTTAATTAAAAATATCTCAAGATTAATTTTTACATTTTTTGAGGTCAAAATTGACCATCTAAATCTTAAAATTTATATTTTTGTGTTCTTAACATTAGAATGCAAGGTTGAGATTCATTTCCTAATAGTTTTTTAGCCTACCCATACTCTAGAGGTAGATTCACCATTAGGTTGTCATACAACAAGCAAATAAAAAAAGGTTCAGATATCTAAGGACATCAATACCACCATTTGATTGGCTCTATACTTGAAGCTCATTCAATTCTAGGTGTAAATTTTTTATTGTTATTTATATTTATGTTTTCGTTTGGTAGTTTAGAAAAACTTGTTTGTGAAATATTGTATGTGAATTAGTATAGATTTATTTATTATTTAGGATCTATTAGAATAAGATATTTATATTAGAATAAATTTCTTTGTTTTTATTGTATTGATTATTTTTATTGCTCTAATTTTCTACATTTGTTTCAATTTTTAAAAATATAAAAACACATCTTCTCTAGAAGCTAGAAAAAAACCACTTATAAGAAAACTTAGATTCTAAAGAGACTTTTCCCCACAATACGTTCTTGGGATCCCTTTAAGATTTCTCGAAGGTAAGATTTAGAGAAATATTGGATTTCCTTAGTGCAAGTTAGGTTCCCTTAACAATAAGCTTCAACAATTAATTTAACAAAAAAAATGCTTCAAACTAAAAATTATGTTATATATGTTTGAAAGAAGTAATTTATTTTCTAGAAAAAAATAAGAAATATTCATTTACCCATACATAAATATTGACTAAAAGACTTTTTTTGTTTATCACTTATTTTTCATCTATCAAAATATTGAAATGAAAAAGTTAGCTTCCTATTTTTGTTGCATCTCTACAAATTCTAGAAAATAAATTCAAGTTTCTTGTTGAATTTATAGATAGGTTAAGTTAGTTGAATTTATTTAATTTATATATTAAATTAATCAAAGTAATTTGATTAATTTAGTATAATTGTTAACTATCTAGTATTAATTAATTAGTTTAGTTGTTTTATCAATTTATTCTAAAAAATATATAAAAAAGAAAGTATTTCACAATGAGACAAATTAAATTAATTCAGTTTAATGAACTTAGAGCAATTATATTAGATTAATTTACTTCATTTATTTAATTATATTAATTTATTTTCTCACTCAAAACATAAAAATATGTAAAAAAAGATAAACTCAAGAAAATCAAAACAAAAATCTTTACTATTTTACAAACCATTTAAACAAGTAAAATTTCATTCAAACAATCAAACTTAGATGTTCAAAATATCAAACAAACAAGTCAAATAAAAGCATAAAAATAATCTTAATGAGTAAATTTTTATTTAATGTGCATTGGATTATAAGTGTATTTAGTGCGAGATATGTGAGAACAAGTCTCTCCTTTTCTTATTACTCTATTCCTTGAACAATTGGATATTCTAGAATATCAATTGAGAGAGATAGAAACAACTCCTACAACTGTAAGAATTATGCTTGCTATCCATCTGACACCTTAGCCATCTATCCATTTATTATCACCACATCCTCAAACAACTAAAAAATCAACTAGACCATCTAATTATCTATCCACAAAGACTACCATTTCATATCATTTTACATCAGCCTTAATCATGTGTGTCCTAGTTATCTGTCCACATGAACAACTATGTGTACCAATTTTCATACATAAATATTATGGTGAACTTGACATGAAGTGAAAATGTACATGATTTTATTTCTTCCTTTTTTTCCCCACCTTTTGTCCACTTGTTCCTCTTGGCCCATTTATTTTTCCATGATCATAACATTTGAATATATTAGAATTTGAGAGACCTCGAGGTTTGGTTCTCCCTTTCATGATTAAAAATTGGGATTCTAAGTTATATGTACCTAATAGTGAACATGAAGAAAATACAAAAATCCAAACTTTCAAAAAACCCTTGTGGAAAGGGGAGCTCAAGAGGATCACAAATCCACAAGAGTTACCAACCCTTCACCTCCCCCAAGCCTTCACAAGTTGTTGATGACCCTCTTTAGATTCATAATTAGACCATAGGCCTCACACCTTATAGGGGGAGGGATAGGCGCATTGACTAATGAGTAGACCAACTAGAAAGTGATATTTCTCAAGCTCACATTATCACCATTGCTAACCCTAGTAATGCCATACCTACCCAAGGTCCTCATTCCAATATGAGGCCTAAACAAGAATAAGAGGCATTATTCCTCACATAATCTAACCCCAAATGTGACAATAGTAAAATTCATCCTCGAGGTGGTAAAATTAATAACCATAGTTAGAAAAATGTAGGGAAATAATATGTCATCCTCAAGGCTCTTATTATCACCCTAGTTAAAAGAATTAAGATATTGGACAATGATGGTTCTCAAAACCCACCAAAAATAAAGTGAGATTGATATCTACCAAGCCTCACACCAACACAGACACTTTAATCAATGTTCCTAATGAAGCTAATGAGGGGGGAAATCATTAACGTTCATATGAAAATTAAACTCAAACAACTCAAATAACAAAGCATTATTTCTCCTTACGCATCACTATACATTGCTTGTTCTACATATATCCCTAGAGGGTTCATTCAAAACCACATGCCTAATTACATGAGACCTCTAGTGTTCACCCAAGTGATCCAATCCACCCAAACTATCAAGCCTTTTCAAATTTTCTATGCATCCAACATGATTAATGTTTAAGATTCCAACCAAATTCATTCACAACCTCTTTTCAAGGTCCTACCTAATTTACTTAAAGGAGCCCTTGGATCATGAGATTGAGGGTGTTGTTTTACCTAGGTCACTTCTTAACCTTCACAAATTTAAGGAGAAAGTGACCTAAACACTCAAATCAAGGCAGATACAAGTTCTCTTAGGGAGATCCTTCATTAGGATGTAGTAACTATTGGGATCTTAGCTAAGATCCTATAAAGGATCAACCTTGAATATTACTAGTTTCTAGAGGGATCCATCCATTCCTTCCACCAATTTATCAAATAATTTGCAGTTATGTTTGACATGAAGAAAATTGTCAAAACTAAAATTAGGTAATTCTTGCATGTCAAGTAAGATAACATGTTAGTAGATCATTTCTTGACCTGATGGAGACAAGTATTGTTCTCATCCTTCAATGCTCCACATATGGATCATCTGGAACTTTCTAATATCTTCCTTAATGTATTGAACAAATACATGGATTCAGAGGTAAAAGAATCCTTGTTTAATGAAGAGGATCTAAAAAGTGCTATAAGAATTAATCAAGCTAAGATTGATAGTGTGAAAAGAATTTATGGATGAAATCAAAGGTTGGTTACTCTTACTAGAGTGGGGCACAAAAAAATAACAATAAAACAACCCCTTTGCACCAAAGGTCTTAAGGAGGAACATAAATGTAAATATTGATGAGGTTTCAGATACTCCATCAAAAATAAGAAATAACATTGAGTACAACATTGCTAGTTATAATGGCTATAAATAATGACAATAATATAAATTTTAATAATAATCAAATAACTCTAAATGTCAATTCAATTTCCAATGTCATTGGTTACCCATAATGGATAACCAACAACAAAACCTTGACCCTTGATATAACTTTCCATATGATAATAATAGGTTTGATCCTTATTATAGACCATGGGAATATGATCCTAAGAAAATTGTGAGTTTCATAATACTATGTCATGGCACTACAAATTTTTTAGATTATAACATATTCATTAATCAATTAATAAAGGACTAAAAATGTATCGTCGTCGACATTTTCCTTACACCAAACAACCAAGGTCCCATTTTTACACCAAACTCCAATACAAGAATCAATCAATATCCTTTCCCTAACCATGGATGAGGTAATGCAAGTGAGTGTCTATCATGAGTTTCTACATGACCATACTAGGGGAGAGGACCCAGTAGTTGTGCACCCTAACTTCGTGCTTCTAATTACTATGTGGAAATTTCAAATCACTCCCAATTTTTTATAGCAGCTTACTTGGTAAGCCCCCTACTTATAACTAAGGTTTCATGGCTAGATTATAAAATATGATGCCACATCAACATGATTTTTGTCAAGGTGTCCAAAAAGGCCCAAAAAATAAAGTGAGACCAATACTTGTGCATTCATAGCATGCTTTAATGAGCGTTGACGTGGAATCACATGTTTGGTTGCTTTTTAGATCAAAGGAATACATTTTGTCCAATTATGGGTAGTCATCATCAACACTAGCAACTTTAAAGTCATAACTATTGGTCCAATATTGATAAAGATATTGGGCATTATATAAAAAACTACTATCACAACTATTGAAGCATGCTTAGGTACGAGGTCTTCTCCCCTATTTTTTAGTATCAATTAAGTATCAAGCATTATTGAATTCATATCATACCATTCAAAATAAGCACGAGTTTACACATTTTTTAACATTATTGGAAATTAACACATCATTTCAACATAAGCAAGTCATCAAAGGAAGCTCACTAGATTATTGGATCCTCTAAATGTGATATTGAAACATATTTTGTAAGCACAACTTATTAAATTTCCTCCTATCAAGCTGATTGATCCATCTCAACTTGTACCAAAAAGAAACACATTCCTTATTACTTTTTTGGTTATTTCAAATATATGAACATAGTAGAAGTAGATGTATGAAATTCAAGAATAAATTTCAATATATTATTGACAAGAAGGTGGTACAAGTTGACTATGTCAATGGTTGTGCATGCACATCTTTCTCACCTCATCATGATACTGAGGATTCTTCCAATGATAATGACAAGGCGTATACATCTAGCACATCATGAAGAGAAAGATAAAGTCTACAACTACATGCACATTAATGGAACAATAGATGGTTGTATGCTCAAAAAATTACATAGTGAGAATCCAATTAAGGCAAGGATTACAAATGACATATCTCAAGAACAAGAAAAGGTAACTTTTCTAAATATCCTCTCATCACTTGATATTTATGTTCACAAATAAACATCGGTGGATCATGCTTCATTTATATATCATTATGGTAATAGAAAAGGTTTTGATGGGGGAAATAGTTCAAGTGACATTGTGTGGTTTCATCTGATTTACATTTTTTGGCATTTCTAATTTACACATATAATTTATGTTATGTACTTTTCACTTGATCTTTCCACTTGAGGGGCAAGATTTTTTCATACTTTTCACAAGTTGCATGCATTCATTATTGTCCTAATTGGAGGAAAAGTGGGGGCATATTGCATATTTCATCATTCATACACACAAATTTAAGTATTTAAAATATGCATCTCTAATTTTTCATTTATGTAATCTCAATTTTTTTTATGCTCGTGTGTATCATGGTTATGCTTTTTTCTAGCTTTTTTGTGCTTGTGATTCATTTCTATATACATTGCCATGTTATCATGCCTCACTTTAATCTCATATTTCTCTCCTTCCATTATTTGTGTGTACCTTAAGAAAATCAATGGTGTATACTTTACTAATCATTCTCAATGTTTATGTGTAGTTCATATGTGGACTCTAAATCACTGCTCTGACTATTCTAATTCCACTTGTGTGTCTTTTTATTTTTCTCTACTTTGGTATGCTTGAATTTTGTAGAATAACAATCACATTAAAGTGGGACTAAAATCTAATAGTGAAAAGTGCATACCAATCACACTTACTCTTTGTTTTACATCACTTTGTGTGGGTGTTCTAAGTAACTACCTTGGCACATGATTTTGATTGATTTGACACTCCTAGTAATTCTATTTTCCAATTTTCCATAAGAAACATAACTAAATCAATACCAATATATCCATCAAACCTTACATTATCTAATCCCCTCCTAAGTTCAATTTGTCACCCACACATTTGACCTAGTTCAATTCGAATCATCACCCACATAGCTGAACTAGTTCATTTTCACACATGTAGATTTGATCCACATGTTTGAATTTTATATTTCTCCTTGGTCCTAAGTTGATCCTCTTTCAACTAGTTGTTATTTGTTGGCACTCATGCAAAAACATTCAAATTATGTACATCTAAGTCCATTATAAAAGGACATCACCTCTTAGGTCATTTGCATTCATTCATCTATTATCCATCCATCATCAAAGCTTATAGAGGGATCCTTATCCAATTGAGTTGATTTCATAATTACTCTAGCCACTATTATAACATTGTGAGCTACATCAACATATTTTGATTACATTGCCTCTTTGTCAACCCTATTTTAAAATTTTGTTTTCACACTAGGTATTTACATAACCCTTTTGCATTTTGTTCCAAATTCCAAGTTACCTTCATTAAGATAGTGCTTGATTCGTTCATTGAATGTTCATTTACTCTACAAAAAATTGTTGAATTAAATCAAAAGGGTTTCTCACAAGGAAAAAGTCCTCCCTTGGAAAGCCTCTAAAGATGTTTCTCAACACTACTAAGCTTTTTTATTATAAATATATACATTAGGGTGAATCTCTTTTTGTAAGAAGAGAGAATATTTATAGATCATAGGTTCATTTTATTAGTTAAATATCATTTATGTGGGCCAAAGTTCAAATCCATTCATGCAAATTGAACCCAAGACTTTCAAAATGCAAATTAATCTTATTTTATTTGTTTTAGATCCAACATTAAAATTTAAGTATCAATCATTGGTCACACTTTTTTTCACCTACAACTCCAAGGTAGAAATGTCTTCATGTTATTTAAATCTACTATAAGATCTTATCATACACGTGTTTCTAGTCCTAACTAATATCTAAAATATTTTATTTATTATTACTTATTTACATTTATTTACCCTAAATAATTAATAAAGAGATGTTTTATTCCCTTATAGATAATAAATAAATAAAGAACACATAAATAATCCCTCCCATCATTTCAAATTAAGTCTACAACCATGTTTTCCTAGCCATGTTAATAAGTAGTAAGTAATAATTGAATTTAATTGTTTCTTACATTACAATGTGTGAGGGTTTTGCACCTTTCCTTGGGAGTCCATTTACATAAGAATGTTTAAGGGATGTGCATCCACATCACTAGTAATGACTTGCTTATATATAAGTATAATGAATTGAGCCATACAAGAGATAACACACACACAGAGTGGTCACTTAACAAGGCAATAAAAATATTGCAAGGTTGAGATCTTGTATGCATCCACTCAATAACCTTTTCAATGCAAGGAATACATATTATTATGAGTGTTGTGTTGGTTTAAAGCCTTAGAATATATGTGTGTGTGTGTGTGTATATGTATGTATGTATGAATATATATTATATAGATATACATATACACACATATATACATATATACACACATATATACATATTTACACACATATATACATATATACATATACATACACATATATACATAATATATGTATATGTGTGTGTGTGTATATGTGCATTATATATATATATATATATAAATATATATATGTATGTATATATGCATATATATGTGTGTGTGTGTGTGCATATATGTATATGTGTATCTAGTGTGATAACAATAAGGTTGTAACTTGATATGAGTACTTATGGGTCATGTTGGGGGTGGTTTTAATCACTTACAATGTGCTAGGCAAAGGGTTTATTGCCCCTCTTGAAAAGTAGTGAAACTACTCCAAGGTTCCTGTATAACTAGTTCTTAGTCGTGTTGGGATGACATGGGGTTAATGTCAACATGTTTACAAGGGTTCCAGTGTCAAAGCTTATTGGAAATAACATGCAATCAAAATGGTTTTAAAATAAAGATCAAAAGAGAGGGTAACAAGAAGTAATACAAACAAAATCAAATCTAATTGGACAATGATAAGGAATATTCTACCAATCATTTTTGTATGTTTAAGCAAGGTCTCCAAACCACTATTATAGAAAATAGTATTTGTATAGGAGCGAATTTGCACCCCTTATGCAAATTCCCCTTTTTCCCTTCTTCACTTTAGAAAACCAAATTTGAAGGCTAAATTCCACATAAGCCCACTACCTTCATTACACTTGGCAGTTGTTTTGTGTGTTGGTAGAGGAATAACTATCAGGGATGCCCATGTGGTGCGCTTACGTCCCTGGAAGATTCTTGCATTTGGAGCCTATAGAGGCATTACACTTCCCATTGGAAGTCAATTTGTAACACCCCCTTCGACTAACCGACCCAAATATGGCCATTTTCTTCATCCTCTCCTTCAAATTCACTCCTACAAGATTTTCAACTTCTTTTGCATCGTCTAAGCTTTCAATCCATCTTCTAATCACTCAACTTGATCACTCTCCAAGCATTCTAGCATTCAAGCAACACCCTTGCACTCCTTAGCACCAACAACACCAACAACACTCTGTCAACTCTGTAGAGCAACTGTGGAACCAACGCCATTGCAACAGAGGCTTGAGTCCTCTCATTTCCCCCCCATTAGCCTTGAGCACTCTTGGTGGAGGTGGTAAGCTTTCTACTCCTCTCCTCTATGATTTGGTGGGTAGCACCCTACTATTTTTGTAGTGCTTTTGTGTTCTTTGTTGCATTTCTTCCTTTAGCATATATTTCTCCATTATCTCTATCTTGGCTATCCATGGAGGTGGAAACACCTAAATGGGGTTTTGACTAAGGCAGACCCCTATACAACCACCCAACAATTTTCCTCTTCATTGTGTGTAGGTGGATGTGTTGCTTGGAGTTAGCTGGAGAACAAGTACCTCTATGAGATTATTCTTGCCATCCTAACTCTTGTTTATTTATTTTATCATATTCGTACATATCTTGCCTACTTCATAGCTTTGTTTTTGTCCTTTGGAAGTAGTTAGCTAGGTTTTTAGTCTATTTTATAGTGTTTGACCTTGCTTCTTTAGTCCTCTAGTTGTACAGACGCCAACGCACCTGATAGATGCCAACATGTTGTCGTTGTCATCCCAAAACCGCACTTTCATCCTCAGACAGAGAGCTTCTTGAGGTACAGAGTTAAACTCAAAAAATGGCTCGCCTAGCCCCATTCCGTGTTTCGGGTCTACAGAGTGATTTAAGGACCTTATAGTCCTCATCATTCTCATCACGTATATCCTAACACCCCTTTAAGCTGAGGTAAGTTAGGGCAGCCTTCCGCTCTTGGCTCTCCATGACCTGGGGCCTTGAACATGGTTGGTCCCCCTCTCTTACATTTTTGGTGAACCCGAAATGAACCAACGTCTGTTCATCCATTGGTGTTGAGGCTTTTCCTCTTGTGCGGTTGTTGTACCTGAGTGTTGTAAAGGTTTATGAGCATCACAACCCAGTCCACAACCTTTGGGTATATTGTTAGGAGAAGTATACAACACCTCATGATGGAAAGGATGAAGGTCACTGCTACTTTCTCTACATGCCTTTTCTTTGGTCCTGATGTTGGTTTGGTCATGTAGGAGTAGTTGTCAAGAGGCAAGATAGGATTCTCTGATGAGACCAATCATGTCCCCACTCCTCCTGCATCTCCTACACCATCATCGGTGGATGAGCATGAGGTTTTTCACATACCCGCAAAATATGTCTCCGCCCTCAACAAAGGGTTGGGTGACTTGGAACATCATTTGGAAAGAGACCCGAAGTTGGCCAAGGCTGCTAGGGTTATCAGCGAACTAAAGTACATGGTGGGAAAAGACCAAACAGGCATAGAACTTTTAGCTAGCCTCTCTAGTCTAACTGATGCATGTGCTCCTTCGAACAATCCTAATATTATATGAGGAGCCACTTTTGAAGATCATGAGAGGCAACTAGGACTGTCAATGCCTCCTACGTTTGTATATATGGTCGATACCATATCCTCAATTAGAATTCCCTCTGCCTCTAAGGGGCCCGACACTATCAAAGTAAATAAGTTTCCCTTGGGTTTCAGCTTCACCCCTCCCGTCACCTCTAGTGGTGGAGGCTTTAGTAGTGGCAGTGGCTTCGACAATGGGGGTGGTGCTGGTGGAAGTGGTTCCAGTGGAGATCATGGTGGTGGATTTGGGAGCAGAGGTGGCTTCAGCAGAGGCCCTACTGGTGGAAGTGGCTCTAGTGGTGGTTCTAGCAGTGGTCACACTGGTGGTACTGGTGATGGCTCTGGTGGTGGTTTTGGAGGAGTTTCCTCTAGCCCTCTATCTTCTAATGACCCAATTTTGAATACTTTTCTTCAAAATATGTGTAAGATACAGAGCCAGATAGTGACTCTCTCCAAAGCCTTTTCCCAGCCTATCTTCCAACCCTTCTTCTGGCATAGCCCGTTGTTGGTTGCAATCCTAAACACTCCCTTCCCTCAGGGAATGGAGATTCCTAAATTTGAGAAATACAATAGAAAAGGGGACCCATAGACATATGTGTCTACCTTTAATGCCTTATGCATAGATTTATTCCATCACAATATATTGATGGCCAAACTATTTTCCCCATCTCTCAAGGATACAACACTCGAGTGGTATTGTTCCTTGCTTGATAATTCAATTTTCTCATTTGACCAACTCGCAAACCAAATTTTATGATAATTTAAAGCTAACATCATGCCGAAGATAACATTTTCGGATCTCATCTGATGCAAATAAGGAGATAACAAAAAAATCACTGATTTCATAGCGTGGTATCAAGCACTCTTCTCACAAATCTTGTATCCGTTGCCTGATTTTGACGTGTAGAAGGTATTCATAGGGAACTTACAAAGGCCTTGGAAAGAGAAGTTTTCCCTTATGAAATACCCTTCTTTCTTGCATTTGTGTGCAACCCTACGAGAGTATCAGTAGATGGTGGTTTAGTTCAGGGGGTCCTCCTCGCACCCCTGTTTTGAAGGAAAATCCATTGTATCAATCTTTGGAAAAGGAAAATTTGTTGCGAATGTAATAGCCATTGCAATGAAAATGACCTTAGACACAACCAAAAATTCACAAAGTTATCAAAATATTATTCCTCCATCTTGCAAAATTTGTTAAAGGATAAGATCATAACCTTGCCAAGCCCTAAACCTCTTAAGGAACCATACCCTAGCTAGTATGATGCAAGTACTTACTATCAATACCATTGGGTTAATGGACATAATACTGAATGTTTTATGTGCCTGCATCATGAGATACAAGACCGCATCGAGGATGGTATTGTTTGTCTCGATGGTAGCAAAAAAAATGGAACAAGTCGGTGGTGAAAGCAAATAGTGAAATGTAGATATACACGGACCCGTTTTTGTCACATTTTGCTAACATGATTGTCGACCCCACTGATTCTATCACTCAGTCTGATGCCTATGTTAACATGGTCATGGTTACTTCTACTGCACAGCTTGTGATTGGTTCATCGAATATAACATTCATGTCTCAAGACTTACCCTTAAATAACAATCCCCCACCTCTCTATGTTCCCACTTGCCTCAATGGCAACATTGTGACAGGGGTCCTGGTAGACCCCACGAGTTGAGTGAATGTTATTAAAAAAGAAACGTTGCGGCTTAACTCATTACATAGGAAATAATACAAAGAAAAAAAATCTACCATCCGTACACACGATGGTCTCTCCCTGAAGCCCTACGGATTGATAACTTTGTCCATCATAGTTGGACCTAGGGTTGTTGACATAGTTTTCGATGTTATCTCGAAGTCAAATTTGTTCAGAATGAAGCTAGGCATATCTTGGCTAGCTTCTATGAATGGAATTTCCTTCATTACCCATAAATTTCTAAAGTTCTCCCATGAAGGTGTTGTATAGGTAGTGCATGAAATTGGATACCAGCCTCTGGTGTCCCGCGGGGGATATCCATTAGACCATTTTTGGCCTACCCCGGTTGGTCCGCTTCCTCCAAGAACAAACCTAATTTACAAGAATTACATAAGGTACAAGACTGAGAGCAAGGGACAACCAAAATTGGCTCTTCCTATAGCACAAAAATTGGTTGCCTCCCCTACTCGAAAAGGGAAGGAGAAGGTGACCTCCCCTTAGGATGACTCGTCTACTCTCCTCTCTTGGGAGGAGTATTGGATGAGCAAGCCCGGCTTCTACCCATTGATTCCAATGATCCCTCCTTGGTATAGAACCAAGATTAGGATATCAAACCTCCCTACTAAACCACCTAGACCTTGGTACTACCTATATGGTAGAGGAAAAGACCCCCGTGGAGAGTCCTCTTTGTCTTGACCTTCGCAGTTTCCTACTACTCTTGCTACTAAAGTAGTAAATGGAAAGAGGCACGCTACTGAGGCACTTGAGCTAACTCCCCCTCTACTTCTCAACTTGTTCCTCCTGCTCCTGTTCAGGAGTCTTTTCTTCCATCAGAAATGACTATAGTGGAAACTCAAAACCAGGAGCTTTTTGTTCCTTCACAGCCTCCGACCTCCAGTTTAAAGAGTCATAGAAACTACCTTGCACACAAGCGTAAGCGCCAAAAAAATGCTCCCATGGATGAGCAGGTCACCTTACAAAGGAAGGAAGAGGAGTTGACTGCCCCTATATCAGGGCCTCCTGTCGTGTCCTTCTCTCTCCTTCCCTCTGCTTCCATTCAAACTAGCTCTGTATCACTTCTGACTTCCACTATGAGTATGCATGCACCTGACCCTAAAAAGGTGCAAGTTTTCATCCCTACTTCGGTGGAGCTAACTTTTTTGATGTCTGTTCTAGATGTCCCACCTTTCCCAAAGTCCATGGATATGACTAACACCTCGGTCGTATCCACTACAATTTGTTCCTCCTCTTCCTCCACATCTCTTGCCTCATCTATGGGGAGTTCACCTCCTCCGATGAAGCAAAAGGTGGAGAGTGGTTCTTCTAGCAACGAAGGAATTAGGAAGAGCCCACCTTCTCTGAAAGGTGGCCCCATGCGGACTTGTTATGTCCTAGTGATAGAACCAATCCCTGCTTCCCTTGAGTTTGTCACCACTCTCGAATCACTCGATGAGCCTAGTGGTGAACCTCAGGTGCAACCTTCCCCATCCGTTGAAGTAAAACATGGCACTCCTATGAAGTGCATGTTTAACTCTCTAGATGAAGTTTCAGCCTTGTCATCGATCTTCACAAAATCATTGACCTTAGCTCCATACGAGCTCAATGGAGAGGACCTTGCGGGACCCTCTTCCTTAGCCCTTGTTGCGAGAGGGTCAAACACTCCTCCTCTTAACATCCCACCACTGTAGGATCCTCCTCCTCCCCCCTATGATGATCTAGAGTGGGAAGAGGGAAACCTCTTGGTCGATCAGTGTTAGGAGGAGGCCCCTTACTTACCTTTAGATTAGATATGTATGTGTGTGTTTGTTGTGATGTGTTCCCCCATGATCATGCTATGTGTGCCTAGATGAACCTCGTCACCCCTGTTGGTGCTTGGATACAGGCATGGTTTTTGTGTCATAAACCTTCCTCTATTTTTATCATCATTCTTCCATGTTTGTGACTTGATTTTCAATAAATTGGGACAATTCAAAGCATTGAGGGCATTTAGGCTTCCCTTTCATGTTGACCCAATTTTTTTAATTTTACCTTATTTTCCATGCATTCTTCCTGATCTAGTTGGGGATTGATGATCTTTCACCTTGCACCACAGTTATCTATTACGTATATGAGCATGAGTAGATCTGACCCTACTAAACCAGATCCCCTTGTGCCCTTTGTTTATTTCTCTTTCACTCTTTTCTTATCCTTCTCTCTTCTTTGCTTGAGTGTTCCCTCTTATGTGTGACAACACTTCTTCAATTCTTTGATTTTCAGAAAATGGATTCTTTTCCAATGAATATTTTCTTGAAAATATTTATAAACATTCCTTTTCGAAAACAACATTCAAAATTAGGAATTAGGAATCCTTTTGAAAGAACTTGAGAATTTACCCCCAAGGCGGGAGCGGCTATAACGTTCCCCTCATGTGGGGGCATTCCCTTCCTTTATGACATGATTCCTTGATGATGAATTGATTTGAGAACATGACATCTTCTCCACACTTTCAAACAGTGCATCCCTTGAGTGGACCCCTTCTTCATGCCAAGGTTTCCAAGGGACCCCTTTGAAAGTCTTCCAAATTGTCGACGATTTGCATGACTGTCTACCTATGTGGCTATTTTTGACTCTGTAGAGTCCTCTTTCCTAGGTTTCCTCCATGTGAGATATTTTGGGGGATACCTCCTTGCAGGTCTGTGGGCCTATAGGGCGCTTCCATTTAGCTTCTTCCATGCGATAGATCTTGGGGGTGGCTCCCCTACCATTATGCGGGTTTGTAGGGTGCTTTCTTTGGGTTTCGTCCATGTGAGAGATCTTGGGGGATACCTTCCCTATAGATCTATGGGTTAGTAGGGTGCTTTCTTGGGTTTCCTTCATGCAAGAGATCTTGAAGGACACATTATATGTAGGTCTATAGGTCTATAGGGTGCTTTCTTGGCTTCCTCCATGTGAGAGATGTTGGGGGACACTTCCTTATAGGTATGTGGGCCTCTAAGGTGCTTTTCTGGGTATCCTCCATGTGAGATTTCTTGGGGGACACCTTCCTTGCAAGTCTGTGAGCTTGTGAGGCACTTACCTCACAAGGATTCCTTCATATGAGAGATCTTGGGGGTTACCTCCTTGCAGGTTTGCGGTCTTGTAGGATGCTTTCTTTCTTTAGCTTCATAGTTTTGTGGGGCTATAAAGTCCTTTGCTTGTCCTGCACTATGGAGTTCGCGAGATCGTGGTCTACTTCCTCGGTTTAGGTATACATTTATAACCCTACTACTTCTTCAATATACTTTATCGAAGCACTCATTAGTATTCATGCTTGCTAAAGTGGGGGAAAAATGTATAGGAGCGAATTTGCACCCCTTATGCAAATTCCCCTTTTTCCCTTCTTCACTTTAGAAAACCAAAGTTGAAGGCTAAATTCCACATAAACCCATTGCCTTCATTCCACTTGGTGGTTGTTTTTGTGTCGACAGAGGAATAACTATCGAGGATGCCCACGCAGTGCACAGAGATCCACGTAGTGCACTTACATCCCTAGTAGATTCCTGCATCTGGAGCCTGCAGAGGCATTACACTTCCCATTGGAGGTCGATTTGTAACACCTCCTTCGACTAATTGACCCGAATATGACCATTTTCTTCATCCTCTCCTTCAAATTCACTTATTCTACAATATTTTCAACTTCTTTTGCATCCTCTAAGCTTTCAATCCATCTTCTAAGCACTCAACTTGACCACTCTCCAAGCATTCTAGCATTCAAGCAACACTCTTGCACTCCTTAACAACAACAACAACACTCTATCAACTCTGTAGAGAAAGTGTGGAACCAACACCATTGCAGCAAAGGCTTGAGTCCTCTCATTTTCTCCCCCATTAGCCTTGTGCACTCTTGGTGGAGGTGGTAAGCTTTCTACTCCTCTCCTCTATGATTTGGTGGGTAGCACCCTACTATTTTTGTAATACTTTTGTGCTCTTTATATAATTTCTTCCTTTAGCATATATTTCTCCATTATCACTATCTTGGTTGTCCATGGAGGTGGAAACACCTAAATAGGGGTCTAACTGAGTAGAACCACCCAACAATTTTTCTCTCCATTGTGTCTAGGTGGACATGTTGCTTGGAGTTAGCTAGCGAATGAGTACCTTTGTGAGATTATTCTTGCCATCCTAACTCTTGTTTATTTATTTATTTTATCATATTCGTACATATCTTACCTACTTCATAGCTTTGTTTTTTCCTTTTGGAAGTAGTTAGCTAGGATGTTAGTATATTTTCTAGTGTTTGGCCTTGCTTCTTTAGTCCTCTGGTTGTACGAATGCCAACACAATTGAGAGACACCAGCGTGTTGCATTTTCATCCTAGAATCGCGCTTTCATCCTCGGATAGAGAGCTTCCTAAGGCACAAAGTTAAACTCAAAAACTAGTTCGCCTAGACCTATTATGTGTTTCAGGTCTGTAGAGTGATTTAGGGACCTTATGTTGGAAATACAAGGGCAGACAACTGAGAGGGGGGTGAATCATTTGTCCCAAAAATTCAAACTTATTTAACTTATCAATTTTATTCTCATATTTGATTATTAAACATGAAAACAAAGATCATCAACACATCAGAAACACACATAACACCAAGATTTTTTATGTGGAAACCTTGTTAGGGGAAAAACCATGGTGGAGGTCAGTCCATAAGATTATACCCTGTTAAAAGTATAAAGAGAATGAAATATGGGGGATGCACTTGCATTTAGGCGCACTGCCTAGAGCTCACTACTAAATTACAAAGGAAGACACATTGTATTACAAAAATATTTGGATTAAAGCCATCCGTAGGGATTGAATTGATAAAATAGCATTTGCTAATGCCTGATCATAGTTATAGTTAAACACATGAACAACTCTTCACTCTTCTTCACTCTTCTTCACTTTTCTTCACACTTTGCTCTACCTTTGAATGATTAGGACATTATTCGCACATACACACACATTCACACACTCTGGAATACACTCACATACTTCAATTCGAACAAACAATTGCTCTTATATATCCGCAACAATTAATTTCACCGCTACAAGTCGGCCACATAGAAATAATAAAATGAACATGACTATCGACCCAAAACAATAGATAATATTTAATACAAATCAACCAAAGTTGGCCACAACTTAGTGAGGACCCAAAACAACATCTTCAACATGAAAACACTTCAATTATTTTCTCCTCGAAGATCCACAACACGCTTCAACACCATGTCAACCAGGAACATGAAAAATAGGAACACGCAAGAGAAAATTTCTCATACGTCCAATTTGGACAAAAAAAAAGGAAAAATTGACTTTCTCGAACACTTCAGATGCAATGGTGAGCTTAGATTTGCACCAACAAGCTCTGATATGAACCTGCAACAAATAGCCAAAAATGGAAATCCCCCAAATCTGGAATCTCTCTTCAAAAAAAGACTCTCCAAAGCACTCCAACCCACTCTGCTACCATGTTAGAATTGGCTATGGCTACCGTGGATTTGAGACCAAATGGAAAGCACAAAAAAGAGAGAGATGAATATGACAAGAATAAACCCAGATTCAATGTCAATGATAAGGATTGGCTGTAGCTAATTATGAGGAGACCCCTTGGTTATATAGCCAAGGTGAGAACATAGAAGGGCATAAGATTATGACAAGTGTCGTAATCTTATGACATGAGACAACTATGAAAAGCTATCACTCCACCTAAGGTGGAAGAGTGATAATGTGATAATCACCACAAATGGTGGATCACCCACAAAAGGTGGAGATGTAATCACATGATGTGTCCACGAAAGGTGGATGTGATAAAGTAATAACATGATAAGTCCACCAAAAGTGGAAATTCTCCAACTACCTCCTATGTGGTCCCTAAGTAAACTTAACTAAGGTGTAATTATGACCTAGGATAAGGTACAACACTTTTAATTACACCAACACTGACCACAAGCACAACAATCAATGCAAACATGCAAAAACGATAGAGTATTATCTAGAAGCATCCACAAACATTAAGAACATGTTACCCAATTTTCACCTGCAAGCTCAATCAAGGGAAATTATGTTTTAAATTCGGCACGTGGATTAAATGTGGCTCCCATAAGGGTTGAGCCCAGCGTGCAAGTGTTCGGTTTTCATTGAGAAGGTCTTCATCTAATGCTATTTCACAAGGAAGTTTGTTGAAAGGTATGCCTCAGTCAGACCTTGTATAAAACTCCTCAAGGAAGAAAGTTGGTGAGACCCTCCAATTGTCTTGCCGATTGGCTATTGTGCTATTTTCATTTGAATTCCTTAGGTCGCTGAGACATTTTTGTTCGCCATGAGTTTTCTATCTCTCCCCGACCGAGGAAGTCCCGCCGACAGTTGTTCACAAGGTTAGCGTCGGGGAGAGTAGTTTACCTTCGCTCTGACCTCTGGCCGATAAATGGAACTCTCGGCATAATGTTTTGCTTTGGGGTAATGTCTCCTCGACATGTTGAATGTCTCGATGAAGGTTATGCCTTCAGTGTAATCTCCCGCCGACTGTTGGAGGTCTCGGCGAAAGAAGGGTAGCTCAGGGAGAAGTCTTCCCAACTCACCAGAGTCTCGCCGAAAGGTGGGGGCTTCACTGTAATGTCTTGCCAACCCGATGAAGTCTCACCGAAGGATGGTGCCTTCAGTTTAATGTTTTGACTTCAGTGTGATGTCTTCCTGACCGGTGGGAGTCTCACCGAGAGAGGTTAGTGTCAGTGTGAGGTCTTGCCGACCGAAGGTGGTCTGGCTAAAGGATTTGCACTCGGTATGATGTCTTCCCAATAGATGGAGTCTTTCCGATAATCTAGGCAATGGAAAGGGGATATCGATATGACTCTTGCAGCCCACTATGACCTCTTGCCGACAAGCGATTATCTTGCCGATGGGTATGTATGTTTCTGTAAGACTCCTGGTGATAGCTAACATTGGGGAAAGGTGTTACGCTCGGTATGATGTCTTTCTGATGAATGTTTGTCTCATCGATGGTTTTGGATGTTGCGATATAACTCTTTAGGCTCTCTGAGACTCTTGGCCGAATGGCTTGCACTCGCTGTGACCTCTGGCCGACAATAATAGTTTGGGCAACCATCTTTGACATCAATGTAACTTTTTCCGCTTGCTATGAAGTCTCGCCGACAATTGTGTTATGCCGATAGCTGCTATGGAGCATTGTTAGCATCGGGGAGACACGGCTAGTGTCTCATTGACATGATTTCTGTTTGAACAACTTTTGACCACCTAAAAAATTTATGTGGTGTATGTTCAACCAATCAGAGGGATCTGAGGGCAAACCACTGACTATTTGATTGTTGTGACCGCCCCTATGGAAGATCAACAGAATGCGAACAATATGGATCTACTCTATGATCAAAGGATGATGGATCGGTTCAGTGTCCAGTGGTTTCATCTGTGAAGAGATCTAACAGGGGAGGTCGAATGCTGCTTCTCAAAGGCAGTCAACCTATAAAAAGATTTATGAAAAACCTCAAGTCACAATGACAATTGTGGTGTCTACTAGCGAGGGGTAGATTGACATTTATGATTATAAGAACAACCACATTCAAGGTGGCTCTGATGGAAGTTCGAGGGTGGACATGGAGGCCAGAGGTTAATGTGATTATTCCAAAGGATCTAGAGGCCATTCCTGGAGTGATCCTTCACTAACATGGACACGGGGATGCACATTGAATGCATCATTAACTTTGTTCCAAAAGATCTGAGGGCCGACGTGTTTAGGAACCGACTCATTTTTTGTAAACCTTAGGGTAGAGGCCGACACTTTTGGTTTTTTGGTGGTATATATGGAATTTTTTACCTCTTTGTAATGGGAGTTAAAAAAAAAAGAGATTGCAAAAAAAAGCATTATTCAGCCTTTGTAACTCATGATATTTTGACGATTTCCTCAGTTATTTTCTGATAATTCAGGAGCTTTTGGGACCTACTTTGGAGTTCACTTTTATATGCTTTTATCCTATTTTCAGTTTGATGTTTCATGTTGAGATTTATTTTAATCCTACATGTTATGTCTTGAGATGGTGTCTGAAGCGAAGATCTTGCAGTTGAAAATATTATAGATTGTGAAATTTTATATAGTTTAGGCTTGATTAGTTGTGAGAATTTTATATTTTCCTGCTAAGTTAGAGTCTGGAACTAATTTAATACCTGTCTATAAGGCATTTTTATGTAGTGGCTCATATACCAGAGTTGTGTCCTATGCACTTAGTGTTGTCATATTTTCATTGTGGTGTGTTGTTTAAACAAGATATCAACATATTTATGGTGCATCACCTTAAAAGTTTTTAAAAGTTTTCAGTTGTTTATTGTTTAAGCTTTCTTCTTACACCTTTTCCCTTTCAAGTTTAAGTGTGTTTAAATGTTTATCTAAATAGGAGCCGGCCTAGAACCCGGAGGTTTCACTTCATTCCAACAGTCCCACATAGAAGTGAATCCAATGTTTCTCCAAGATTGCTGAAACTTGTATAGTTCATTTTAGGGTGAAAATTTTGAGAGATAACATAACCAACAGAGAAGCATCTGCAATAATTGAACTAACTGAAATAGCCTTGTCTTCAATAGGAACACTAACTGAAGAAACAAAAAAACTATCTGAATGAAAATCTTCATAACTTGATCAAATCTTCATGTGGATCTCTAAAACTCGACACGGATAAACTAGATACACTCAACAACAAACCATTTAGTCCACAACCTCTAATATTCAATGTACAAAACATACCACCATATTGAACTTCACTTCAGCACTAACAACCTGCAACTTATTTCTTTACAATTTTTTCAATATTCTCGACATTTACAGCTTCAAATGCATTAATGCTAATAGTGTTGACATCAATGACAACCACATATCAACAACACAACCATAAAATCCAACAATCCCCCCCTTTGGCATTGATGGAAACACATGATGTGAAAACACCATCAATGCAACTAACTCTTGACACTTACTCCTTAGATTCTAACTAATTTTCTCCTCAACTTTTCCACATGACTCTTCTCTCCAAACATACACTAGTTTTTCACATGAATCTTCTCCCCCTTTGACATCAATGACAAATAATCTCTAAGCTTTGAACCACATATCTGAATTTTTGAACCATCTGGCTACTGCCCCTAAGTAGTAGCCACCACAACATCAATCCAAAACAAGATTTGACTATGAAATGCACAGACTGATGCAAAGTAATTGCATCCTTAGTTCTGATTAAGAGGGGTAATTGTTGGTATGTGGCGACTGATCATGCTATACTGTATAGCCCATGGTATATTGTACACCCTGGCCCCCTGTCCTCGCCAGGGTCCGGGGGAGCAGCCCCCGAGAAAAAAAAAATTTGCCATTTTTTTTCGCGTTGTCAGTGAAAAAGGAAAATTCTCTAAAAATGAAAAAAAACTGACTTTGTAAAACCCTAATTTTGGAAGCTTCTAAAATCTTGTTAAAAGGGGTTGGGATGGGGGTTATAGTATGATGAAAAACGTGATTATTCACGAGAATTTAATAGGTTTTGCACTGGATAATAAAAGTATTGGATGGTCAAGGTGGTTTGGTGGATGTACCTGTGATTAGCGCAACTAATGCAGCCCCTCTCGTAAGTGATTTATTCTATGTATGTTTTAGTTTCTCTATTTATTATTTAAATCTGCATTTAATTGTTAGATATCTGCCATCTCTAACCCTAACAAGTGGTATCAAAGCAAGTTGTGTTTCGATTATCGTCTGTAGGAAAGTCTCACGACTGAGTGGGAGCAATGGCATACGAGGGTAAGAAGGTTGAAAATTTCAATGGACAGAACTATCAGTTATGGAAGATGTAGATGGAGGACTATCTCTATCAGAACGATTTATGGTGGCCATTAGAAGGGAAAGCCAAGAAACCTGCATCAATGTCAGATGAGGACTGGGAGATCTTGGATAGAAAGGCTCTTGGCAGTATTCGTCTATGCCTGGCACAATCGGCGACGTTTAATATTACAGTAGCAAAGACAACTCAAGAGTTGATGGAAACCCTGGCGAAGTTATATGAAAAGCCTTCCGCTTCGAATAAGGTATTTCTTATGAAGTTTTTATTTAATATGAAAATGGTAGAAGGTGGGTCAGTTACTGATCATTTGAATGAGTTTAATACGGTCACCAGTCAATTAACTTCTTTAAAGGTAAACTTTGATGAAGAAGTTAGGGCTCTTTTGATTTTGTGTTCTTTGCTAGAAAGCTGAAATAGCTTGGTAATGGCTATTAGCAATTCTGTTTCTGGTTCGAATACATTGAAATTTGATGATGTTGTTGGTGTTATTTTGAGTGAGGAAATTCATAGGAAAAGCTTAG
>VDFB02047144.1:45221511-45311802 GCA_007258455.2 Sequoia sempervirens
TGTAAAACCCTAATTCTGGAAGCTTCTCAAAGCTTGTTAAAAAGGGGTTGGGATGGGGGTTACAGTATGATGAAAAACGTGATTATTCGCGAGATTGTAATAGGTTTTGCACTGGATAATAAAAGTATTGGATGGCTGCGGTTTGGTGGATGTAGCCCAGATTGGGTGAACCACGTTAAATTCTCTGTGTTATGATTTATTCTGTGTATGTTTTAGTTTCTCTGTTTATTATTTAAATCTGCATTTAATTGTTAGATATCTGCCATCTCTAACCCTAACAGTAATCACCCCTAACTTCCCTCTGAGATACTCAAAATTATCCTTAGGAAACAACTTTGTAAAGATATCTACAATCTACTCCTTAATAGGCACATATTCTAATCTGACTTCTTTTTCACTTACCTTCTCCCTCAAAAAGTGAAACTTGATATATATATGCTTTTTCTTTGAATGCAACACCAAATTCTTGGAAATGTTTATAGCACTTGAATTATCATAGTATATAGCAATAGGCTCATCATATACAACTCTGATATCCTTCAACATCTGCTTCATCCATAGGACTTGAGTACAATTGTTAGCAGCAACAATGTATTTGGCCTCTACAGTAGACAAGGAAATGGCATTCTGCTTCTTGCTTAACCATGAAATTATCTTCTTACCCAAGAAAAAAGCTCCACCACTAGTACTTTTCCTGTCATTTACATCTTCGGCCCAATCAGCATCAGTAAAGGCACTCAAAGTAAGATCATCATCTTTAGGGTACCATAAGCCAAGATCTAAGATCATCATCTTTAGGGTACCATAAGCCAAGATCAATAGTTCCCTTCAAATATTTGAAAATTCTCTTCACAACAGTCACATGAGATTCCTTCGGATGAGCTTGAAATCTTGCAACAATACATAAAACATTCATAATATCTAGCCTAGTTTGAGTTAAGTACAACAATCCACCAATCATTGATTATATCTTGTCTGATTTTCTTTTAGAGAATCATATTTTGTATTCAACTTGCATCCAGTCACCATGGGTGTACCAACTGGCTTTGAATCTTCCATACCAAACTTCTTTAACAATTCCTTCATATACTTGGACTGAGATATAAAAATCCCTTTATCTAACTGAGTAATTTGTAATCCCAAAAAGAATTTCATCTCACCAATCATAGACATCTCAAATTCATTTTGCATTTCACTAGCAAATTTCATGCACAAAGCATCATCACTCCAAAAATAATGTCATCAACAAAGACTTCAACAATCAAATCTTTATCATCATTTTTGAAATAGAAATTACTATCAGTAGTACCTTTGTTGAATCCAAGCTTCAACAAATACTTATCCAATCTTGCATACCATGCTCTAGGGGATTGCTTGAGTCCATACAATGCTTTCTTCAACCGTCACACCATATCTTCCTTATCAGTCAACTGGAATCCATCAAGTTTCTCAACACACACTTCTTCCAATTCACCATTTAAAAAAGTTGATTTGACATCCATCTGATAAAATTTGTAGTTCTTGTGAGTAGCATAGGCAAGAAATAATCTTACAGCTTCAATTGTAGCAATAGGGGAAAAGGTCTCTTCAAAATCAATTCCTTCCATTTTTGAATATCCTTTACATACCAATCTTGCTTTATTTCTAATCACTTCACCTTGCTCATTCAGTTTGTTTCTAAAAACCCATTTAGTTCCAATAACATTCTTATCCTTAGGTTTGGGAACAAGAATCCATGTATCATTCTTTTCAATCTATTTCAACTCTTCTTTCATTGATTCAACCCAATGCTCATCTTTACATGCTTCATTCACACTAGTAGGCTCAGTTTTTGAAATCAAGCAATATTCTTCTGCAATCTTTCTCCTACTCTAGACACCTTTGTTCTTATAACCTATAATCTAATCTTTTAAATGTTTCAATATTACATACCTCGGAGTCTTCTTAGGATGTTCTTCACCTTTTGTCTCTTGTGTTCTTATTTATGTGTTTCCAATGGTTTCTCCTTCTTCTTCATTCTCCTAATTTACCAGATTGATTTGCACTTGATTTGAAGTCTGATATGGATTTCCTTGATTTGTACTATCATTCTAATCATCAAAGTCATATCCACAGGTTCTGGACGATGTACCTAAGTCTTCATCAACCTTAACATTTTCACTTTCAACCATTTTCTTCAATTTCTTGTTGTAGCACTGGTAGGCCTTGCTCGTAGTAGAATAACCCAGAAAGATACCTTCATCACTTCTAGTGTCAAACTTCCCTATGTCTTCATCTCTCTTAATATAACATCTGTTTCCAAATATCTTGAAGTATTTAATAGTAGGATTTTGACTAGTCCATAGCTCAAAAGGGGTCTTACCAGTATCTCCTTTGATTTGTACCTCGTTGAGTTTGTATATAGCAATACTCACAACTTCTCTCTAATAGATATGAGGTACATTTCCTTCCAGCATCATTGTTCTAGCAACATCTTCAACTGTTCTATTCTTCCTTTCCACAACTCCATTTTGTTGAGGGTTCTGAGGTGCAGACAATTGTGTCTTTATTCTATGTTCTTCACAAAAATAATTAAATTCACCGGAAGTGAATTCACCACCTCTATATGATCTTAGACACTTAATCTTCAAACCTGTCTCATTCTCAACCATAGCTTTAAAGATCTTGAACTTTTCCAATGCTTCATATTTCTCTCTTAAGAAGGTAACCCATACCATTCTAGAATAATCATCAATGAGTAACATGAAATACCTATAACCTTGTAGACTTCTGAACTTAGAGGGACCACATAGATCAGTATGCACCAACTCTAATAATTCATTTGAACAATGCTTCTTACTCCAAAATGAATCATGGTTTGCTTTCCCAACTGACATTCCTTGCATATTGCAGTAGTAGGTTTCACCAACTTAGGTAGATCTCTCACAACCTTTGTAGAACTTATCTTGACAATGTTATCAAAGTTAACATGACACGATCTCCCATGCTATAGCCAACTTTCATCAACTTGAGCAATCAAACAACTTTTACTAACAACACTCAAGTGAAAGATATTACCTTTTGTTATTGTACCTGATACAATTTCATTTCCAAAACTCAATATTCTGCACTTTCCATTCTTAAATTGAAGATTGTAACCCTTATCAACCATTTGACCAACACTCAAAAGATTATGCTTCAAGCCCTCCACATACAGAACATCATCAGTATTATGCTTACCATCAAGACAAATGCATCCTCTTCCATGGATCACACCAACTGTATTATCACCAAATCTCACAACACCACCATCATATTTTTTAAAGCTTACAAACTTGCTTTTGTCTCCTGTCATATGATGTGAACATCCACTATCAATTGCCCATTCATCCTTTTCTTCAACTCGAGTAGCTAGGGATTTCTCCACATTTGTACAATTAGAAGATTCAGTAGATATAGGACTATTTTCTTTGACAACAATAAATACCCATTCATCTTCACCTTTATCATATTCATCATTTGTTACACCTTCATCAACAACATAGTAACATTTCTTTTGAAATGTAGGCTTGTTATGTCTTGGTTTAGGGGCTCTTTCTAGACACCTTGATGCAAAATGACCTATCTTATTGCAAGAAAAACATTTAAGAGGCAATTTTCCTTCATAATTTCCTCTCAGTACCTTTTTGACAATAAGTACTTCCAGCTCTTCCATCTCTCTTTCTTCATCTTCAATTTTTTTGATTTCATCCTCATACTTGAATGTATTTCTAGATGAACTCTCACTCGGATCATACCTCTGTCTATCTCTTCCAGAAGTAGTGGCCTTAAATGCATATTCGACCTTAGGAAGGGCATCATCAAATTGGCTCAACTCAAAAGTAGCCAACTTACCAACCAATGTATCTCTGGTTATGTTTGTTACAGTCCAAAGTTCTTCAATAGCACTAGCCTTGACTTTGTAGGAAACAGGTAGGGATCTAAGCACTTTAGCAACAATATCAGATTCTTCTATCTATTTTCCAACACATCTAATACCACACACAAGTTCATTCACTCTTTGCATGAAAGTATTAATATTCTCATCATCACCCATTCTCAATCTTTCATATTTCCCTTTCAAACTCTGCAACTTAGCAATCTTCACATTGGCATTACCTTCATGCAAAGTTTACAAATTTTTCCATATCTCATGAGTAGTCTTCAGTTCCATAACATTTGTCATCTTAGAATCAGTCAAAGCACTCAACAAAGCTTCCTTAGCCTAGATATTATACTCAACATATGTACTATTCGGTGGAATAACATATCTATTACTTGTAATGTTATAGTAGGGTTCACCAATGCATCTCAAATGGCACTCCATTCGAGTCTTCCACAAGGAGTAATTCATTCCATTAAATCTCAGACTATCCTTCTTGTAACTTGTCATCTCAAATCACCTTAAGCTATTAAACTTCTTCGAAGGAACTTAGCTCTGATACCAATTGTTGGCAATACAAGGGTAGACAACTAAGAGGGGGGGTGAATCAGTTGTCCCAAAAATTCAAACTTATTTAACTTATCAACTTTATTCACATATCTAATTATTAAGCATGAAAACAAAGATCATCAACACATCAGAAACACACATAACACCAATATTTTTTTATGTGGAAACCTTGTTAGGGGAAAAACCACAGTGGAGGTTAGTCCACAAGATTATACCCAGTTAAAAGTATAAAGAGAATGAAATATGGGGAATGCACTTGCATTCAGGTGCACTGCCTAGAGCTCACTGCTCAATTATAAAGGAAGACACACTGTCTTACAAAAAGATTCAGATTAAAGCCATCTGTAGGAATTGAACTGATAAAATAGCATATGCTAATGCCTGATCACAGTTCTGGTTAAGTGCATGAACAACTCTTCACTCTTCTTCACTTTTCTTCACACTCTGCTCTACCTTTGAATGATTAGGACATTATTCACACATACAAATAAATTCTCACACTCTGGAATACACTCACATACTTCAATTCGAACAAACAATCACTCTTATATATCTGTAACAAGAAATTTCACTGCTACAAGTCGGCCACACATAAATAATAAAATGAACATGACTGTCGGCCCAAAACAATAGATAATCTTTAATGTGAATCAACCAAAGTCAGCCACAACTTAGTGAGGACCCAAAACAACATCTTCAAGATGAAAACACTTCAATTATTTTCTCCTCAAAGATCCACAACACGCTTCAACACCATGTCGACTAGGCACATGAAAAATATGAACACGCATGAGAAAATCACCAACCATGAGCACAATGATCAATGTGGACGTGCAACAAAGATAGAGCATGTTTTAGAAGCATCCACAAACATTAAGAAACAACAGAGAAGCATCCGCAACAACTAAACTAACTAAAATAGCCTTATCTTCAATCAAGAACACTAACTAAAGAGACAGAAAAACTATTTGAATGAAAATCTTCATAACTCGATCAAATCTTCATGTAGATCTTTGAAACTCGACATGGATAAACTAGATACACTTAGAAACAAACCCTTTAGTCCACAACCTCTAATCTTCAACGTACAAAACATACCACCATACTAAACTTCACTTCACCACTGACAACCTACAATTTATTTCTTTACAATTTTCTCAATATCCTCAACATATACAACTTCAAATGCATTAATGCTAATAGTGTTGACATCAATGAAAACCACATATTAGTAACACAACCACAACATCCAACACCTTATAGTCCTCATCATTCTCATCCCACATATCCTAACGCCCCTTTAAGCTAAGGTAAGTTAGGGCAATCTTTCGCTCTTACAGTATTTCACATATTCACCAGTAAAAGCAATGCAATCTTCAAAGGAAATGAATCACCACATAATATTTTTAGATTTCATGTAATTAGAATGTCGTCAAGCATGTGTGGATCTAAGAGGAAATCTTACTTAATTCCACAATTACCAACGAGATCTCATTATTTTGACAAGTTAGATTGAAGTAAGATACTCATACTATCACCATGAGACCAAATCAAGATGCATGCAAAACAGGCGTAACCCTTTGATTAAATTGATAATCCACAAAGTCAGGAAGCAAAATCCACACTTAGATTGTATTGTTTGTTTGCAAAAATTTATATCAAAATCCTATCCTTTGAAATGATCCATAATCAAAATTATATATAAAAAAAAGTCCTTAAGATTGTGGATATGACAAAAAGCTAATTAGAACTACTTCCAGGGCTCCAGTTCTTAACTAAAAGCAAACTGTAAATTAAACTATATCAAAACTGGGTGCCCCAGTTGGAGTTTAGTTCAACATGCTAAAACTTAGGAAATAAAAAGCAAACTAAAATGCAATTAAATTCTAACTATTTGCTATCAAAATTCCAATGCCATATTTTACTCTTGCAATTGGGCATGGATTTTTATATCAACAGTTATAAAAAGCTTCCAAAGCAAGACTTGCTTTTCCAGATCTAGGTGTGGACTTTTGGTAACAATAGTTAACAAAACTTCTAATGCCAATTCTTCATTCATTGCAACTGGGCGTACCATTCTTGTAGCAATAGTTGTTTATTAAAAGCAACAAAAACACAAACAACAGTGATCATTTTACTGTCTCCAGCTATTTTGGGAGGCTGTTAGTGAATGCTGACACCACTTCGTTTATTCTATCCATTGTAGGTTCTATATGAAATTACACTTTGACCTTCTGATAAAATGTTGTTTTCTCCATTTATTGTTGTATCTTTGTGAAGGCTTCCAATTACTACTGAAGAGACTGAAGCTTAACCTTTCTATTTACCATCTTATCAATGCCCTCTTATGTGACCTTTCCTTGCATTTTTCTTTGTAATTCTTCAACCATTTTATTATGCTCTATTACTAGCATGGGAGTATCCCAAAACATGTAACCCAAGTATTCAACTACTTGGAGAATGTTATTCATCGCTTTCTCGGCCTAGCCTCTATCATTGTTTAACTTTTTTTTGTACTTATTCAGGATTTTCACTTAGAACTCCATTGCCCTCACCCATAGTGGGAGTTGGTCCTACTCTCCTTTTTCAATTATAGTAGCTTTTAAGAGTTATTTCATCTTTGTTTCACTTATTTGATGAAGAATTGAGATGTAATATTTAGAAACAAATAATTCTTCATCGATGCTCAACTCAATTTGTTGAGCAGTGTTGTTTTCATCACTAATGGAGTGATAAGACTTTATTAGCTCTTTGAGTACCTAGTATGCTAAACCCAAAAAATCTTCTTTCCATTATTGTGTTGTAGGAATCTAGCCATATGGGTTAGAATGCCTGAATTCTCCTTTTAATACAACTTCTAATGTAGAATTAAGATCCACAACATCAACAGGTCCAATAAGATTATTTATGCATGTCATGAGTTGTACCACCTAAGCTTTCAATCTTCTTTAGTACTCTCGTCCTTCTACATCCTTTTCAAAATTGCAAATATAGACATCTGGAGAGATTGTTACTCTTCCTATCTTGTTTGGACACCTAGATCAACCTACCTGATCTGGTAATCCTCTCCAGTCATCTATGATTCTAACTTATCCACTAATAGAATAGCTATTTCCACTATTTTATGGCCTTGTTCATAAATTGAAATAGTGTATTCTTCATGCTCTTTTCTTTCTTTTGACCGAAGATTGGAAAGCCTCTAATAATAATACACTTAAACTTTGCTCTGGTCTTTCCACATAGGTTTGTCGAATCTTTTGAATTGTATGGTTTAACCATACCGATATTGTTGTGGATGATTCTCTTCGAGGAGAAGTGATGACCTCTATATTATGGGAGCCTTCAACGTCATCTTCTTGTTCGACATCCTGCTGTCTAGATTCTTGTGCAACTTCCTCCTCTTCTTGAGCCTTTTCTTCATGTATTTCTTCTTCTATATGAGGCTACTCCTCAATAACTTTCTTTGTCTAGTCCACTTCCTCTTCATGAGGTTGTTTTGGTACATTTTCTTGGACTATTTTTTCTTCCATATTGACCTCTCCAACATTGGGTTCCTCAACTGGAATCTCCTCAGTGTGCACTTTCATTTGAACATTCTCAATGTGCACCTCCTCTATGTGAACATCTTCGGTATGAACTACCTTTTATGGTTCCTCTTCTCTTAGAGGTTATTTTTCTATCTCTCCTTCCTCGAATGTTGTATCAACATGAGTTTTTTCCTCATGAGATGGTTCATCTTTTAGAGGAGGAGGAGGAGGTGGAGATTGGGGTGGAGGAGATTGAGATGGAGGTGGAGATGGAAATGGTGATTCATGGGGAGGGGTGGAAGAATAGGTTTTCTCAACTTTCCTCTGAGGAACCCTTGCTTTGATAACTTCACTAGTCCTTTTCTTTTGGACCAAAGTACTTGCATCATCAACTTCTTCATTTGATTCTACGTTGACGGGATCTCTATCTTTTCTCTTTTTTCTTGTTGCCTTTGTAGTTTCACCCCTTTTCTTTTCCTTAGTTGGGGTAGTAATGGTGGTAGGTTCCTCCTTGGTAATCGCAAAAAATGATGGTTCTTCTTTAGGAGCTGTAACTGATAAGCCTTCCCCTTTCTTCTTCTTCCCAGCCTCCTTGGTAGGTGCTGGCAGTTTCACCATGGGGAAGGGCCTCTTCAACCATAAGAGAGAATGCGAGATTACCTCTTGAAGCAACCACGGTAGGAGGGTCCTCGAAGAGAAAAATTCAGACCATGCAACAAGAGTAACACAACAAAAGCAACACAAAATATGGAGGAAAATGCATATGCAAATATTCTCATTAACATAAATCTTAGTTATAATCGGCCGACAACATTTGGGCTTATAGATTCGGCTCACAGGTCTGATATGACATGCTCAAATATAATATTCTAACATGCTCCTTAATACAAGCTAAAATCTTACAAATTTGAATCTAAAACTATTCTTCTTATCATTCATTACTTTTCTAAAGATCTATTACAAGCTTTATATCATATCTGCAGTTCTAGAAACATCTGCGTCAGCCAAAGATCATCACAATCTCCAACGAAAGAAAATATAATGTGTGCATGAACAAGTCAGCCTCAAATTTGAATTAATCCATCAACATGTGCAAAAGATGAAGTGTGGACCTATAATGAAGGTCGGGGACACTCCATGAAACATTTAAAATTGCACCGTTAAGATCCACAACTTACGGGGATGATCCACGAATGATCAAACTAGTCGTTAGGCCTGAAAATTATTCTGGTGCCAGTTCAAGAAACTGCCATGAAATATGGAATCAATAACTTTCTGAAAAATGATCCAAACATGCTCAAATCTTGGAATAAGGAAAATGAACATATCCATGTTGTAAACAAAGATCCACAGGGTCTGGTGAGCAAATATGATGAATCCTCCAACATGAACTAAACAAGAACAAAACTGAAAGAAAATATTTTTGATTGATGCAAGATTGTCAAGAACCAAGGATGCTCCTACATTAGACATATGGGGTTGATTGAAAAGTGAGTCCCTCACTTTGTTGGGGCCAAAGGAAAACCAAGATGGTCTACCTTAGCCTGCAAAATCCAAGAAGAGTCCTCCACTAGTCAGTCTTTCCACTTCACAAGATATTCTTTGTACTGTCTTCCACGAGTTTTCCACCTATCTCTGATATCCAAAATCTCTTCAATCTCTTCAATCTCATTTGGTTGTTGTTTAGGAAACTGATCCTCCAATTTTGCTTTACTATCCTCACTGAATTTTTCTTCATGGTAATAATGTAGATTTGCAATGTTGAATATAGGTGATATACCCATGTTATTCGGTAACTCCACTTCATATGCATTCCCTGAATCAAATTTCTTCAAGATCTTACAAGGTCCAAACTTCCTCATCTTTAGTTTATTGTATGTGCCAACTAGAAATATTTCCTTCCTCAAATATACCATCACTTCATCTCCAACTTTGAACTCCTTTTGCCTCATCTTTTTGTATCCTTTCTCCTTATACTTTTGTTTCATGTCTTCCAATTGTTGTTTCACTTGAGTATGCACTTTCTCCATATGTTCTACAAATTCCTTTGCTTCTGCACTCTTTTTATCTTCCTTACTGATATCTCGCAATTTTGATATTCCTCTAGGATGAACTCTAGTAACAATCTCAAAAAGTGTCTTTTCGATACTCTTGTTCACTGAATTATTGTGTGCAAACTATGCTTGTGCAAAGATTAAATCCCAACTTCTAGTCTTCTCTCCAACCAAACACCTCAGCAAATTCCCTAAACTCTTGTTCACTAGCTTTGTCTGTCCATCAGTCTGTGGGTGAAAAGTAGAACTAAACTTTAAATTTGTCTTCAAATTCTTCCAAAGTGCCCTCCAAAAGTAACCAACAAACTTTACATCTCTGTCTGAAATAATACTCCTAGGTAATCCATGCAATCTGACCACTTCCTTGAAAAAAAAATCTGCTATATGCACTACATCTGTTGTCTTCTTACAAGGTATGAAATGTGCCATTTTAGAAAATCTATCCACTACCACAAATATAGAATCATTACCTCTCTATGTCTTTGATAATCCAAGTATGAAATCCATGCTGATATCCTCCCAAGGTCTCTCTGGAACTGTTAAAGGCCTATACAATCCAACATTCTGACTACTCCCTTTTGCAACTGTACAAACTATAAAACTCTACACAAATTTTCTAACATCCTTATGAATCTACGGCCAAAAGTAATTCTCACTTACCAATGCTACTATCTTATCAACTCTAAAATGTTATGCTAATCCTCCATTATGTTTTTCTTTCACCAAGTTATCCCTCATTGAACTCCAGGGTATACACAATTGATTTCTTCTAAACAACATATCCTCATGAATGAAATAATCCAACCACTGACTCCTATCCTCCAAAATTGGTTCTTTACAAGCTCTCCAAGGTTGTGCAAAATCTGGGTCTTCCTCATACAAGTCCTCAACTCATCAAAACCTAATACCTCCACCCTCATCTATGTCAGTAAATTCCTTCTCCTACTCAAAGCATCAACAACTCTATTTGACTTTCCACTCCTATGATTCAAAACAAAAGTATAGCTCTGCAAGAACTCCACCCATCTCATGTGTATTTGATTCAACTTACCCTGACTATTCAAATATTGCAATGCTTGATGATACGTATACAACACAAACTCCTTAGGAAACAAATAATGTCTCCACTTCTTCAAGGCTTGAATTATGGCATAAAACTCCAGATCATACACTAAATATCTTCTCCTAGCATCATTCAATTTCTCACTGAAATAAACCACTGGTCTTCCTTCTTGACTCAATATTGCTCCAATTGCATTTCCACTTGCATCACAATCCACTTGAAATACCTTACTAAAATCCAATAAAGCCAACACAGGCTGCTTAGTGACCTTTTGTTTCAACAACTCAAAACTTCAGTCTGCTCCATGTGTCCATCTAAAATCCTTCTTATCTCCCCTAATTGTTTTTGTCATAGGAATACAAATAGAACTGAAATTCCTAATGAACTTTTGGTAGAAACTAGCCAATCCATGAAATGATCTTACCTCTCCAATGCTTTCTAGTGTAGGCCACTCAACAATTGCTCTAACTTTCTCATGATCCATCTTCAATCCATCCACAAATATCACAAATCCCAAATATACCAATTCTTCCTTCATGAAACTACACTTCTTAATGTCTATAAGCAACTGCTCTTCTCTCAACCTCTACAAAACTTGTCTTACATGCAACAAATTTTCTTCTCTACTCTTACTGGAAATCAAGATGTCATCCAAATAAACAATCACAAACTTACCCAAGAATTTATTCAATCCCTCATTCATTAGCCTCATGAAAGTACTCGATGCATTTGTTAACCCAAAAGGCATCACCAACCACTCATACAATCCTTCATTTGTCTTGAATGTTGTCTTCCACTCATCCCTTCTCTAATTCTAATCTGGTGATATCCACTCTTCAAATCTATCTTTGTAAAGTATTTAACTCCACTCAAACAATCCATAATTTCATCCATCTGAGGCAAAGGAAATATATACTTCACCGTGATCTTGTTTATGGCTCTAGAGTTTGTACACATCCTCCATTCTCCATCCTCCTTAGGTGCCAACATAGCAGGTATTGCACAAGGACTTAAGATTTCTATGATTAAACCCTTCCTCAACAATTCCTGCACTTGTCTATTCAACCCCTCATTCTCTACAGGTGTCATCTGATGTGTTGCTTTATTAGGAAAACTAGCTCCAAGAATCAAATCCATACAGTGACTAATACTCCTTACAGGTGGCAATCCATCAGGTACATTATCTGAAACGATCTCCTCATATTATGTTAGCAACTCCTTTATCTCTTTTAGGTGTTCTTCTATATGCTTCAAGTCTTCAGCCTTCTTAGGAACTAAGGCATAACACACATTCTCTTGTCTCAATCCATCAAGGAATCTCCTTCCATCAACTAGACAAACCCTAGCATTCGTACAAACCTCAACCATAGGAACATCTTCCAGTGGCAACAAAGTCTGCTTCATCCCATTAGCAACAATAGTATATATATTCTTCTTTCCATCATGAATATCCTATCTATCATACTACCAAGGCATTCCCAACAAAACATGGCATATGTCCATAGGCATGATATCACACAAAACTTCATCATGGTAATTTCCCATCTTTAATTTCACCAAACATTGTTCACTTACCAAAATCTTATGCTCATCTTGAATCCATGCTATCTAATAGGGCTTTGGGTGTTTCAACCTTTCCAACTTTAATTTAGTCACCATCTCCTCTGAAACCAGGTTCTTTGAGTTTCCACTATCAACAATTACTTTGCAACATTTACCAGCTACCATGCATCTTGTTCAGAACAAATTCTTTCTCTGCAACAATTCCTACTCCAACTCACTTTGGCACAATACTCTTTTGTTCACCAACACTTCTCCATCTTCCTGTTTCTTAGATGATCCGGTATGATCTTCCTCAAAAAATTTGATTCTTTTATTGTTCTCTGTCTTTCTACTTGTCTCTCCTTGATTACATTCAAATGCTCTATGTCCACCACACTTAAAACAAGTTCCCTTGAATACTCTTTTATCCTATCCTCTATCATCTTTTCTATTACCTTCATTCTAGTAACCACCATATCCTCCTCTTCTATAAGAGTTTCCATCACCTCTATGGTATGAATTCTCATTCTTATTGACTTCCTTATCTCTATTTAGATCTTCAAAGGATCCTCTTCCTCCTCCAACAAAAGTTCTTCCTCTTTGAAATATTTCACCTCTTCCTCTTTGTCTCTGCTCATGTCTTTTATTCAACTTCTCTTCTACTTTTGGGGCACATTGATATGCTTCCTCCACACTCTGCAACTTGATCAAACTAATTTCATCTTGTATTGAATACCTCAAACCATTCACATCTGGCTGCTTGCTCCATCTCATCCTCTGAATGTCCAGATCTGATATTCAACTTGTAGAACTCCCTAGTATACTTTGTTACACTTGACTCTTTCTGTTTTAAGTTTTGAAACTTCCAGAATAGGCTAATATGATAGTCTGCAGGCATAAACTTTGTCTTCAACTTATTCACCATCTGATCCCATGATCTAATCTTTTCTTTTCCTCTTCTTTTCCTATCTGTCTGCAAGTGTTCCCACCAAAGGGATGCATGTCCTTTGAACTTTGTACAAGCAAGTTTCACCTTCTTATCTTTAGTGGTACCTTCAAAATCAAAATACTTTTCCATCTTTGTAATCCAATCAAGTAATTATTTTGAATCCAACTTACCATTATAATCTGGTGGATTGAAATGTGGTTTTGTATTCGCTCTAGTTAGGGCTCTTATGAACCTCTCTTCTCCCTGATCTAGGCCAGGTTGCTCTTCTCTTCCTCTTTCTTCCTATACTTCTACCTCTTCATCACTTACATCATCAATTGGTGGACCTCTCCTTTGGGCCATTTTAGCTGAATCTAATCTGGCAGCAATTCCTCTCAACATTTCCATCAAAGAAGGGTCTGCATTTCCACATGCTCCATTTCCTCTAACATTTCTTCTTCTCGCCATCTTTACACAAGTCCTCTATAGCTATAGACCGGATCCTCAATTCGCCACCCTACAACAAATCTTCAACATGACTCCATGAATTCTAATGACCTCACACGAAACGAATCTCGCTCTGATACCATCTGATGCAGCCATGGTAGGAGGGTCCTCAAAGAGAACAATTCTGACCATGCAGTAAGAGTAACACAATAGAAGCAACATAAAATATGGAGGAAAATGCATATGTAAATATTCTCATTAATAAAAATCTCAGTTACAATACACCAACAACATCCGGGCTTACAGATTCGGCTCATAGGCCTGATATGACATGATCAAATACAATATTCTAACATGCTCCTTAATGCGAGCTGAAATCTTACAAATTAAAATCTAAAACTATTCTTCTTATCATTCACTACTTTTCTAAAGATCTATTACAAGCTTTATATCATATCTGGAGGTCTAGAAACATCTGCGTCGGCCAAAGATCATCATAATCTCCAATGAAAGAAAATATAACGTGCGCATGAACAAGTCAGCCTCAAATTTGAATTAATCCATCAACAGGTGAAAAAGATGAAGTGTGGACCTATAATGAAGGTTGGTGATACTCCACAAAACATTTAAAATCACACCGTTCAAATCCACAAGCTACGGGGACAATCCACGAATGATCAAACTAGCCATTAGGCCTAAAAAATTATTCTAGTGCCAGTTCAAGAAACTGCCATGAAATTTGGAATCGATAACTTGCCGGAAAATGATCCAATCATGCACAAATTTTGGAATGAGAAAAATGAACATGTCCATGATGTAAACAAAGATCCACAGGGTTTGGTGAGAAAATATGACAAATCCTCCAACATGAACTGAACAAGAACAAAACTGAAAGAAAATATTTTTGGTTGATGCAAGATTGCCAAGAACCAAGGATGCTCCTACATCACCTCTTGTGCTCAGGTATTGAAATCATCATTTTCCTGAACTGGATATTCTATATTAAAAATGGGTTGATTATAAAAAATTTGACCCTAATAGGTAGGGTCAAGGACCTTTCCATCATCCTCTTGTTCCTTAAAAACTTGGCTATTTGTACAATGCTTCATCAAATACATGGTCAACCGATAATAATCCTTCATTCTAACCTCAAACTCTTTGTCAAAATTAGCCCAATGATCCTCAATCTTTGGCTCATGGATGAAATAAGAAACCATTACCTTATTGATCTTGCCAATAGGATCAAACCTACTCCTAGAATCATTGTATAGTGCAAGATTATACCTGGCCATTTCCACATTTGCACCTTTCGTATTTTGCATGTTAGCATAGGAGTATAACCCAATGGGGAAACTATATCCAGGTTTGTGCTTGTCATCAATAAGATGATGTACCTCAGTTATTTTCCTACATGTTTCCAACATAATCATTTTATCTGAAGGGTACCTAGGAATTTTGTAAGGCATTTTATGAAATCCTGCCACTCTAATATAGGAATTTTTTTTATACTAGATATACCAGTTTCCAATGCCCTTTATTGTTTCCATAGCCTCATTTTAAATTCTCCTAGAGAAATCCCCCTCTATCCATCTAACTACTAAATAGGTGAATCATTAACATAGAAATTATAATAACTTGCCTCCAACTCCAGTTGGGGATAGTGATGATAGATTGCCACTTCTCCAAGCTCAAAAGAACCAACTATGTTAAGTCCTCAGAAGGATGCTTGTGAAGATAGCAGATATACCAAATAGGATGTCATGTAAAAATTGGAGGTTGTGAGGACATCAATTTCTCATGAATGGTATCACTTATATGAGTAGCCCAATCAATTTTCTTCTTGTTAGTAGCATTGATGGTTTTGATGAAATTTACCATCCATGGGTACAAGTCCTAAGCATGTTGATACCCAAATACCCTACTCAATAATACAATCAAATCTTTGACATCTTCCTTAAATTCACTTCTATGTTGAATCCTGGCCAATTTGGAAGCTACCTTTCTAGGATGGAGCAACAAATTGTTGTTTATGTAATTAAAGTTTTCTACTACATGGTCATCAAAATGTTTGACGACATTCCTCATGTCCACTGCCTCATATTCAAGATGGGCAAGAATTCTGAAAACCTTCTTGATCATTTTCACAGTTACATCCAAAACCACTTCTCTAGATGCTCCCAACACCTTTCTAGTTTTATGGTTGTAGTGTTGAGCATAGGTGAGAATTGACTCGGGAGATTGAACTATTACTAGAAAGGAAATTGCTTCTACCAATCTTGAATTTACTAGAGCTCTAGCTATTGAAGTTCTAGTTTCCTCATCATTGATTTTGTGTTTGAATTCATTTATGTTCACATGGCCCAAGTTAGTGTCTCCAATCTTAGCATATGGGGTGAACATCTTAGATGGTGGGTGATAGCCTTTGTACTAATACTTCATCTCTTCTGAATCCTTCAATGACATATCTTTTACATACACAAATACCATATGTTAATGTTTACTTACACCAGAATAGAGCAGCCCTGCAAAACAAGCCATGTTAGTCAACATGTATTTCTTATTTTAAAATCATATCTTGTTTTGAAGAAGTTCATAGTTTATTCAAAAGTTTGGGGATTGACCTTCGGGCTTACCCATTACCTCATAGCAATAATGTTCGTATTGAAGAGTTTAGTTTTACTTTATTTGGGTTTTTTCGAACATCAAGGATCAAAGATCATGTATACCCTTGTCTTGCAACGTGAGTCTCCTATGTTATGCTTATGTCTAATCAAGTATTGGGGATCGGGGATCCCATTTAGCCTATGTTTGAAATGAATTACATTTTCAGTTTAACTTATGGTTCAACCTTTCGGAGGTTGGGGATCGGATATCCCATTTACTTCTTGTGATTTAACAATACTCTTTCCTTAAGTAGCATTCCCAATTCACGAAGTCCAAAGTATGTTTCGGGGGTCAAGGGTCAGAAGTACTTCTTAGAAGCTACTATAAAGCTTGGTTATGGATTAAGTCAAACCTTTGCAACCTGAAACTCGATCGACATTATTTCTATTTGATTTGAACTTCTTGGAAGGATTTATCAAAGGCACATTTACCAAACTTATCATTTGGATATAAGTGAAAAAATTTAGGGCTTCATACATTGGGTGTCAGGGTTTCATGTTACTTCCTATCTTAATAAGGAAGTTTGCAAAGGATATGTCTGATGTCCAAAAAGGGTTCTTTAGAAACAAATTTTTGCTAAGTGTTTATATAGATTATTGGGAATCGGGGATCAAGGGTACCTCTTACAGTTTCACCTCTATAAGAAAGATGGTAAGTGGTACCACCGATGGCCAAAATTGAAAGTATTTAAATATTTTTCTAGGTCTGTAAGATTTGACATTTCGAAAGTCGGGGTTCAGGTTTTAGTCCTTTCATTTATCATTTTAATATGGAACCTAGACTTCATGACCTAGAGAAAGGAACAATGGTTGGTAGTCAAAGTTTCATCATACTTCATGTTGATTATTTTGTTTAATGGGTATGTGGAACTCTCAACACTCAAAGCCCGACATATGTTTTGGATTTCAAAGTGTTAAGGAAAAAGAAAGTGAACCTCTAGAAGCTTGATGCCTGACACTCGATGATGACATCATAAACGCCTTTGCTCAACACACTAGAAGGAAAATTGATCTAATGGGGCAAAAAAACCAAAAAGGCAAGAACGAAAGGAAAAAAACACAAATGATGAAACCAACATAAGAATTCCCAAGGTCAAATTGATAAAACAAAAAAGAAACACCCAAAAGGGAAAAAACCCACAAACATACCAAGTAAAATCAATGATTTCAAACCACACTGCAAGTGAGTGAAAATCAAAACTAACCTGGAAATGAGCGTGAGCGAGGAAAAAGCAAAGGAAAAATCATGAACCACAACACACCCACGCACATAAAAAACAACCATGCACAATCGACACCCACACACACAAACAAAATCACAACTAGCTCCAAACCAGAAAGTGCAACCAAGTAGTGAAAATGATAGTTGAAAACTTAGGAGGAAGCACAACCAAGTTTGCAGAGCTCACAAAAATCACAAAGGCAAGAGGTAAATGCAAAAGTGATATCAAAACAAAGGATAATACCCTCTATCCAACGCCCCCCATTAATGAGATTTAATTCATTCAATGGTGTACTCAATAGCTCTATTGTTGCATTAAATTCCAAGGACCTGAGGTGATGTGCACGAGGCTTGAGGCACTTCCATCAACAGTCGAGGGTCGTGCATGCGAAAAGACAACAACCCAGCTTGTGAAGTTTGATGGAAGAAAAAATGAGCAAACAACAAACACCGAAGGAGGGGTCGGGGATCAGGCCCAACAAGGTAAGTATTCACTTCCTCAAAATTTTGATATACTAAACCCCAAAAAGGTAAAAAAAAGAAAGAAAACAAAGGAAAGAAATGAGAAAGGAAAAGAAGGTAAGGACAAGAAGAAAGCGATGACACGCAAAACGAAAAAAGAGGGGGTCCTCATTTTGTCAAGAACAAAAGGTGGCGTGAGAGCAAAGGAACAATAGGTCAAGATTGACTCCCATGAATTTGTAGTTCTTTCTTAATCTATAATTTGTGTTTTATTTATTTATTTTTTGAAAGAGGTTGAATAGTATATCTATTTTTTAATAGCAATCATTATTGTTTTTGGGAAAATTGGGTTTGAAAATGGCACAATAGATATGGTATTAGAAAAATGTGTGCATATAGTCCTCAATCATAACAAAGAGTTGTTCAAAAATTCTACATAGAGTAGGTAGGGGCAAAGGTAGGAAGAAAGAACTATAAAATGGAAGATTTTGTCTATGGCTAGTTAGATATTGTTCTCACCTATCATTATACTCAACTTTCACTTAATAATTATAATATTAATTTTTGTTACTTGATCTGAGTACTTATGGGTCAAGATGGGCTTCCATGAATTTGTTGTTCTCTTCATATATAATTTGTGTTTTTTTTTAAAGAGGTTGAATAGTACATCAATTTTTTAATAGTAATCATTCTTTATTTTTTCGGAAACTAGGTTTGAAAATGGCACAATAGGCATGGTATTAGAGAAAGTTGTGCATATGGTCCTCAATCATAAGAAAGAGTTGTTGGAAAATTCTACATTGAGCGAGGAGAGGCAAAGGTAGGAAGAAAGAACTATAAAATAGAAGATTTTGTACATGGTCGATCAAATATTTTATCACCTATCATTATACTCAACTTCCATTTAAGTTACTCATTTACACTATTTTCAATATAGATTTTTCAACATATAAAAGATCTAATAGCTTATAATGATACTATTGATGCCAAAAATTGGCAAGGTAACAGCCCTTTGTGGGAAACTCAGTCTATGGGGGACTTATTGTGCTAAACTGAGTGACCTCTGGGTTATAGAAGAAGTCGACTTATTCTATAATTGGGGTTTGGAAAGGGGAAAGGAAGCAAATATATAAAAAAAGATCTAACTAAGGCGATGTGCTAGAATTTAGACAAAAGACACGATAAGTCAATCTTTTAGATATGATCTAAGGGCCTGCTCAACAATTTACTACGTCCTAAAATAACAAAAATTAAAGATTTAAGCATGAACACCTCATTCATTGACATAAAATAATTCTCACACCCATTTACTGAAAAGAGGAGTCAAAAGACATGATCTAAACTAGCAAAGTTGCATTCAAATTATAGAAGTTTTGTAAATAAACCATTCAAACATAATGGCACAATATAAAGTTAATAAAATAGCTTAGGAAAAATAAAAAGGCCAAACAATGGCACAGTCTATGAGTCTTTTTGCAATAATCTAATAACAATAAAAGGCCTAGTGTCTCTATATTTTCTGCAATTCTTGAACTCTCAGAACTTGTAGAACTTTTTAATTTGGAACCGGAACTGTCATCAAAAGCAGAGAGCAATATATATAGTGAGCATTCCCATCGCCTGGTGAGTAGCAAAAAGATTTGAAATCCTGAAAAATGATGTCACAGCAAAGATTCCCCTTCAGTCGTTGTAACAAAAAATATTCAGGCCATAGCATTTGTTCGCCTCCCATCCAAGTGCATTCCTTGTGAATGATGGCAGTGGTCCCGAAAAAGTCTCATGTAAACAAGTGTCGCCTCCTAGTTCAGGTGGTTAGAATATGTGGCAACATATCACAACTCAGTTCACTTCATCTCTTGCGTTGAAGAAGCATGTGCCGAAGAGACGCATGAATGTATTTTGCAGCTCGTAGTTCATTCCTCCTCCACGTCGTTGAAGACCTGCACTAGGAGGACATGTGGAAGTGTGACTTTTACTTGGAGCTAATTGTGGGGTCCGCCAAAGCATATGCGGATGAAGGCAACGTGGCACACACTTGGGGCTTGATTCAAAAGTGAGGGGAAGCATCCTTTAAGTGTGCACAATGATGACATGTGGAAGCATGGCAGGGGCCTTTAAAAATTGAAGGGAAAATTTCCTTTAGAAAGTGTAGAGCAGACATGTGGCAGAGGTCGATAGTCATTCATAAAAAGAGGCATCGATATTCATTGGAGGCATGGGCTAGTACTTAGCAAAAACAAAACCCGAAGGGAGCATGGTGAATTTTGTATTGACAACTTCTAGCGACTATTGGGGGCATTTCGCTTGAGGAATGAGGAACCCAAAATTTTCTCTGGTTCGCAAACTAGAGCGCCATCCATTGGGTGAAAAAATTAGAGCTTGGAAAGAGTTTCCTGTAGGGGCGGCCAGTCGTCTTCAAATGGTCTCAATATATTGTGTAGATTTTCAAGCACTCGCCAAGGTTGAGCATTTCTTTATAAGGCAGTACCTTAGGTAAATCAGCCCCCGACTCACAATGGAAAAGTAGTTGCACAAGAGGATGAATGACACCTTCAATGTCTGCTATAGTAGGAGGCTGGTTGAAACTTTGGAAAGCAGTTGGGTCTTGATCCTTTTCTTCAATCTTTCTTGCAATTTACTCAGTTGTGGCGATCGACCCATCCACAAGAAATAACAGGCCCATCTCGCTTAATCAGGAGAAATTTTCCTGCATGCTATCCATAGTCTGGTTCAAAGTAGTTGCACAAGAATTAGTTCACAGGATGGCCAAGTGGCAATGGATGAACTTGTTTGTCATTTGGGCAGCAACATTTTGATCCTCGATTCCTGCCCTTGATAGGTTTTCATCAGAGACCATGTATATATTGCTTAGAAAACTCTTCACCTTAGGAACCCTTTCTATGATGAACCACGAGAACTGTTTAATTGTTCGTGAACCTCTTGCCTCAATTTTATTGCCTTTGAGATGAACTGGAGTGATGGTTGCAGTGTTAGGCAGAAGGCCTTAACCTTTTCCCAGTATGAAATGTATAGCTGTTGAGCTACTAGGATGAGGTCTGGCTGCACACCAAGGGTCTGGGAAGTTCTCTTTAGAAGGGAAATCTCTACATCCTTTGAATTGAAATCCTCTGTTAATTCCACAATTCTCTTTTTTGTGGATGCAAGTTGCCCCTCGATGTTACTTAGCTCCTTATACTAGTTCTCCTTGGCTTGGGCGTGGTTCACCAATTCTGTGTCAAGAGAAGACTTCGTCTCTTGGAGCTATTTTTCTAATTGGGATTTTTGGCCTTCAAAGTCTGTCTTATTCTTTTATAATTTCTACTCATGTTGAGCATGTTGAGATGCTATCTCTTCATCCTTTTGTTACAAATTATGCTCCACCAGGGCCAATTGGCTTTGATATCCCTTGTTCTTCATTCGCAACTCATTGATCAAGATGGGATCAATGGATTGGGACTTCTTGAGTTCTTCTTGGAGTTTGTTCTACTTTGACTCTTCTGTCTGCACTTTCTCTGATAAGCGCGCAACTTCTGCTTCCAATGATTTCTCCCTCGTCTCTAAGAAACTGACCCTTTCCTTCACAAGATTTAGTTGCTCCTCCTTTTTCTTTAGCTGATAGCTAGACTTGAGGAATTCGGTTGTCACCACCCGCTACATTTCCTCCATGAGTTCTACCTTGTCTTGTGATTAGGATGCATTCAGATCAAGTCCCACATCATACATGTTGTAATCATTCAGCAACATCTCCCCTTGTAGTTTGGTAGTGTTTGGGTACATGGTGGAAAGATTTAGTGTTCCCTACACCTCATTGTACACAGTATACACTTTCGGCTCCACATCCTTTTTGTCATCCTTAGCCTTTTTATTTTGCATTTTGAGAGCCTGTGCTTGCTTTGTGGCTTCTCCTTGGGCTATGAATTCAGATGGAGATTGAACTAGCCCGCCTACAAAGGGTGCACCAGGAGGTAGGGAAAAAGGGAATGTAAGTGTGGTAGGCCCCTACATTTTCCTCTTCTGGAGAGTAATAGCCTGTGGGGAGAAATAAGGGACTTTCCAAGGTTTTGTTTGTGGACCAGCGGAAGGGCTCATTGGTTTCCATGGTGATGGGGTAGTCATTATAGAGTCCTTTTTTGGGCATAAAGGGTGCACTAAGAGGTAGGGAAAAAGGGAATGTAAGTGTGGCAAGCCCCTACATTTTCCTCTTCTAGAGAGTAACAGCCTGTGGGGAGAAATAAAGGACTTTCCAAGGTTTGGTTTATGGACCAGCGGAAGGGCTCATTGGTTTTCGTGGTGATGGGGTAGTCATTATAGAGTCTATTTGCTGGGAATATTGGGTCAGACCCAAGGTAGCAATAGCAATAGGGGTACCAATAGTAGATAAACCTTCATAAAGAGAGGTGAGGAGAGATTGGGAAGTGGTGGCTAGTGTCAAAGTTTGCAAAGAAATTAGGATAGATGGCCCTGTCTAGGTGAATTGGGAGAAACCTCCTACAAAAATTGTGGTAGAGGTAGAAAAGGTAGGGCCGACACTTGTAGAAAGGGGCATTGCAGAAATGGCAGAGGATACTAAAGATTGAGAAGTGAGAAAAGAAGGAGTGAATGTTACCTACTTATTGGATGGTGGTGGTGCACCACTTGTTGTTGGCTCCTTACTTCAAACTCTTGGCTTGTTGCGAGCACTTGGTTTGTGGTGGGTTCTTGTGAACCTTCTCCCATAATAGCTTTTGTGCACTTTCGTTTAGGGGGTGGGGAGTTTTCAGATTTTACAATTTCTAGTTGTTGTTGTTGTTGGGACCTCCTTTGTGTTTTTGAAGCCCAAGTGAGTGTCTGTGAGGCTCTTGATATATTTAGTCACACATTTGAAGCGACATAGGAAGGTTTCCCTATGGACTTCTTTTTTTGCTGAGCAGAGGACATTGATGTCTCGGCTTCCTCCTCTGCCTGCTCTTCTTCTTCATTAGAGTCATTTTCTCCACTAGTGCTTGTGTCAGAAGCACGATGCTCATCATCTAACAACTTGTCAAATTGTTCATCATCTGACATGCTATTATAAGGGACATCCCTCTATTTTGTCTCTTAGCGATACATCCAGAAGGCTCTGATCCTTTCCACACTCCATTCTTGTTCTTTTCTCAACTTATTGAACAAGGTTGTTCCCATTTTGTGATTCTCATCATAATCTGCCACAACGAAATAGAACTTATTCCATGGCGGTTTGTCTTTTGTAGGAATGTGGATCAAGTCAAGCAATAATTCATCTTCATCCTCTAGCAGGCTACACCTCTTTTCCCATTTACATTGAGAACTGTGAGTTACCTTGGTATGCTCATATGGTAGATCATTGAAAGGGTTGTAATTCCATTTGTCATAGATCATTACCAACTGTAGACATGGAAAATATACCGACATACTTGATCCCGATTATTAACACCATTTCATTCTAAATCATCCCTCAGTCTAACCATTTAATTGAATACCCTTATTTGATTAAATTCATCAATTCTCCTCTCTTAATTAAATAAATCATTTTATCTAATTAAGTCTTTCTCCATTGTTAATTAAATCAATCTATCTGATCTAATTAACCCTATGTCCATATTTAATTAAATAATCCACTTTATTTGATTAAATTTCTATGGTCTATCTATTAAATTAAATAAATTAAACATTGTTTAATTTAAGCTAACCAATCATTCTCTTTTGTTAAATAAATCAAAATATTTATTTAACTAAGCCTAAAATCACATTCTTCTCATCTTTGATTTAAATCAACCTATAAATCTAAATCAAATTTGTCATATCATCTAATCCCTTATTAAATTAATTAACCCTTGATTAATTTAATCCTAATGCAAGTCCCATCCTCTAGCTTTTCCCACCTACACATGAAAATAGATTTAATTCATTTATTAAATCTCTATTTTCTCTCAACATGGCATAATGGAGGAATATTCTCTCAAATTTGAATTCAAAATCCAAGTGGACTTTGTCCTTCCAAAAAGACATTTACTTCACCTAATAAGTTCTTTTTCCCTAATCCAAGTGGCATTTAAGGCATTTCTCTTCCTTCTTACATGTCATTTCACTAATTTTAAATATCACCTAATTGCATTTATGGGCACATTCATCAAAATGTGCACATCCTCCATCCATTCATATTTGGACAAGTGGCACCTTGCCATTGGTTGAATGTTAGTCCCACATTGCTCCATTTTGGGAATTTCTCCATCCTATCATTCTATAAATAAGAGGTCTCTTTCCTCATTTTAGCATCCACAATTTGAGCAAAGTTATTATACTCAAATCCATAGCAATTCTCATCCATTTTTATCCAATCTTAGCTAGTTTATGCAGATTTTCATCTTGGAGCACACTTCAATCATCAACAAAGTGGATCACTCGTCATCATCAATCAACATTTGCATCATTGGAGTTGGGAAAGGGCCAATTTTTACATCAAATTGGCACGAATTCCCCCATGGGATCAAGAGTTTGCTTGTTTAATTAGGATTCAATCTCTTTTATTTCTTTTTTTATTGTGTTCTTCATCTCATTTCCTAATTTAATCTTTTTGAATGGATTTCATGGGGAACTTAGGTTCTAACTTGCATTTCAATTCTCTTGGTACAACCAAATAATGATTTCTAAAGAAGACCAACACAAAACGACCTTCACTTGTCCATGGGGGACCTACTGCTGGAACATGATGCCATTCAACTTGAAGAACGTTGGGGCCACCTACCAAAGAGCCATGACATGATCCACAAGACTGTCGAAGATTATGTTGATGACATACTAGCAAAATCCAGAAAGAGGAGGGATCATATAGCAACCTTGAGTGCCATTTTTGATAGGCTGGAGGAATACAAGGTCCGATTAAATCCAAAGAAGTGTGTCTTTGGCGTACAATCAGGAAAGCTACTCGGATACATAGTATCAATGAGGGGTATTGAAATAGATCTTGCAAAGGTAAAAGCAATCCTTAAGATGGAGGCACCCAAAACATTGAAACAATTGAGAGGCCTCCAAGGAAAGCTTTAGTCCATCCGTAGATTCATAACACAATTGGTAGACAAGAAAAACCCATATTCTCACCTACTTCACAAGGGAGTAGCGTACAAGTGGGATGACAAGTGTGAAGAAGGCTTCAATAAAATCAAAGAATATCTGCTCACACCTCTGGTCCTCATGCCACCAATCCCAATAAATCCATTAATCCTCTATGTGTCAACAACAACAACAATAGCCTTGGGAGCTCTCCTAGCTCAACACAATGAAAATGGGAAAGAGAGGGCCATTTATTACATCAGTCGCACAATGGTTGGGCATGATTTAAACTACTCATTCATTAAAAAATCATGTCTAGTAGTAGTGTTTGCTTCACAAAAATTTAGACATTACATGCTAGCACACAAAGTCAAACTCATCGCCAAGATCGATCCCCTCAAGTACCTATTGTCAAAGGAAATGCTCACCGGAAGGATGGCTAAATGGGTCATGATTCTATCTGAATATGACATTGAGTATGTGGAACGAAAAGCAATCAAAGGTCAAGTCATCGCAAATCAACTCGCAGAAGCAACCATCTATTGAGAGAATCCACTCATATTGGAATTTTTAGATGAATCCATTTTCAATCTCAGCATAGCTGACCACTGGAAGCTCTGATGTGATGATTCCTACACATAACATGGATCAGGAGCTGGTGTCTTCTTCATTACCCCATAGGCGGATTGTATACCTAGATCCTACAAATTGACATTTTCGTGCACTAACAACATTGCAGAGTACGAGGCTTTAACCATAGGTATCAAAATAGCAGTCCAGTGGCACATCATGACCCTCAAGGTATATGGAGACTCTTAGCTGATAATAAATCAAGTAAACGGTGAATACCAGACAAAGGATGATAAGCTGACTCCATACAAAAAATTGGTAGAGAGCCTAAAAGAATCATTCATCGATATCACATTTGAGCATATTCCCAGAGCAAACAACAGAGCAACAGACACCATGGCAATGATTGGATCCCTATTGGACATCCATCGCAATGTCCCAAAACATGAATTCTTGGTAGAGCAGCTTCTCGTGCCCGAATTTGAGGTATCAGAGTTAGAGTTCGTGTTCAAAATTGTTGGTCTAGGTGATCCCTGGTACCATGAAATTTATACCTACTTGCGAATAGGGGTCCTACATGTTGACTTACCTCAAGCCTAAAGTGAACCTTTATCAAGAAAGCATCCAGGTTTGTCATCCTATGAAACACCCTTTACTGTAGGAGCATAGAGGGAACCTTATTACGCTGCCTAAATTTTGAGGAGGTATTGACTCCCTTAACTGAGGTGCATAACGAAATATGTGGTTCACACTCAAGCAGAATGACCTTCGCCAAGAAATTGCTGAGGATAGGGTATTATTGGCCCACAATGGAAAGAGAAGCACATGACTACGTTAAAAGGTGCTTACAATTTCAGCAGCATGGGGACCTCATACGTGCTCAAGCTCAAGAACTTCATCCCATCACCACACCATGGCCCTTTTCACAGTGGGGGCTCAATCTCATTGGGAAAATCACTCCAACCTCATCCAATGGCCACAAGTTCATCATAACCGCCACTGAGTACTTTACCAAGTGGGTGGAAGCCATCCTCATGACATATATCACTTGAAAGCAGATATCTAAGTTCATCCTGAACTATCTCATATGCCAATACGATGTTCCCCAAGCTATTATCTCAGATAATGGGACACCTTTCAAGAATCAGGAAGTCTATGACCTATGTGAAAAATTCAAAATCCTGTTGGAAATAGGATGCCATTTAATTGCAAATCCTAAACATTCATTATTTCATGTATCTCCTAAGTTCTTGGAATGTGTTCAACAACACTAAGATTAAGATGAGATTAATTATTTGGATGAAATAAATCATGAAATTGACATTTGCAGTTATTCCTAAATAATAGGAACATGTGGGTGAAGACATGGTAAGGTGAAACTCACCTTAAGTTTAGTTAACTATTCAGAGTAAGAGATAACACTTTTGAATGCATGTAAAGATCCTAAGTTAACATCACTTTTCCACTTCGTATTATCCCCAAGGCAATGGCCAAGTAGAAGCCACTAATAAAATCATTCTAAAAATCCTCAAAAAGACAGTCAATGACACAGGTCATGACTAGCATCTGCGGCTAACTCGTGCCCCCTAGGCCTATCGAACCAACATCCACACACTAACATGCGCCAACCCATTTTCCCTGGTCTACGGATTAGAAGTTGTACTACCCATCGAGATCGAGCTTTTGTCATTGAGAATATCACTGCAAAACATCATCACAGATGAAGAATATCGAGTATCAAGACTGAATGAGTTGGAGTTTCTAGATGAGCAGTGTATGGGAGCATTGAACCATTTGTAAGTCTATCAGAACAAACTCAAGAGGAGTTACAATAAGAAGATCAGAAGCAGGACTTCCCAAGTCAGAGAACTTGTGCTAAAAGAGAATTAGAAGAATGTCCCAAATCCAAACAGCAAAGGAAAATTTGAACCTAATTGGTTGGGACCATTTGTTATCACAACAAGCTACAAGTCAGGGGCATATCAGTTATCAACACCTGAAGGAGAGCCTCTGTAGGATCCCATCAATAGATCCCATTTTAAAAAGTTTTATGCCTAAATCTTTTGAGGTATAGAACCAAAAATTCCAAAAAAAATAGAAAATGCCCTGAAAAAATGGTCATCTTGGAAAAAATCTGGCAAACAAGAGTCTTGGTGACAACAAAAAAAAGAAGATCAAAAACAACAAATAGAAAAATCATACTCTAGTGAAAACCACTTTGGTGGCGCTTTGGCAAGTACCTTGGTGAAAACCTGGCAAACAGGCGCCTTGTGTAAATAAGCACTTTCCATCCAATAGGATCATCATGGCTTGTTCTGCATCATCCATCCATCAAGCTTCCATCATCCATCACATTCCATATCTCCATCCATCACTCATCCATTCGACATCTGCATCATAGCTTGGTCTTGTGTTCATGTCATGATCCCTCCTAGTACTACTCGGCCCATTCTCAAGGTCAGTTTGTCCTGCCTTTATCAGAGTAGACTATTGCATCACACTAGGGGCATGTTCTCAGCAGATCAGATTTGTGTATGTTCTTGAGGTCCTTAAAATCAGAAAATCCAAAAACATCAAAAAATAAAAAACATCCAAAAACATCCAAATCATATCAAAATCCAAAACAGGTCAAAAAGTCAAAAACAAAGTCATCTTGTCGAACTACAGGTCTTTGAGCCTTGAACGTAGGCAAGGTTGATCTTTAATCATCCCCTAGGACACTTAGGTTAGTCCTCTAAGAGTTTGTCATAATAAATTGGTAGTCCATTTGTTCATATCTCATCAATAATTGATTATGTGTCAGTCGAACTACATGGTCTCTGCATGTATAACGTAGGAATGGCTAATCTATTGACCAGCCCCTAAGGCCCCTAGGATAGGTCTGTAGGTTAGTTCTTGGTCAAAATATCAGAAAACAACAAAACATTTGAAAATCGAAAATCAAAACATTCATAAAATCTCAAAAAATACCAAAAATAGCCTCAAAACATTTAAAAAAACATCAAAAACATCCAAATATTTAAAAAATCCATCTGTCTCATCTCGCTTTCACCCCCAATAAACATCACTTATAATAAACAATCGTCATCCTCAACCTTTGGTGAAACAATTAGAAACAAGCCTCACAGCTCAAAAGTGAAAACTCGAAACGTCAAAATCTCAAGTCTAGGTCAGTACGTATACAAGTTAGTCAACTCTTTGGGTCAATATCCTATCATCTAATCAGTCCCATATCAAATCATCTGATATCATCATATCTTAGGATGCATCCTTCCTACAATGGACATCAACGTCAGGCATCATCGTAGTTTAGTCTTGGCTAGCGGTCTTGAAGAACATTAGCTTGTTTGTTTGCTTTATCTTGATCTGTTGATTTATCTTATTGTGCTCATTCCAAGGAACTCTCAATGATATACGAAACAAAAGGATTTAGAGAGATAGGAATGGGTAAATTATCATTATCTTTTTATTTGTGTTCTTGTTGGATGTCTTTGTAACATAACCTCGACAAATACTTGCTTTATTAGGTATGTATGGAGGGTGTTTTAGATATCTTGTTGACCACATAGGAAGGCTTGCCTTCCTATGTTTTGGTCTGAGATGTTTGAAGTACTTAAAATGCATCCTAGTAAGGTTTCCATATGTCAGGTGTGAATAAGGATACTCCTATTTGATTGTCAAGTCAAAGTCCATCACACTAGGTACAATGCCATCCTGGTTCTTTATACCTTGATGCATCGTATCTATGTGTGTTATAAAACATAACATAATTGGCCCTTTGAAAACCCTAACTCCTCGGCAATCATCATTATCATCATCTCATGTCTTGTTGGAATCTCTTGCTTTTCATTTTAACATGGTACCGTGATAGTTATTCATTATCATTGCATCTATCCTGCATCCATAAACCATCAACATATTGCATATTGCATATCATACCATATAGAAGCATGTACTATATTTCCATACATATAGATTGGTTATTCTAAGCATTACATAAATCATACATAAGCATCCATCATATATAAACACAAAAAGCACTTATCACATAAATATCATAAAACATCTACATCATCATATCATACATTATCATAGCATCATTGGCATCATCCCATAAGACATATAAGCATGCATTACGCTATCACATACTCATCATTTATCAAAAGCATCCATTTGCATATCATAACCATCATATCATTTCATAAAACATCATCATCATAGCATCACATCATTACCATAACATGCATATCATACATAAGGAAATTACACACATTGCATAATATAAAATTACACACATTGCATAATATAGGTCTGTTAGTCTAAGCATAATGCATATCATAACATTTTGCATACATCCTAAAAAATGCATCAGAAAAAGATACTAAAAATAAAATGCATCCATAAACCATTTACACCATCATATAGAATCATTACATAAGCATATAGAATATAAAAACATCCATAAATGCATCACATATCATATCGACTCAAAATCATCATCTCATATATATCATCAAAATATGTACACTGTGACGGTACAATAAAAAATCGGATCAAGTATCAAATATATAAGTACAATCGACCGATGGGGTTATAAAAAATGATCCCAAAGGGCGCAAGAAGAATCGTGTCTCTAATCAAAATGAAGGCCTAGCCCTGTTGGTTGCTTCCCTTGCCACCTCCTTTGTCCCCATAGCCCTTTACAGGTCTATGGCTGGTCCTCTGTGAAAAATCAAGAACTTGTCCTACTCTCAGCACAACCTAATGATAATGCATCCTGTAATAATCGGCCTCTTAGACAACCTCCCTGTATGACTGAAGTGATATTATGGTTTGGAAGGAAAAGGCAACCATACTCTCTAATTGTTGTCGGCAGCCCATCTCTGTCGTTGCCTGTAACTCTGCGGCCTGCTTCTGCAAAATGGCCTAATCCCGCTTGGCCCTAGCCTGGTCCCTCTCAGTTGTCAGTACCTGTATCTGGGCCTATAGCTGTAAAATTTTCCCATCCCTTAGATCTGGTTATAAAGGAGGCTGCACGTGGGGTTGATACTGATCACCATCCCTGGGTGGTGTCGCAACCTGATCCTAATGCCCGTCCTGTCTGTCATGCTGCCCCTGATTCTGATGTTGTATTGGGACATCCTGGTGGGGTTGATCCTACTAATCCCTGGGTGGCTAGACAAGTGGAACCTTGTCCCCGACCGGCTGATCTGGTGCTGCTCCTTTGCCACCTTGGTCTTGATCCCTATCTCCTCAACCTCGTCCTGCGCCCTACCTCTTGCTCTTCGTCGAGTAGATGGTATACCTGGAACTGTTAATCTCATGGGTGGCCTAAACCAATCTCAGTATGCCTGTGTGGTCTTAGGATCTACCTAACCCTATTCATATGGCCATGACTTGGCCACCAGCTGCATAAAGCTCTGAACTGCCTCATGGGTAGGAATGTACCATCCCTAGGAGCTCTACATCGTTGTCCTAGAGAAAATGGCCACATATTGATCATCAGGCCAATCCTGTGGCTTTCCAACCTGTCTTTGGACCCGACCAGGTAGATACATCTCTAGCATAGTGTGCTCTTGCCCCTACATCAAGCGGTCCTGGTGAGCAAAGAATAACTGCTACACATCATCAAACTAGGTTGGTTGTCCAAGGTAAGGTCACCAGATGAACACACACATATCATTAAGGACCTTCATCCATTGAGGACCCTCCTCTAGTGAGGAATCTCGTGTTGTCCTATGTGGGTAAACGAAAGACCTCCTTTCTACCGCCAGACCACTGGATCATCTGGCTCCATTGAAACTGGAACAACTCGAGGATGAAGCATGAGGATGTGCTCCCATGCCCAACTATGTAGGAGTGTGACCCCTGCTCTAAGTGCTCTGCCATCCAAGTACCTGAACTCGTGTAGATCCCTATAAAGAGAAGCTACCAAAATTGGGCCCCAGGCAAAAAGTGTCAGTCATCGTCAAACCATTTGCTCCCAGGAAAGCTCCCATCTAGGACTGAAGTATCAGCCTCATCAATATATGGCGACAAGACCTAATATAATGCCTGCAATCACCAAGCGATAGGGTGACACAATGGGCCTATTCCACTCTAACTCAATCTGACCCTCACATAATACAATCTGGTTAGTACTCATAACGTCAAAGCAAGCCTCTCTCCTGGCATCCATTTCATAGATAACTCGCTCGCCATGGATCAACAACCTCAAGATACGCCACACATCCTTTAGCATGATGGTGGCCTTGCCAGTCAGAAAGTGAAATGAGGAGGTCTCACTGTGCCACCTCTCAGCAAGGGTCATCATCATGCCCAGGTGTGTCCACACAGGCAGTGCATAAGCAATGTACCAAAGGCCCATCTCTCCTAAGCGCTCCTACTCCCTCTCAGTCAACTCCCGCAAGTACCCACAAAGCTCTCGAGACCTATACTTGTGTGAATAGATCTCCCTCGCCTCCTCCTACATTAGGAAAGTCACTGTGTTAGAAATCATTGAAAAAAATCTTGATAGCAGCTTAACCCAACATCCCAAAGTGACTCCAGCATCATTGCCTGTGAAGGCGATGTAGTTTGTAAACTTCAAATTGCGCTGCTGGAGCCTTCAAATTCCCAAACTGCACCGTAGCGATCCAGTTTGCAATAACGCCAGAGTTTGACCTCAAAACCTAAACCTAAAGAGCACTACGGCGGTGCAACCTGAAAAGGCAACGCAATTTAAAATTTAACCTTAAATTTTAAACTACATCGCGGTGCTGAACCTTGCGACAGCAGCGTAGTTTGAACACCAAGTGTCGCAGTTTGAAATTCTAGCGGGCCTATATGGCGCCACTCCTAAAGACCTAATTCTTGACCGTAATAAATGCATGTGAAAACTGAAAAAATCAAGTTGGGTCAAGTTGACTCACCGATGGTCCAGTGTCGAGAAGTCTCTGGTATGTCCATACCCTATCGGAAATATGCATCGGGAGTTGTCGTTGCGCCATCTCACCAAAGCGTTAGAGCTCAAAATTGCAAGATCGCTAAAGGCTGAATGTGAAAATGAATTGGAAGTGGCCCCTTGAGGCCTATTTAAGCTTCAAAATTGGGGTTTTTGACCTCGTTTAGCTGTCCAGGAGGGGTCTAGGTCCCCTCGTCCTGTTTTCGTTCGTCTGAGGACCGTTTTGTATCATTTTTTGTGTTTTATCTCATCTTTTGACCTTCTGAAGCCTTTTTGGACCCGTTAGGCACCTTGTCCTCTTTTTTTCACAAGATCACCCAAAATTCAAAATTTTCATCTGATCTCTTGAGGGGGCAATATATTGGCATGTTTTCCTTCGTCGGGGTAGCAGTGGGGCAAGTTTTGAAATTGAAAAAAATTGGCTTTTGATCGAGATAGTTTATTCTTTGAACCAATGCAACAAGTGCATTGCTTCAAAGAAGGGAAAAATGTAGACATGGAAAATATACCGATATACTTGATCCTGATTATTAACACCATTTCATCCTAAATCATCCCTCAGTCCAACCATTTAATCGAATACCCTTATTTGATTAAATTTATCAATTCTCCTCTCTTAATTAAATAAATCATTTTATCTAATTAAGTCTTTCTCCCTTAATTAAATCAATCTATCTGATCTAATTAACCCTATGTCCATATTTAATTAAATAATCCACTTTATTTGATTAAATTTCTAAGGTCTATCTATTAAATTAATAAATTAAACCTTGTTTAATGTAAGCTAACCAATCATCCTCTTTTGTTAAATAAATCAAAATATTTATTTAACTAAGCCTAAAATCACATTCTTCTCATCTTTGATTTAAATCAACCTATAAATCTAAATCAAATTTGTCACATCATCTAATCCTTATTAAATTAATTAACCCTTGATTAATTTAATCCTAATGCAAGTCCCATCCTCTAGCTTTTCCCACTTGCACATGAAAATAGATTTAATTCATTTATTAAATCTCTATTTTCTCTCAGCATGGTATAATGGAGGAATATTCTCTCAAATTTGAATTCAAAATCCAAGTGGACTTTGTCCTTCCAACAAGACATTTAATTCACCTAATAAGTCCTTTGTCTTGATCCAAGTGGAATTTAAGGCATTTCTTTCCCCTTTTACATGTCATTTCACTAATTTCAAATATCACCTAATTGCATTTATGGGCACATTCATCAAAATGTGCGCATCCTCCATCCATTCACATTTGGACAAGTGGCACCTTTCCATTGGTTGAATGTTAGTCCTACATTGCTCCATTTTGGGAATTTCTCCATTCTATCATTCTATAAATAAGAGGTCTCTTTCCTCATTTTAGCATCTACAATTTGAGCAAAGTTATTATACTCAAATCCATAGCAATTCTCATCCATTTTTATCCAATCTTAGCTAGTTTATGCAGATTTTCATCTTGGAGCACACTTCAATCATCAAAAAAGTGGATCACTCAACATTTGCATCATTGGAGTTGGGAAAGGGCCAATTTTCACATCAAATTGGCACCAATTCCCCCATGGGATCAAGATTTTTCTTGTTTAATTAGGATTCAATCTTTTTTATTGTGTTCTTCATCTCATTTCCTAATTTAAGCTTTGTGAATGGATTTCATGGGGAACTTAGGTTCTAACTTGAATTTCAATTCTCTGGGTACAACCAAATAATGATTGCTAAAGAAGACCAACACAAAACGGCCTTCACTTGTCCATGGGGGACCTACTGCTGGAACATGATACCATTCAGCTTGAAGAACGTTGGGGCCACCTACCAAAGAGCCATGTTGTTAATCTTCCATGACATGATCCACAAGACTTTCAAAGATTATGTTGATAACATACTAGCAAAATCCAAAAAGAGGAGGGATCACATAGCAACCTTGAGTGCCATTTTTGATAGGCTGGAGGAATACAAGGTTCAATTAAATCGAAAGAAGTGTGTCTTCGGCGTACAATCAGGAAAGCTACTGGGATATATAGTATCAATGAGGGGTATTGAAATAGATCCTACAAAGGTAAAAGAAATCCTTGAGATGGAGGCACCCAAAACATTGAAACAATTGAGAGGCCTCTAAGGCAGGCTTCATTCCATTCACAAATTCATAGCACAATTGGCAGATAAGCAAAACCCATATTCTCACCTACTTCACAAGAGAGTAGTGTACAAGTGGTATGACAAGTGTGAAGAAGCCTTCAATAAAATCGAATAATATTTTCTCACACCTCTGGTCCTCATGCCACCAATCCCAAGAAATCCTTTTGCTTTGGGTAGTGTATTTGAAAAAACCTTTTAAGTGCTAAAAAATTTCGCATGCAATACTTTAGCTATCTTTTCTCAAGGTGGTGGACAGGAGTTACCTTTTTGCATTTAATTTGACATGTACAACCAACCTTTTGGCTTGTGCGAGATGAATCACTTGCCATTTTGATATGACAAGCATTCATAATTACAATTAGCAACCATATGGTACAACATGATTTTCTTGGAACTTGAGTCGCCGCTTTGCTAGTAGCTTAAGCATTTGTATGCTTTGGAAATTAATATCCCAAAAGGAATGATTAAGCCAAAGATGTGATCAACGTTTGAAAAGATATGAGCTCTACCTTGGAATAAGCAAAACACTTGGAGAACGACACCTTAGTATTTGGTTGTGCATAACACCATCAATAGCTACCACCAACTTAGGCTAATTAATTAGCCTTTATTAGTTTTGCACGCAACATGCCATACTCAATAGACACAACTAGGTGGGAAATTTGAGCAAGCTCTGGCATAACTTTCAAGTTGGTACTCAATTAATTAGCATCACATTTGTGGTAAGCATACTACCACGCATTTCCTCGCTTTTTCTATAAATAGGCATCTTAGCAATATCAAAATCACACTTAGTGATTTCAGAAAAATTGGTATTAGGTAATTGGCTTAGCAGTTGCGTAACGTTTTCATAGGCTCGACTTAGGTACTTTGCAGAGATAGTTCCATGATAGATGTAAAGTGATTGCCAACATGAATACCCCAATTAGGCTAGTATGTCATAAGTCTCAGACTGCTTTCTTAGGCGAGATTTCTACTAAGCGTTTGAAGAGGATGACACAGAATAAACACTCATTGGCTATTATAGCCATGAAATGGGTTTTGGGATGGGATTACCTCGAATACGAGGACAAGTATCGAATTAACACTAATGTGTGCTCACATTTTGTTGCCTCCATGCTTGATATTAGAATTCTCAAGCCCTTGATTCTTCATCTTGTCAAAGAAATATTTCCTAAGAAGTACCTGAACGACCTTGGGGAGGTAGTGGCAAATGCTGCATATGGTGGAGGCATTCTGACCATGAGCGACCTTTGGAGGTTCATAGAAGAGGATGCGGTTGTACCGTGGCTACCATTTCTAAGTGGATTTTGCCTCCAGTCGCAAGGTGAGCACCGCCAGAGGGTAACCCGTGCCTTTCACTTTCTCTTCCGCATCTACAACATGGTGTCATTCTATGATATCAATTGGTACATGGATTTCAAGAACCTGGTGTTCCCTTTGCCTCTAACTGTTTCTCTTGTTAATGATGCTGCTACTGATGATGCCCCTGTTGATGAAGATATAGTGGATGCTATTGTTGATGCGTTCATTGTTGTTGCCCATGCTGTGGACTAAAGACTTTGTGTTTTTATTTTTTGCTATTTGAAATCTCATAGCAATTAGTCTATTTTTTGTATACATGCCTGAAAAGGGCTTTTCGTAGAATATATGAAGGAAGCAGAATAGAATTATATATTTTTAGAAGCATGGCCCTTGAGCCATTTTGACAATGTAAATATTAAAGCATATATAATGAAAATGTATCTTTATATAATCATCTTGCTATTTTCCTTTGGATTCTACGACATGGCTCATCTTTTTCTTTTCAGCATGTATGTATCAATTCAATTTTGTATGTGGGTGTTTGATTTTTCTGTTCTTTTTAGCTGAGTTTGTTTCCTGCTCTCTGCAATAATGGGCTACTTGTTCTTTTCTGCCTCGAACCATAGAAAAAAATAAAAAAGACCTGCCAACAAAACAAAAGGGAAAGAAGGAAAAAGCATTATAGACATATTTACATCAGTGGGGTAAGCAAGCTTAATTAAATAATTTAAAGTGAATTTCGTTGATCGAAATTCTTAGTGCTTATTTTTCCATAGTTTCTAACTCATATGCATTATGTTCTTTGCATTGAATTATCTTGAACGAGCCTTCCCAAAGGCTATCAAACTTCCCATGCTAACCCGGCATAGCAACCCTTTCATTAAACTTCAGCACTAAGTCTCGGTACTTTAAACCTTGGTCGGACGCTTTCTTGTCAAACCACCTTTTAACCACCTATTGATGGTTAGTCATGGCTATTAGGAAATTTTCCTTTTTCTCTTGTACTTCTAGTAATTCAGTAAGCCACACCTCCATTTCACCATTTTGTTCCACCTCAAGAGATTTTAGTAATTGCAGCACCAAAATCTCAAAGGAGATAGGCAATAGTGCTTCTTTTCCATATATTAGCTCATACGACAAAATCTTGAGGACTTGCTCAGGAGTTATGTGGTTTTCCCAGAGCGGCGTTGCTCAGAGGTTTTTATGTCATTCCCTTTGGTATTCCGACCCGATTCTTTTGAGGAGTTAGACCAAATTCTTGTTTGTCAATTCGCCTAATTTGTTCCCCTGTGGGTAGGAGTTTGATGATGTTTTAAGGATTATGCCATGCATAAGTGCGAATTGAATTACCTTAGAGCCTAGGAAAGCTTTGGAATTGTCAAAGATGATAGTTTTGGGTGGGAGGAATCTCATCACCAATTCCTCTAGGAAGTCCACTATCTCTTCCTTTGTCGCATTCTTTAGTGGCACGGCTTCGGTCCATCCAGTGAAGTAGTTAGTGGCCATCAAGATCCATTTATGTCCTACGGTGGAAGCTGGGTTGATCATTCCAATGAAGTCCAGGTCCCATTGCGCAAATGGCTCATCAACCACTATTGGATTGAGGGGCATTGCATAATTCTTTCTTCTTCCTACGAAGAACTGAAATTCTTTGCAAGCTTTTACCAGGGAATATGAATCATTGAATAGCATTGGCCAGAAATACCCTGCACACATGATTTTGATGGCGGTGGTCTTTGTGGAGAAATGTCTGCCCGCAGGACTATTGTGGTAAGTGTCAAGGATCCTTTTTGCTCGCTCTGTTGTAACACATCGTAATAGAATGTCGTTAAAATTTATTTTGAACAGGATCCCCTCAATGAGTGCATATCTGATGTTTTGCAATCGATAGGATCTCCTCTTTTGAGAAGGAAGGCCAAATGGATACTTTCCCGTGTGCATAAATCTTACTCTATCCACCAGCCAACAACCTTTGGACTCTAACTCGTTTGTTAGGACTAGCTCTAGCTGCTCTTCCTCGGTGGCCATTTCTTCATCATACGCAAGATATTCACACAATTCTCTTCCCCGAACGGTCTTTGTAGGCTTGACCTCAATGTCATATTTGAGGATCTTAGTGATCCAATTAGCTCTTTTCCCAGTGATTTCTCCTTCCATGATATATTCGTGCATGCTAGAATGCGCGACATAAACAATCACCTTATTGCAAGAGATTAGGTGTCGAAACTTTTTGAGTCCCTTAACTATTGCAAACGCTTGCCTCTCTACAAAGTTGTAGTTTGTCTCATACTCCTTCAAAGTCCGAGAGTGAAATGCCATCGGATGTTCTCCCTTTCCCTCATCATCTTTCTAAGTTAAGACAGTAGCAATGCTTGACTTGCCACTGAATACATACATTATGAAGTCCTTTGATAATTGTGGGTTGACCAGAACAGGAGCAGATGAAATAACATCCTTGACTTTCTCAAAGGCTTCTCTGGCTTCTTTTTTCCATTAAAATGTTTGATCCTTTTTCAGCATCAGGGTGATTGGCCTAATTATTCCTACAAAATTAGAAATAAATTTGCTAACAAAATTTACCTTTCCCAAGAAGGACTGGATGCCTTTCTTGTTGACCGGAAGGGAAAGCTCTTTGATTGCTTTCACCCACTCAAGATCAATTGAAATTCCTTCTTTGGACACTATGTTCCCCAATAGCTTGCCTTGCAATACTCTGAAGACACAATTTTTTGGGTTCAAGGATATCCTGAACTCTTGGCATTTCTTGAACACCATCTCAAAGCGATCAAAATGTTCATCATTGGACTTCGAGAACACCGTCAAATCATCCAAATAGATTAGGATAATCTTGTTGATTAGTTCACTAAAAGCGATATTCATTGCCCGCTGGAAGGTGGATCTTGCATTTGAGAGGCTGAATGGCATTTTAGTGTATGCAAACGTTCCCCACTTAGTAGGGAACGTTGTCTTATGTTGATCCTCCTGTTTGAACCGGATCTAATTGTATTCGAAGAAGCCATCTAATAGGGAAAACATCTCCAATCCTGCCACTATTTGCAGGATTGACCCCATTGAAGGTAGTGAGTAATGATCCTTCAAGGATGCTCTGTTTAGGTCCTGAAAGTCCACACGTAGATGAATATCTCCATTCTTCTTTTGGGTAGGGACCAAATTGGATACCCACGTCCTATGCTTGATTGAGAAGACAATCTGCAACTAGATTAGCTTTGTTAATTCTTGCGTCATTAGCACTTCAATCTTGGAATTCATCGGCCTTCATTTTTGGTGGACTAGTTTTGAGCCTTCTGCCAACTCTATTGTATGTTGGATGATATTGGGATCATATCCCCTGAGGTCATCGTATGACCAGGCCACTACTCCCTCATATTTTTTGCAAAAGTCGATAAGCCTTTCTTTATCATGATACAGGACATCCTTCCCAACTTTGAGCTTTCTTTCATCTCCGACCTAAAGATCTGCATAGTCACCTTTGTCTGCCACAAACTTTCATTTGTCATTTCTTGCATCATCACAATCAAAAATATTTTCTAGTGACCAATCCTTTTGGAAGCTTGTTGGATTTCAACTGAATGATTTGTCCTTCATAAGCCTCAATGATCTTTGGGTGGAGTTGGTTGAAAAATTCCCCCTACTACTCGATGAACAAGGCAATGTGTTCATCACTGTCAAACAATTGTCAGCTTTGGTCATTGTTTGGGATGGCTAGTTGAACTATCACTCATACAGAGTGTTTGTTGTGAATGAGGTTGGAGGCAAGATCAAACTGGGATCTGATTGCTGCTATGTGATCTGCATCTGTATTTTATTTTTGGGGCACCATTTGAATGTTGAAGGCTTCAAAGCCGTCAATCAAGTCCCAAACTCGGTGTCTATAGAATCACATGCGGAAATTCTTGGCCACAAAAATTCCTTGGACTTGATTGACTACTAGTTCAGAATCTTCGAACACCATTAATTGCTTAATGCCCATTCATTCCACAAGGCTAATACCTTGCACTAGACCTTCATATTCAACTTCATTGTTCGAGCAAGCAAACTAGAAGCAGAAAGACTTCAGTGTTTTCTCATTTTGTGGGGACATTAAACATATCTCAGCTCCTGTGCCAACCTTGCATCTTACTTCGTAAAAGTACAACATCCATAGCTTTGAGGCTTGACCACTCTCAGGTTCTTTGACGACCTTTGGGAGCACTTGATCTTTGTCGTAGATGACATAGGTGCCCAACCCAGTAGCATGGTAGTTGTCGAAAGGATCAATATCCATATGTTCACTCAAGAGAACATCTTCTTGATTGTTCCAATCTCCGATCACCTTTTCATCTTCCAGTAGCTCAACACAATACATTTCTTGCTTGGTGATAGAAGTATGAGCGGCTTCAAAGTTGATCACAACTTCATTAGCCACATGTTCTGAATGCAAAGCTTCAGATTCTATCTTCATTTTTGCACTGCGCTTGGTCCTAAGGATCATGTGTGACCAATCCAGGGATAGGTATCTGCCCACCTTTGAAGTAAATTCTCGAGATAGACAGAGGCCAAACATGGGGGAACATCTATGATCATGGTATCTTGCGACACTATAATACTAGGGCAGGCAAATAGAGTCAAGGGAAGGTCCTTGATGAGACCGACAGTCTCAACTCTGCTTCCATCAAGCTGCATCACTCCCCTTTTTAAAGGTTTATAACTAAGCCCTAAAGCTTCAGCTATTTGTTTCGACATAACTATGGTGCTAGCACCAGAGTCAATCATGACATTGTGTAACAACTTCTCTCCCACAATAAGCGTTAGGAAGAAGGGTTTGGTTTTTAGGTTATCTCTTACCTTAGTGGGAGCTTCCACTACACTATTTGTGAGAACTTTGGCGGGAGGTGATTGATCAACAGCCTTTCCTTTGAGCAATTGCTTGTTTGGTTCAATGATTGGATCCTCCTAGAGAGACTTTTGTAATAATGTCTTTGCTCCGGAATAGCTAAAATATCCCAAAGAGACACATTCGTGGATGATTTTTTCAATTGTTCCACCACGTTGAAGGGTGGTGGATTCAGATTTTTATGCTCTTTTGCTCTTGTTATAACAGTTTCCCTTTGCGGCGAACATTGTGGCACCATGGCGAAGGTACTAGACTTTTGGTCAGAAGCACTTTTAAGTTGCAAACTGACTAGTTGCGGGACAACTGGTTCACTCGTGAATCTCCTCTTCGAGTGGGTGTTGTAGTCAGATTATACTTGCAGTGTTTTAGATGTGGATGCATCATTGGTGAAAACCGCTTCTTCTTCTTCTTCCATCCATGAGAAGAGTGTGTGATCAGAAGCGATGTCTGCTTCTTGTTCTAGTGACATCCCTTGCATTTGTGCGGTGAGCACTGAATTATCCATTTGTGACGAGGTATACACATAGCTTTAGGGATCTAACGTTGCGCCTTGGCTGCACTGCTCTGCCACCTTTTGTTATAGGTTGTCACGCGGACAGTTTCAGAGCATGTGTGAATTGTCGCAAGGGAAGCACCAGGGGTTGGTGTCATCCATTAAATTGTTCTGCCTCGCAGTTAATTCTCTACTCGAGCTTAGATTGATGCTTTGCAGCAAAGTGGGTACTGACACTATTTGATTTGTTGTTTGCGCTTGCGGATTCTTGTGAGCACCTCCTTGGAACTGGTTTTGTTGGTAAGAGGACCTTCTGCCTTGATAATTTTGATAGGTCAACTTCGGAGGCACAACCTGGTTGTGCTTGATAACGATTATCTCGTTGGCCATAGCCTGCAACATTTCCTTGACATCACTCATATCCTCCTTTGAAGAGTCAGATGTGGAAGCAACGTTATGTAGTGCGCTAGGATATGCGTACATAGATTGACAAGGAGTTGATGTGCTAATAGAAGGTATCTCTTGAGTAGGAACCAATATTTATGGAAATATAGGAATGAGGGGTTGAGGAGGCAACTTTTCGGCCTCTGTCAAATTGTTCTCCACCTTGAAAGCGATGTTGTAGGTGCCTAGTAGTGTGGTTCCACCTAGAGACTGGATCATCGTGGAGATGTCAGGGTTGATAGATTTCAAGTAGAACATGAATGCCAGATTGGGCGACGGGCAAATATGAACTTGTATTATCTGCCAGCTTGTATGGAATCAGACATTAAAGTTAGCCATGGCTTCATGCAGCGCCCGTTTTATGACTGACAGCTGATAATATAGCAAGGATCAGTCTCCTTTGTTTAAAAATTTTTGATAAAAAGGATCTTCAAGCTCATCCCAGGTACTGATAATATTCGCTTGCAGTGTGTGGTACCAATCTGGCGCCTTGCCTCTAAAAGAGGCGATGAGCAACCTTAGTGCCATATTTTGGTTTGTAATGTCGTGTACCAGACATATGTCTGCAACATCTTGCAGATGTTCATATGGCGTTTTATAGCTTTTAGGGAAAAAACCAAGATAGGTTCCCAAACGGAAAGCGCTACTGGTGCTACAAGAGGACTTCCAGTGTCCCATGCCACATAATTTTTGTTAGCAGCAGGCAACATGGCTAGTGGAAAGGGCGGAAGAAGAACATTCACTAACTGGGTCATAGGTTGTACTGTCCCTAATGGTGGTACTAATAAACCAGGGTTATTCACTATTTTGGATCTAGTTACAGGTTGATGGCTCATACACCCTTCTTAAAATTAAGTTCATTTAAGCTCAATCCCACTAGGCGTGCCAAGAAAAAGAAACTGTTGATGCCAAAAATTGGCAAGGTAACAACCCTTTATGGGAAACTCAGTCTATGGGGGACTTATTGCGCTAAACTGAGTGACCTCCAGGTTTTTAAAGAAGCTGAATTCTTTTGTAATTGGGGTTTGGAAAGGGGAAAGGAAGCAAATATAAAAATAAAAGATCTAATAAAGGTGATGCACTAGAATTTAGATAAAAGGCACGATAAATCAATCTTTTGGATATGATCTAAGGGCCCACTCAATAATTTACTACGTCCTAAAATAACATAAATTAAAGATTTAAGCATGAACAACTCATTCAATGACATAAAATAATTCTCACACCCATTTACTGAAAAGAGGAGTCAAAATACATGATCTAAACCAACAAAGTTGCATTCAAATTATAGAAGTTTTGTAAATAAACCATTCAAACATAATGGCATAGTATAAAGTTAATCAAATAGCTTAGGAAAAACAGAAAGGTTGAACAATAACACAGTTTGTGAGTCTTTCTGCAATAATCTAATAACAATAAAAGGCCTAGTGTCTCTATATTTTCTGCAATTCTTAAACTCTCGAAACTCGTAGAACTTTTTAATGTGGAACCAGAACCGTCATCAGAAGCAAAGAGCAGTATATATAGTGAGCGTTCCCGCCGCCTGGCAAGCAGCAAAAAGATTCAGAATCCTAAGTAATGATGTCGCAGCAAAGATTCTTCCTTGGCCATTGTAACAAAAAAGATTCGGGCCATAGCATTTGGTCGCCTCCCATCCAAGTGCATCCCCTGCAAATGATGGCAGTGGTCCTGGAAAAGTCTCATGCAAACAAGTGTTGCCTCCCAATTCAGGTGGTTAGAACATGTGACAGCATATTGCGACTCATAGTTCACTTCATCTCTTGCTTTGAAGAAGAATGCACCAAAGAGACACGTGGCGGTATTTTGCAACCCGTAGTTCATTCCTCCTCCACACCATTGAAGACCTGTGCTAGGAGGATACGTGAAAGCGTGCCTTTTACTTGGGGCCGATTGTGGGGTCTGCCAAAGCATATGCGGATGAAGGCAACATGGCACACGGTTGGGGCTCGATTCAAAAGTGAGGGAAGCAGCTTTTAAGCGTGCGTGGCGATGACACGTGGAAGTATGGTGGGGGCCGTTTGAAAATTGAAAGGAAGAGTTCCTTCAGAAAGCGCAGAGTGGACATGTGGTGGAGGCCGACGGTCATTCATCAAAAAGAGGCATCGATATTCATTGGAGGCATGGGCCAGTACTTAGCAAAAACAAAACCCGAAGGGAGCATGGTGAATTTTGTATTCACAGATACCAAAAGAAAGTTGTCACTATAACTTGAAACAAAACAATGTTGGAAAAGTTATTAATTAAAAGACTTTACTAGATGGTCTTAACTCATGCATGCTTTTAAGTCTAGATTGCATGATTTTATTGCCCACTAAAATAGAGAACCATAAGGTTATCAATATCTTCAACATAATATTTCCAAATAGTTCAAAGGTTTGTTCTTTTTTATTCCATACAATTAAGCTTTGCGTCCCATCTTAAATGATGCAGGAGTATCCAGCAAGAGATGTTTTCTAAATTTGGTGATGGATGATGACTTCCTTAACATAGCATGGATAGTTCATAATAATTGGTAACTATTAATTTGAAATTTTTCTTATATATGCGAGTGGTAATTGGGCTTCTTATTTTAGCATAGTGGCAACTAATATTAGTGGTAGACTTTAATATTGATTAGCCAATAGGCTGGATATATAGTGAATGCAATTTGAGCCAAAACCTATCACACATCGGTAACTGCTCCCATAAAATGACTTTCTGAAATTGTTTGCTATTCAAAAATCGCCTAAAATATAGAACAGACAAGATTGAAATTATATAAACTTAAATACATCAATACGAGCACGAAATGCAAGCTTTGTTACCAACCTGACCATCAAATATAACTCGTATAATTTGTATGCTTGGGAAAGGGATTTTTTGGGCCATCATTAGTAGCACCTGGCTTTTTCTCACATGTTACAAACGCACTCATCGAGCGTGGGGGCCACTTTCTTTCTCACGCTTCCATGTTACCTAATCATCATAATTGGAGTGGACTCACACTTCACGCCAACCTCAGTGATGCACAATGCCATGCCACGTATTATATCTTGTAGCCCCAATATGCTTATCGTTAACTTAGAAAAATCTCTCACTCCCAGAGTCCTCCATCTTAGAAACCTATTTGGCTCATCTGTGCCAGGCGGTCAAAACGGTACCTGGTCTTTTGATGGTCGCTTTTGAGAGGCGGGTGAAACCTAAAGTGCAGTATATGAAGAATTACAGAAGTACTTTGGAAGGTTCCTCTGCATTTTTGAGAGCCCTATAAGTAGTTTTTGGCTATAGTTTTTTTAAACTAGGTGAGCAAGAATTCATTGAATAGTTTGGCCAATACAATACCAAGTCAAGTCTAACGATCATGCAATCTCCTAAAGCAAGCAATTTGGAGCATTCATTTTGTTGTGGTCTCACTTTGATGAACAAAACATTGAATCTATGGCTTCTCTCTTAAGACTAATTAGGAAAAAGCAAAAATGAACTCTTTTATGTATCTGGAAGGCTTTTGCAAATATTGTTAATGATTTGAATTTTTTTGATGATAAACCATTGAGCATTATTTGAAGTAGTGATGGAAAACTATTTATACAATTATTTCCAAAACATGCTAAAATCATTTAGATAGATTGTTGAAACATCATGTCTATTAAGACTAAATTGTCAGTCCCTTGTCGTGTTTCGTTTTGTCTCCTAAATTTTGTCAATTTGTTGCTCTGTGTTTTTTCCAAGTATGGCTTTTATTTTTCAAGGAAAACATTGCATACTCATAACCTCACTTTACAATGTTATTTGAAGACTACTCTAGACATATTTAAAACACTGATGTCTCAAGTTTTATTCGTAGTATGCCAAAATAATATCATCTATGGCGGATGTCATTCATAATTTTAATATCATTACGAAAGGGAAGCAACTAATTTGTACTTTGAAGGATGCGTATAATCAATTCATTCAATCAAATAATGAAAATTAATTCCTATCAAGGGATTCAAGGTTCTATGGTTTATTCCTTTATGAGCGATGGACATATTTTGAATACTTGAAGTGCAAGTCATATAGATTTACTTGTTTAAATTTTAATTGCAAACCCTCATTTTAGTACAATGCTTGCCCACACTTGATTGCCTTGTCTATCTTATAAATAGGAGAATTCAAAAATTCTACCCCCTCTTTTATTATTTAGTTTAACTCTCATAAAATAAATATATTGCATATTGCTTCTCGTCTAAAAACAAATTTTGATTTACATTTAATATTGATTTGTTTTTAGGTTTCCTTCTCGATATACAAAACATGCCAAAGGTGTTCTCTATATATGTTTATATTTTGAACTTTAAAGAAAAATAAAGAATATACCTCCAAAGTATATTAAATTACATATACTTTTCTATCGATAACCCTTGCACCCTTCTGGTGCAAGTGCTAAGGTTTAGGCAGTCGTAAGTGTTTTAAATATGGCGGTGCCTCCTTTATGAGGCGTTCATTCTAATTTAATATAGAAAATATTCACTTGTAGGTGTCGTAAGGAGGGAGAGTGGGGGCATAGGAAACGAAGTGAAGAGGTGGCGTGGGAAATAAGGAGTTAGTGGCGTGAAAAAGGAGGGGGGTAAAAAGGCGTTGGAAATAGGATGGAGCCGCTCATTGTTGAGTTTCTTAAATATCAGCAAATAAAATTTGAGAGGCTGCGTTTAAGAGGTGGAAAGGAGGCATTGGCATGGTTGGGAAATCGCCCATCTTTGAAGTTTTCTTAAAATCAAGAAAATGAACTAGGTATTAAAAGAAGGAAATGTGGAAGTTAGAGGGGGGATAGTATTTGGAGGAAATGGACAGAAGAATAGAGAGGTGGGCCGTTGGAAACTGCAAAGAAATTTTCAAGTTTGGGTGTTTTAAAGACCATAAATTTAATCTTCAAGAAAAGGAGAGTTGCGTGGAGTTTTAGCTGAGGGGAAGAGTAGTATGAGTTTGTGGTAGTTTGAAAGTTTCAGTAGAGAAACAAAAATAAGTTGGTATGTTTTATTTCTTTGTAATCATTTTACGATTCGATGTAATAAGATTAATTATTCTGTGTATTTTCTGTGTGTTAACAATTTATTCTGCGTATTTGCTTTCATTATGAAATTGTGTAAGATGTGTAGTGGGCTGCAATGGCAGCCCTTAAGTGGGTACCCGGTCCTTGATCTGCATCATTAAAAACCCTTCAGTATCTTCAATGGATGGTCAACATTATCCATTTCCAACTAAATGATTTCGTACTTGTATTGAAGTCAAACAAAATATTGTTTTTATTAATTAACTGCCATGACCAAACTGTTACAGGAATGGCATTACATAATGACTCTTGAAAAAGGAAATTACATAGATATGGCTTGTTTCACCAGACTATGATACCCAATAAAAACATTCTCCAGAAATCAAGCATGATTTTGGTTTGTCACCAATAGGAAAAACGAAGAAGAGATAACCAAACCAGCAGAGTCCTCGGTGGCTGCCATACTTCATGCAGAAGATGCACTGTATCTGAAAATTTGTATAATTATCAAATGCCACAAAGATTCTGATAGGACATCCACATGCACAAATTTCCTTGATTCAAGCATGGTACTGCTAAAAAAGGAGCTCTGAAATAAAAATCTGTTTGTCAAAAACAGTGGATTGTTGGAAAATCATGTGACATATGAGAATGTTACATTACAAAAGGTTTATCCATCCAGCGAATAGTGCATCCATGGACTTCTAAGCGCTTAATTAGAGCACGTGGTAATTTAAACTTTAAGCATTCAAGAAGCTTTAATTTCTTTAAACTCTCGCAAGCCAACAGAGTAGAAACAATGCCATTGACAGTTACATTCCTCAAATGAACCAGCTTCATGTTCTGTAAGCAAGTAAGGCTTCCCAATGCTGATAATCCAACATCTGAGACTGGACAATATGAAAAATTTACCTGCAGAAACACCACAGATTCCAATGTACGATAAGATGCGGAGGAAGATGATTCAAAATGTTGCACAATATGAAAAATTAATCTGCATAAATACCAGAGATTTCAATGAACGTATGCTGGAGAACATAAATAAAAAAGTTTCACAATATGAAAGATTTATCGGCAGAAATACCAGAGATTCCAATGTAAGATATGCAGGGGAATGTGAATCAAAAAGTTCCATTGTAAGATATAATTACCTGTCGCAAATTCTGACAAGAACCAGCTATTGCTAATATCCCTGTATCATCAACACGGTAGCACCTTTTGATATCTAATTCAGCAATGCGCTTGCATCCTAAAGCAATTGCTGAAAGACCAGCAGATGAAACACCAGAACAACCTCGGATTTCAAGGTTATGAAGTTTACGCAGTCGTGAAATAGCCTTCAGAGCATCATCACTAACACGCGTGCAGTAGGAAAGGTTTATGCTCTTTAACCTTGGGCACCCATTAGAGATTGCAGCCATCCCAGCATCACCAACACCTGTGGATCTGGATACATAATCTCAATTAATAATCTGCAAACATCTTAAATTCGGAATAACAACTTTCAATGAACATTCTCGATTTTTTCTTTTCCTAGGAACATTATTCAAGGATGCTGCAGACATCCTTAATTCATGAACGCACCTGTATAGATCAAGTTCTTGGAGATTTGAGCAACATGCTCCTATTTGGATGATCCCCTCGTCAGATATATTTGGGCAGAATCCTAGCTTCAAAGTAATCAATTCAGAGCACCTAGAAAGGGATTCCAATCCTGCATGAACGGATATTGTAAATACACGAATTGTAAAAGATTTTTAAATATCTGTGGACCAAAAACCCATTACTATCAAAATCACCCCTTTCAAAACTAAGTGAAGTATGGAACCTGTGTTGTTTATGCTGCAGTCAGTAAGGTCAAGCTCTTGCAGAAAAAGACACCCTTCCCCTAACATTGTCAAACTCTTTTCTGTAACTAAGTGACAAGATTCGATCTTAAGAGACGAAAGATATCTGCATGATATAGCAACAGCTGATAAAGCAACATCAGTTAGATCACGGCAGCATGTAAGATCTAACTTGTTCAGCTCTCTACAGTAAGTCAGAAATCCTTTCAATTCTTGATCTGTGACTCCAATACACTTGCTTAAGCTCAATTCCCTCAAATATTTGCAGCTTCTACCAACAGACTCTAGTGCAGTACTAGAAATTTTACAACCGTCAAATTTGACCATTTGCAGTCTGTCAAAAGTTTGGGAGCTTGCAAGATCACTTGTAATCTGCATTATAAAGAAATAGATTTTTAAATTATAAAATAATGGCTACAACATGAACTAAATTTATGTACTTAAATACTTTGACAGTCAAGAAAGTTAATATTGACCAAAGCTTTAATACTTACCGGTATGCAATAGGCAAGAGTAAGTTGGCGCAACTCTGGGGAAACACTTGCAAGGTTGATTATTCCAGTAGAGCTGATATTTCGACATTTAGAAATATCCAGTCCCTACGACAGCGAACAAGCAACATATCACAGCAGACAAGACATTTTAGGATCCAAATGTGGCTAGATTCTCATGATATATTTCAATGGATTAGTGACCAAGCAGAAACAAATCCTTACTGAACACATATGCAAATCTAATAAAAAGAATTAAACTGTGCATTTAGTTCAAATTTTCTAAGTTGCTGGTTTTGGTATTAGTTCGGGTTCGGGGGTTTGGTTTGTGGGTTTGGCTAAATTTTTTTGGGGGGTTTAGGTTCATTCATACAAAAAACATGTAAAAATCATATATATATGCAGCCTAGAAGCATGAATGAGGATTAGAATATCACATAGCATCATATAAACAATAAATCAAAACCACCATAAACTTGAATGTCATTTAAAATATCCATTGGAGGAAAGCATCTACTTTAATATATTAGACTTCACAGAAAGAGACTACTGGAGTCTACTAGGCCTAAGCCCCAATTCTAGGTAATGATCAGGCAACAAGGAAGTTCAAAAGCAGGCATAGAGCCTAACGACAGCAAAGGAATATTGATTGCTAAGCACATAGATAATCAAGATGTTTTCTAGTCAGACAAGATTGAAGAGGCCAGGGAAATATTCAATTAGCAGCAGAAAACACCAACCTCTTTCAGTGTTTACAAGTTCCAGCAGAGCCCAGTTGAGGGTCAGAAGTGCCAGATAAATGCAAAATTGGCTACACAGCAAAGTACCCAAGTATGGCCTTGTTATGGATGGATTTACAAGGACAATCAGCAATGCCTCTTTTGTTTTGGCTGATCATATATGTAAGGATCTTTAATGGCTCTATTTCTGATTGATCATAAATTCATATAGCTGAGCTACCAAATTGCCCAAATACCACAACTGATTGAGGGTAGTTGACTTCTGATCTAATGACAACTCCTGCACACATGTGGGAAAGTGCAAAACCATAGAGGAACCGAACCAGAACCCAGCTCCAGTGCGAACTGAACCCGGATCCAGCCTAAAGGAGGCGAACCCGGTAACATAGAAATTTTTGAAAAGCAGGAATAAATGTAGATATGTTAACCACCTTCTATAAAATAGTACAAGTGAAATCTGCAGATCTTCCAAAATCTGAGGCAAAATTGTATGAAAAGACAATTAGTACAAGAAATACCAAAAAGGGGGCAAAGACAGCAGATCCACATTGTACACCTTCTTGGGGGCTGGAGAACTTCTTACAAGCCAAATTTTATATTTGCTTTACAACCTGCATAATAAGTTTACTTATGATTGAACCTGCACAATACTTGATGTTTCAAATATTGTTGTCCTGAGTCCTGACACTACACTAGATAAAACTAAGATGCCATTATAAGTCTTAACAGATTTGTGATAGTAATAACTGTTGATGTTTACAACGTCAGGACTCTTACTTCTAGCCACGAGCTTGTTAAGCAATAATTAAATATAGCTTTCAGCTATTTAATTATTGGTGACGCCCTTTGTGAAGAAGCGCTTCACATAATTATCATATTATATTTTGTTTAAATGGCCGACTTCTTGAAGAGTCATGTCCCTTCTTTGGTGGCCAACCTTTTGCCTTGAAACGTCGCGATTATTGAAGACATCCTCCTTGACTTGTATATATACAAGATGCAATTTAGTTGATCACCATCCATTTTCACATCATTCATAGTTCGAGTTCATAAAAGGTGCGAGTTTATTAAAGAACAGATCGAAGTCCTTCAAGTGCAGATCAAAGTCTTCATAGAAGGCAGAATTATCATCAGAGAAGAGTGTTATTATTATCTGAGATTGCATCAAGGTTGATGCTGTTATTTGGCCCTGTGACTGGCCTCATTGTAAAAGCAAGTTGGCTTCATTATTCAATATATATGTGATATATTATTTGCTGGGTTTTTTTCTCCCTCGAGAAGGAGGGTTTTCCCAGGGTATCTTGCTGTGTTCTATTGTTCATGTGCTGGTTATTATTCTGTGTTTCTGTTTTTGCAAATCTGATTAAAAACTAGCATGATATCAGAGCCGGTTTAGTCAGACCTCATCAGATTTGTGTAAGCAGTTGTGCCAGTGACCTTGAAAATCGATTGAGAGTTGAGGCTGCGTGGACATTCATTACACAGGCACATGTCTCAAGGAGATCCGATCAGATTTTATTTAAAACAGATTCAAGATGTAAATCAGATCTGCAGCTTGGCATGTGATTGATTTTGCAGATCGGTCATTGCTATCTTCATTGCGTATTGGTGAAAGTTCATCCTCTTTCCATCTTCTACCAGTAACGTACGGGTCAGTACATGCAGTTGGGTGTGTTAATGAAGCCTTGCAACTCTCAGAGTGGAGCAATAATCTGGAATTCTGAAGCAGCGCACCTGATATCAGGTTATAATTTCTAGCATAACACAACTTCCCGGAATCTATGATACCATTGTGCTATCGTAAGGTTGAAGGTTGATATTGTTGTCATTAGCAGCAACCATGATGAAGAACAGATTTATCAAAGCCTATGTATCAAGCAGTTCGGGATCATGTTCTTGTGTTTAAACAGATGCTTTAAGTTTGCTGTTATATCATTCCATGTTGGTGTCATTACCTGGCCGCATGACTCTTGTATCAGACAAATCGTGAAGCAAGAATTAGGCTCACAGGTCAAATGACATTGTTGAAAGCATAAAGGGCATCTGGCAAGATTTATTGCTAATACTTAGACATGGGCCTATGTTCAAGTCATGAACCTATCGAACGAAGGTCATGGACTGATCTGAGCGTAAAGAGCAGTAAATTATATTGAGTACAGTGATTAGCTGAGATAAGTATTCTTTAATTGTATCTTTGAATTCACCTCTAGGATAAAATTTAGGTTGCTAAGTTGTGCAAATCTGACATTGCTTATTTGAATTGTGTGTGTAGAAAAGATCATGTTTTCTCTTGAACAGTGATCATTGGGATGAGACCCTTTGGAGTCAACATTCATTCATTATTATCTTTGTCGTCTGAGATTAGCACTCTCGAGAGGAGTAAAAGATGGAAGAAAGATATTTCAAAATTCAATAAAGATAAGTTTCTTTATCCCTTTATTCTGATCTTTTGATATTTGCTACTTATAGGTTGATTCTTATATATAAACTATTAAGAGATAAGTATTTCATGTTTTGATTAATGTTCATGAATCTTTTATGTGCTATAACATTGGGATAGTGAATCTTGTATGCTTCTAGCTTTGGTACTTCTCCTTGAAGATGGTTTTATAAACTATTAGTAATCTCTCTAAAATGCTTCCAGGACGGATCAAGGAGCAAGAGGGTGATGAGAGATTGCTTAGAGAGGAAAAGCTTGAGGCATCCTGTGAGGAAGTCATGCCGACTGGAGACATGATCAAGCATGGAGTCTTAGCTTGCAGCCATGGGACTGAGTTGATGGTTGGGGACGTCTATTGAAGAGGAAGAACCTATTCAAGTTGCCATTGTGATCAGTTACTTCGAAGAGGGAGTTAAAATCTGAGGATTCAAGGCTCGAGTTGAGAGCATGTTCGGGAAAAGGCTTGAGGTTTTGAGATCTATCAATGATAGGATTTCACTTCTGGAGGATTTCTTTGCAATCTCTAAGGCAGGGATCAAGAGGAGTTTTGTGACAACTCAGAAGAAGTGAAGATTACTATATTACAAGATTAGGTGCTAAATCCTTGGGACCTCTTCAGCTGCTGAGATTAGAATTGCACAAGATAGTCATCTGGATTTGACATTGGTAGCTCCGCAAACCTATTCAGAATAGAGTGATCTAGGATGAGGTCAAGGAGGACAATCCTGAACTCTCTACAGTACCAGAGGTCTGCACTAGAAAAACATTTCTCTAAGGCAAGTGTTGTGGAAGCAGTCTCTTAGTAGAGGTCGGAAGATTGATTCAAAGTACTTGAAGATTCGGAGGGTCTTGCTAGGCAAGGTTGGCCAAGATAAGTATTCTTTGAAGGCAAGTGTTGCGAGAACAATCTTGGTTCTCTATGTTGATAATTTCAATTCTTCTTGGAGAAGATCACCTCATTATCAAATGCAAGGAGGAGTTAGCTTACGAATTTGAAATGAAGGATCTTGGTCTCATACCTACTTCCTTGGTTTAGAAGTATGTGGATGCATGATGGATCATTCTAAGTCAAGGAGTATACCATTGAGGATTTGGTACATAATGGATTGCAAATCCAGCGCACATCTAGACAAATTTTCAAAAAGCTTAGGAGGTTACAACTAGTTTCCGTCTGGGCCAGATCCTACATGTACCGCATGATTGATTGGATCGTTAATGTATCTAGTCAGAACTAGACCCAGGATATTTGCTATGCAATGAGTGCACTTAATCCGGTTCATGCTGTGAACCAAGGCAAAATACACTTCTAGTTGCAGCAAAGCATATCTTGAGATACATCGTGATGCAGTTGGGCATAACCCGAGATATTCTGCTTGTGTGGAATTGGTGCATGGATATCTTTGATTCGATTAGGCGGTGTGTCCAGTCGAAAGAGCACCTCTAGATATTTGTCTTGGTTGGGTCTACAATGATCTCACAGTGTTCGCGAGCGGTCTTGATGGCATTGGGCACAGAAGGCAAAACCTATTGCAGCTTGTGTGGCAACTCGAGGCGGTGGCTTGAGGCTCCTTGGAGGTTGTTTGGTTAATCGTTGGAGTTATTGTCATCCATTGTGACCAATCAAAGCTATATGACTTTCTAGGCGAGAGGGAAACTCAACATTAGTGATCTTTTGTGATTTGCTTTAATGCATTTCTCTTTGTGAGAGAGATTTGAGGTGAAATCCCTTGTCAATGCATTTCTCTATGAGAGAGATTTGAGGTGCAAGCCCTTATTAATGCATTTCTCTTTGTGCGAGAGATTTGAGGTGTAAGCCCTTGTTTAATGCATTTTTTCCTTTGAGCGGAGGAATTGATGTAATAACATTGTGCATCTTTCTGTGATGAGAAATTTGAGTGAAAAGCCCTTGTTTCCACCCTTTGGAGTAGCCATAGTGGATGTCATGTAATGACTCCATGTGACATCACGTGAGAAGTCCCGGTATTAATTTTAATGTGCTGTGCTTTCAACCTCACAGGGGTAGCCATGGTGAATGTTACAATGAGGTGCGACATCACGTTGGTGATGAGCACGCACATTTACCGTCGCGAATAGCCATGATGATTGATATCGCGGTGGTGTTTGTGCTTACACCATCCATGGGGATGGCCATGATGGTTGATATCCTTGGTGTTCTTCTTTCCACATATGGGGTGCTCCATGGTGGTTTGACGCATCATGATGGTGATATACACGCGGTACGGAAGTATTCCTCCCTAGGCGAGAGGGAGTATTGGTCATTTACAACGTCGGGCCTCTGCTTCTAGCCCGCAGGCGGTTAGCAATAATTAAATATGGCTGGCTTCTTTAATTATTAGCATCTTTAATAGAAAATTAACTTCACGCGTATCATATTATATTTTGTTTAAATGGCCGACTTCTTGAAGAGTCATGTCCCTTCTTTGGTGGCCAACCTTTGTGCCTTGAAAGGTCGCGATTATTGAAGACATCCTCCTTGACTTGTATATATACAAGATGCAATTTAGTTGATCACCATCCATTTTCACATCATTCATAGTTCGAGTTCATAAAAGGTGCGAGTTTATTAAAGAACAGATCGAAGTCCTTCAAGTGCAGATCAAAGTCTTCATAGAAGGCAGAATTATCATCAGAGAAGAGTGTTATTATTATCTGAGATTGCATCAAGGTTGATGCTGTTATTTGGCCCTGTGACTGGCCTCATTGTAAAAGCAAGTTGGCTTCATTATTCAATATATATGTGATATATTATTTGCTGGGTTTTTTTCTCCCTCGAGAAGGAGGGTTTTCCCAGGGTATCTTGCTGTGTTCTATTGTTCATGTGCTGGTTATTATTCTGTGTTTCTGTTTATTGCAAATCTGATTAAAAACTAACAATAACCAACGAATCAATAACTTGTAACAATAATTTGCTACTAGCAACTCTCTGTTGGTTAAAATTCACTTGCTCCATGATACAAAAGTTTAATACATGCAATAACACTTATTACTTACATGCTAGGCTAACTAGGAGGTTAGATTGAAAATCAAACTTAGCGACAGATGACATGGAAAAGAAACAAAAATGACAGCACAATATAGCATGAGTTCAGTCTTTAGAAGCTAAGTCCTTCTAAGGTTGGCTGTGGTAGCCTGATCCGATCCAAGAACTGTTATGAGCACAACCTGCAATCCTTGAGGGTCTAAGCATATTGACAATGCCCACTTTGTTCTGGAGCATTGTCACTAGGTACAAAGTTTAAACAGGCAGTCTGTCCAAGTTTTGGTCAGCTTTAAATCCCCACCGACAACAAGAAAATCGCAAGGAGCACAGTACAAACAATGCAGGGCCACAGGCCAGAGATCTTCAACTCTTTTGAGAAATAGTCCAGCCAATGTGCAGCCCACCAGCCCAAATACTTGTCTGAAGGAAATATCTAGCACAAGGAGGAGCTGAGACAGAGATAAAGGCAATGACAGTGCATCTCAAAAGAGGAAGGACCTCCCAAGTAATGAAACAACCAAGAAAATAAGACAATTAATAAAACTCAGATTTGGTACTAACGTCAAGCAGAGATCACAATTAGCCAAGATCAAGAAGCCCATGGTCACTGAAGCCACTGAGACACCTCCAAATAAAGCACCAGGTAGCTATCTACTAGGATGAGGATTACCCAAAGTTGCTCAAGCAGGTTGAGACTGCACTGATCTACTTCCAAACTAAGAGTGAAGCAATCAAGATGTCCAGATCGACTTCTGACAAGTTTCAACAGTTCGACAAATTAGTCAATGGCCAAGAAGTCTATGTTAATAAAACCATGAAGAAAAAAGAATTTGTCCAGAAAGGAAGTCCTACCTCTCTTGTTGAAGATCAAAGTCTGAGACATTGATCATAAAAATGTCATGGGGTTCAACCAAAGTACTAGTAAGTGGGTAGAATCAGACGTTCATCAAGGCCCTGGAGGTCTTAAAGAAGGCTGAATCAGGATTGACATGTTGGGAGCTGAGATGAACAACCAACCAGCTAGTCATCAACCATGGTACTGAAATCACTGAGAGCAACCACCTCAGTTCTTGATTTAAAATATATCTTTGCAACATTATCAAGCATCAAAACTTGAGGAAGAGAGAAAAAGCCAGTTGGGGTCAAATGGGGATTGCAACTAATCCAAAATGGATCAATTGTAATATGTAAAAATTTAAACATTTTGCCTAATGTTGTAACACATTCGAATGATTCCTTGTATGCAAAGAATCAACATTTATAACAAAACACCTTGAAGACAAAACAGACAAACATCAATCTACAGAAATGAATTGAGCATTCTAGGGATGGAAACCCTCAGAAGCAGGAACTTGCTACAAGGAATCAGCATTCACACAGAGATCTTCATCTAGCAGAATCACCATCAGAACTTGTTTTGCAGTCTACAGAACCATAGATCAACAAGGGGTTCAAGTCTACATGTTGGAACATAATCTACAGAATCACAGAATCAACTAGAGCTTAGAGCCTAAATTACCCAGCACTGATTTTGCCACTAGCATAATAGGCAGAACAAAAAAAAATTGCACCTAAATTGCACCTCATTTGTTCACTGTATAAGGGAGAACAAGGCCATTAAAGTTGAGCTCAAAAATCATGATGCAAATCTATGAGGCCAAGGCTATCCAAGCTTATCCAAGGAAAGCAAGCCTAATCATGGCTCACGTGATATTCAAGGTATTTTCATATACATATACACATAACATGAATGTATACTTCTATATATGTTATGTTTATACATATAATATATACACATACATACATAGATATCTATTCATGCTGTATGCATACATACATGTACGTATATATAGCACAAGCGCACATGCACGTGCACGCACACACACACACCCATACAGATACACTCGCACCCACACTCACACACATACCTTGTTGAGAAAAAATAACATATGAAACCATTTCCAGGTTTTCAAATCCTAAAATTGAATTAAATGAAATTTACTTTACCGTTATCCATTGCTATTAACTTTTAGAATTGTAATAAGGATCATTGTTTATTAATTTTCCATACCTGTAAGGATTTGTTCTTGAGATAAATAAGGCCTTCATCACCCACACTAACACATCCAACCAATGCTAAGTTCTCAAGATGACATAGACGTGTAAGAGATTCAAGACATTTGTTGGTTATCTGCAGCAAAAAGATCTTCTCAGTATACAGGGATCCAATTTGAGTATGATAAATTCAATCACATTTCAGTTGTGCTACATGTTGGGCTTAATTCAAAACGCATAGAACTAATAGAAGTCTGCATTCCTTGAATAATTGTCAAAGTAACCATCTCTGTATATTGTGTTTATGAGAACAACTAGCATGACTCAAGACTTCTCACCAAAACTATTTGATCACTGCAAATAATTAGGTACATCCGGATATGAAACTGCCATCTAAGAATTCAATACTATGTATGAAATAAACTTAAACTCCAACACTCAAATCTAACAATTTAGCAGTGAAGGAGAATCATACCAACATGACTCAAATTGGAAGGAGAATAGAGAAAAAGTATGACTATTAGCTGTATGTATTCTAACATTGTTTAAGATGTATGGAGTCATGGACATGTTATGAACATTTCTCCTTTTTATGTGCAAAGACATATCTGAGTGACTTAGTGAAATATGTTGCATATGGATTAAATGTGCGGTTTAAGCAATAGCTGACTGTTGTCAAATAATGTCTACCTGAAACATTGGTTAGAAGAAAGTACTATGTAAAAGACCAAGCCTTCTAGAATATATGCATATTTAACAATTCTCATGTGTAGTAAACTTTGCTTGCCTTCCATTGGAATAATTTCAGTTGCCAATACTGGTGAGTTGACTTGTTTTAAAATTGTAAATTGAAATTGGAAAAGGACCTCATTTTTTATAAAACAATATTCTTTTCCTTTAAGATTTGTCAACTTCTATTCATATAACACACAAAATAATCTTTATGGAAATCGAGATATAGTTTTTATTTTCACCAGACTAAAAAATATGAGAAATCATATTGGAAAATATTAGCCAAGTTTCATAAACTTCTAGAGTGTACAAAATGTACGATTACTTAGAATTTTCCTTACTGCTTGAAAAGGTTTCATCTTCAACAACCACACCTTATTGAAAGGGGTTTTCAAAGCGCAGTGTGTCATAACAGAACCGAAAATCTTACTTTTGCCTTGATACGACAAGACCTACCCATAAATGAAGAAAAACAAAGAGACGGGCTTAATAACAAGGCTTAAGATAGGTTCATACCTGTAAGTAAGAAAGATCAAGATTCCGTAGCTCCTTGCATTTGACAGCAACAAGCTCAACTCCAAGGTCTGTGACCCCTACACACCACTTAAGATTCAGCGTCTGCAACTTGCTGCATCCAACAGCTATGCATCCAAGACCCATGTCAGTGATTTGCTTGCATTTCACTAGCTTCAGTGATTGCAAGTTCCGGGCATGTGCTATAGCTTCAGCTGCATAATCTGTGAATTCAGTGCAATTGGAAAGATCAACCTCAACCAAAGATTGACAACGTTCAACAAGCTCTGCTATACCAAAGTGAGTGAAAGTCCACAACTTTGAGAGGTTGATGGAAAGCAAACGATTTCCAACGAGTCGAGCCACATGCCCTAAACTTTCATCTGTGATCTGGGAGCAAAGGGATAGGTCTAAATGTTGAATTTTGTTGTATCTATGCAAAATTCTCGGTAGCAACTCTGATCTCATTAACTGTACTGCCTTCCTAGACCTCGCTTCCAAGGAGAAAAAATGTTTGCTGACTAGGCACCATGACTTTCTGTCTGTCGGATCCTGCAGTTTCTCAAGAATAGTTAAAAGGATCTCATCATCCAGGAATCCAATGATTGAGCTATTCTGAACAGCCGCTCTCTTCATTATAAGGGATTGAAATCATAAACCTGCAATGTGTGAACGGAACCTAAACTCTCCTTCGGGATTTAAGACACCAGAGATAAAATTCACCTCCTATTCTTCATTTAGAAACTGCCTCATATTCTTCATTAGCCACATACCCAGTTCTCGTCTACTACTCTTCTACGAATGCCGTACCAAACTTTCCAATTCCCCACTCAGGCAACCCAAATATAGCCTTTCAAACAGAACCAGATTTCACCTCTAAATAAAAAACCCAGATGAAAATCTTCCCAGTTGATACCCTTGAAAAAGAATTTCCTAAGCAATTTCAAACCTCTACCCCAACTTTGATTTTCTCGAGGAAGGCAATTCTATACACTATAGTTGCGCAAATTTCGAAAACATGAAAGTTGCTGGTTCAATCCAGAGAGTTGTGAGTGCATAACATAGAGCTCGAATGCATGTCAATCGATCCGTACAAGGTCTCTGACAGGAAATTTGCGCAACTCTAGGCAGTTCTGCAATTCTTACATCCCCTATTTGGAAAAATAATTTCAAACATGGTCAACTGAAGGTACGATGCCAGGTACATGATGTATTGATTTCTCGCATAATGATCTGGTAAGTTGGTTGTAGGTCCCATTCGGACAGGTATTGTGTGTACCCTTTCGTACCTCCCCCCGAGATAACCGCCGGTATAAAAAACTGTTAAAAACTGAAGAGGATCGAACATACCTATTGTTTTCTCCATGGGACTCTAGCACATGATTGTGTTTTAGATTAATGGGTTGTCTTTGCTTAGACTGTGAGCTGTACGCAATTTATTATTATGGGGTAATAACAAATGATAGAATAAGAATGTGTGTAATAGGTAGTGTTGAAGAATGATGTAAAGGAAAACAAATGTTTTCTCATTGTGACTTAGGTTGATTTAAAAAAATTAATTAAATATTTTGATAATTTGAAATAATTCAATGTGAAAATGTAAGTGAGAAATAAATATATTTAGTTTGATAATGAAGGATGGAATACATACGATATATTTATGAATTTGATGTGTCTTATAATAATAGCAAACATAGGTTTGTCTAGGAAATAAAATATTTTGATTGACTATGTAAAGATAAGTCTAACTATAAGGACAAGTCTATGACTACAATCTTATTATATAATCAGTAGCTTTTTCCTTGTAAATTATTTTGCTTTGTTCAATAAAATAAAATAAAAATTATTATATAATCATGAATTTATGTGATCTTCGCATTGCTTTTCTTTACTTTACCTTATGTACTTTGATTTTCAATGTGTTTCTTAGTATTTTTGAAATTGGACATTTAAAAATATCGTAATAGGATTGTTATTATGTCATAAGGAGCTCTTACTTAGATAAATCCTTGAAAATTCAATAATATCAAAAATAACAGTTTTCACTCATCCTCCCTTAATGATGAACAATATCTAAGTCTAGATAAATTATTTGAGTCAAGATAAGCACTAAAATATATATTAATTGATAAAGAGTAAATGTGCTTAGCTTTGTGTGTTACAGTGTAATGTCCCCATTTTGGGATTACTCCATAAAAAAATAGATATCATTAAATAAATCGCACCATGTATGAATTACTATTAATTAGACTATTATTTAAATCCATGATGTATTTATCAACATCATTATTTAAATGTACAAACATTTATCTAACTTATTATTTAAATTCATAAAATACTTATCTCCTTATATTCATAAAATACTTATCTACTTTCCATCTGCATGTCTTTATAAATTTTAGATGATCTGTAGTCTATTTTATCTCTTGTTGTTGATTCTATTCTCTATTTCCTTCTTCCCTCTATACATATCTCATTATTTCCCTTTTTATATCTTCACATTCAAATGAGAAGGTGTATCTTTTTGAAAAGAGACATTCATTAGAAAAGACACAACCTTTTGAAATGATTGTTGCCTTCTAAAAACTAATTCTAAACCTTTCCAATTTCTATTTTATTATTCTCTACGCACTATTGATAGATCTCCTTTTTACATCTTCATTCCTTTTCTCTTCTATCCTCTTCTTAAAATCTGATGTGTATATATTATTCCCTTCCCTTATCTTCCACTCCTTATTTTATATCCTTATACCTCCATGAAGAGAGGCATCTCTTTGAATAGAGATAACCCCACAAATGGACATGACTTTTAGTTGAACATTCCTTAATGATATTTCAAATTATATTCATTTTATTATTTTGTTTTGATATGTATTATATTTTACTATTTTATTTTTAATTTATTTGTAATATTATTTATATTTATTTATAGTATTATTTATATTTATTATTTAAATGTATATTTTAATATTTATAATATTATCTTTTAATAATTATTTGATAATTATGATAGTATTTATATTAATGTATTTTATTGTGTATCGTCTATATATATTTATAATTACAATATTATCTTATGATTGTAATTATAAATATATTAAAACAATAATATTTTCTTTTATAATTTTAATATGTATTGTGTTATTCATTTTCACTTATTTGTATCTTAGAGTGTTCTAATTTCGAGGACATGACAATCCTCCTCTCCCAACTTTGATTGTCCTCAAGCAAAAACATCTTAGTTTCTTATAGGATCTCTTATTCTCATCTGTCACCAACAGTACCCAAGTTAGTCATGTTTATATATATGAGTTAAATGAAAATGTTCTATAATGATTACTCTAATTGAATGCAAATATATAAATATATTAAATGTATACTTATCTTAGATTTTCTTTTGTGATGGGGACATCACATACAACGAATATTATTCGTAGCATGTGCATTATAATTTATCGTAGGAATCTAATCATATTTGTACTTATAAAGCTCTAGTAAAATAGAAAATGCATTGGTTAGAGTTTGGGTTTGAACTAGCATGTGCACCTAAAATTGATTTGTGGCCTTAAACCTGAAGTTGTAGCCTCATACTTGGGATCTCCTCTCTTTAAGAGCATTAACTCACTTGTAAATATCTAGAACTATAAGTGTTTAAAAACACCAATAGAGTTTGTTATCAAGTGGGGGAATTTATGTCTTGTCTCAATTACAATCAAGCCTTGTTAAACCAATTTAAGGGTGTTGGCAAGTTTAAAGACATGCCAAGTAGGATGTAAATGCCCATATATTGGTCCTAGCATGAATGCAAATGTTGATGCAATAATTTATCTATCATACTTTGTAAAGACTCTTGGATCCAAGTGTTGTAGAATTCTTAGATGATTAAATGACTTAGGGCTTTAACCTTTTACATAACACCCTAGGGATCAAATTTGAATACTTCATGCTTAAGACAACAAGTAATGGCTAGATGAGGTCAAGTTGGCTTGGACCCATGATTAAATTTGATTTTGAGAAATAGGGATCAAGGTCATATTTACAATCCTAAACTAGGCTCAACCCACACTTGTCTTGACCCAAATTTGGGACTAAAAGTTTTGGGAATGGAATTTGACTTTGTAGTGTCCCCTTTTCAATGAATTTGTGTTGGAACCAAAATTCCTTTTCTCATTTCTTTTTGATAAGCTAAGTCTAATCGATCCTATCCATATTGGTCTTAGGTTCTCTAAGTATAGTTGGTTTTGTGTTGAAACTCATGTGTGTGAGACTTTTTTCAAAGTTTTGAACTTTGTCGTCTCGACCTACCTTTTTGCCTAGCCTCATTCCCTCCCTTTTCCTTGTTAAGGTTTCAAAATCATCCCTATCAGCATGCCTTTTCTCCAACCTCCACTTTCTTTTGCTATTAGCAAGTCATTAGACCTACCCATCCTTGCATATATTGCATCCACCCCCCACCTTTCTCCTTTATTTCCTTTAGAGTATCATACTTCTTCCTACTAGCATACCTCTTGATCAAACCTTGACTCCCCAACTCCCAACTAGTGGTATGAGTTTTGTTGTATCCCCAACTCTTGAACTTTGACACTCATGTCATTTTCACTATTCATTTCTACCTACCCCTACACAACTCAAAATCCCTTTAATAGAAAGTGACCACTCTAGAAGGTATTTTGTTGTCAAAGAAAAACATTGTTTATTATTTTGATCACAAATTTTCATGTTTCTATAGCATTGGAAGGGGAATATTTGTATACTTCATTTATTGTGGTGGTTGCAACCCTATCCCCTTGGTCATCGTAAATATTAGTCATTATTTTAAGAAGGAAATCATTTTGGTTTTGAATCTTCATGCTATCAAAAGTTGGATGCGTTCCTAGAAATTTTAGTTTATTTACCTTCATCAAAACTCCAAAAAATTGCTCAAAGCACATGTTGTTTAGAGTGTTAGACCTAAGGGTGGAAACCTTAAGATTTACAAATAATTAAGGGATGAAGACCTCTTTTCTACAAGTTGAGAACAAAAACCCTTTGACTTGGCTAGATGACTTCAATAAGAGGTCAATAGTTCAAATTTCATTCTTATGGACCTTGTTTCCATCATGCTATGTATGTTGGTAGACTATTTTGAGAAAACCATAGGGTAAGTGCACAAAGATGGGGGATCAAAAAGTGGCCACCCTACTTATTGGCCCCCTAGAGACCAAAAAATAAAAATCACTCTTCAAAACTTCATTTCACTCCCTCTCTCCTTGCAAACTTGTGGCTTACAAGTATCCTCAAATGCACTCGCATTCTTGGATACCCCATTCTTCGCCATTCATTTTCTAAATCATCACCAAAATGTTGCCACAGTGTCACCAAGGTCGAAGAGGTAAGTACTTTTAGTTTTTAGTGTAAATTTTAGATTAAATAAATAGATTCGATTAGTTTTTTGAGTGGAATTTGTTTAATTTTTAGGAATTGAAAATGTGCCCCCAAATGATCGAAACCTTGATTCACCTCCTCATCAAAACCTTATTGAACAATAACCACAATAAACCCCTCCTTCAATGCCTTGACATCCTCTAGAAACACAAGTAAACATATTAGGTAAAATAGAAAACAATAAAAGAAAACTTGAGGTAATAATTACAAAGATGAAAGATCCAACAAAAAAAAATCTCCCATAGGTCTACACTCGTTGAATCACTACAATCTATTGTCTCTCTTATAGTATCAATGAGTGGGAAGATCAATAGTTGGTCCAACAAGGGGGGAAAACTAAAATAATTTTCTGCAAACAAACTATCATATGAGCAAGTTAAATAAAAAAACTGAAATCTAACTTGTGTGCTTTGCTCATTAACCCATGAATCAATGAACCCATACACAACAGTTGCAGGAGGTTCCCTATCCATTGATGCCACAACCAAGGGATAAGAAATAGTTTTTGGGATAGGTGGTGAATTGTTTTTACCATTCTCCATGCAATAAAAATGAGGTCTCGTAATACTTATTGAGGAAAAATTATTATGAGTTTGTCCTCAACAAGATCACTAATTATTTTGATATGTGAGAGTTCTAAGGTAGAGGTGGGGGCTTTGTATAGGATAGAGTGGGGGCACAACATGCCCAAAACTAGGCACTGCAACCCCTAGCTAGACCATAGTTTGAGCACATCACTATTCCTTTTGTTGTGAAGGAGGGTATTGAGGTGGGGCCCTAATGTCCATTAGCTTGTTGACTTGGACCCTTATACAACACACTAGGCCTCTAGCACATGGTGATGTGTGTGATTCTTCTAGGCCTCAATGTCCACCTCACTTATTTCAAAATTACGGGTCTATTTGTGTTTATGTGTGTGAGGATGATGAGGATGCACATGGCCAAGATGCATCTATAGCAGATTTTACAGTCATGAAAAATGATCTATTGAATGAAACATATGGTATTGATAGTCAAGTAAATTTCAACAAGTTCAAATTCAGTTTATTAAATTTATTTTGAAATCTAAGATCAACTAAATTACTAGATTGGCTATAATAAAAATTTAGGGTCATTTTATTCACACTATGTTTGGTGGCCCTCCACCTTCCGATTACATGACAATGTTGATTCCATAGGTATGTAACTAGTAAAAAATAATAAATATGGTACATTTAAATAGTTTAGCCTTATACATGAATGGTAATCTTATAACTCGCATTAGATGTTGAACAAGTTAGTTTTGGGCCTTCGACATCGACATCAACACATGCTAGTCAAGGTTGTCATCAATCTTTCACTAAGGTAAGCTTGTCTATTTTTAATCATTAATGGTTTGTTAAATAGTGTTAGGTAGATTTTTTCAATTTAATAGTTTGCTTCTTCTCTTGTTTTTCCCTTATTCCTAGAGGATCTTTGTTTCTCACTACCTCACTTGTGTCATCTCACTTATAATTTCATCCTCACTCTTTATTGTTGCATAAACTCACAAAAATTTTGTTGCATGTGCTTGCAACATCTCTTGTGCAACTCCCTAATTATTCCCTTTCATTGCATCCATTGATATCATCTCTTCACTATGTTATGTTACTCCCACTAGTAGCATCTTTAAAAATAGTCTAGATCCACATGTAGCTTCATGCCTATATCCATCCTTTATTATTTAACCTACATGTAACATCTTCTTGATGTAGCATTCTCAATATGCTCCCTTGTTGCACTCAATTGTATCACCTTAGTTACAAATATTTATTGTTCTAGCCTTTCTCCTCAAGTGGAAAGATTTATTGGTTTGCACCAAGAACCTATAGTATCTTCTCTATTACTACCTCTTCCACATAATCCTCCATAGATATACTGCTCCACTCTTTCTTGTGGAGCATCTCTTCGACCTTGAGTGAACACACCTACTCCTCTGTGCCTTATTCTTAGCATGTTTCCCTTATAGCCTCATCCTCCATCATGAGGATTTCTCCTTCTCTCTCATTGTTGTTTTGTAGATCTACAAACACAAATGTGTTAAAAAAATATGGGCCTTATTTTTTCCCTCATTTCTCAACTCCAGCATGGTTCTCTTCTCAACCTCTTATAACCCACAGGTTGCCTCCTCCTTTTCCATTACTATAAGAACCCTTCTCCCCTCTAATATACTATCCATTATGTGTTCTATAGATTTCACATTGTCCATTTCTTCAACTATTGGATTCTCACATGATAGCTCTATCCACTTATTTTCTCTCGAGGGAATCTTCTCCCTACTCTTCTATTGTGTAGTATTCCTCTTTGTCACAATTATTGAGAGAATTGGTGCATTCTCAAGGCCTCTCCCTTGTCCATTCTCAGGGTCATATAGCTTTTTGGTCTCTCTCAAGGCCTTCAACATTACCTTGAACTTATTTTCAAGGCCTACTACTAATAATTATATTGCTCTTCTTCTTGGTAGCATCTCAAATATGTGCATACAAAGAGATTCACTGTAAATCGTGCTCCCAAATTTATAGCTCAATTTGATACCAAGTTTTAATAGTGTCTATGGGTGCTTTTATGTCATTTTAAAGGTGTCAGATCCTATTTGAAGTGTTTGAGGACCCACACACAATATTGTAGAAGCCAAATAGGGTTCCCTTTTTTTGCTGTAGATCACCTTGCAACAAAATAACAACCTATGATATCATACACCCTCAAGAACTACCACTCTAGATTTCTTAAATCCACTCTTCATTGTTGACACCTTTTCTCACCATATCATGTGTGCTCTTTCTCAATCCTATTGATTTCTAAACTTCTTCATTGTTTGCACACTCATTTGTATTTGCTATCTAACTCATAACTTCCCCCTTTAGTTAGCTCTCTCCAAACTATCCACACACAAAACACTCATGAATCTTATATATTCTTTATCTTTTACCTTGCACTCTTCTTGTTGTCTATCACTTCAACTTGATGGCCTTCTTCTCAATCATCAATTCTACCTTACATTTTCCTATGCTTCTCTCTCCCTTGCAACCTTCTTCCCTCTCATACCTTCCTTCTCCTTTACATCAACATAGTTATTCTACCTACAACTTCACAAACTCCTTGCATACCTTTTATATCAAACCTTCACTTCTTTACCCATATAACTTTATGCTCTCATATGCCGCCCAATTCTTTGAATGTTTGAACTCACCTACCTATCATTTATTGTTGTGCCAAAATTCTTGCACTCAATACTCTACATGATCAAATGTCCCTCGTATATGGCACTATCTTTCTCCTACATGATTGATCCTCCATTAATATTATTAGGGGTATAAATAGCCTCCTTATAACTTCTGAACATTGTTTCATTTTTTAGATGCTGACATCAGTCAATACTCCTCTTGCTATTTGTACCATAATGGAGCATGGTGTTAACACAAAAATATCATCTTCGATGCCTTTGATAAAGGTATGAGATGAATTAGTAAATTTTATGTTATATTTGTTGTTTTATCTGTCTACTAGTGAAAATTTGAATGATATTCATTTATAGTGTACTTTGTATATTGATGCTTGCCACAGGGCTTTGCAACTCTAGATTGTGAAAATGCTCATATTATGAATGAAGAGAGGCCAAAAGTTATTTAGAGTGATTATGAGTATGCGGTAAGTGATTATTCAATTATATGTCATTTTATAATTTAATTTTTATATATTAATGTGTATACTTTTTGTTGTATTAGGTGGAGCTCCATGCAAGTTTGGAGAGGAGATCAAGTCAACAGGTTCAAAAGCAACCATCATCGCATGCATCTCCATCCACTTGACATTCAAAGGTTGCTCATGATCTCTTTCCTTCCCCTAGAGGGAAGAGACTATATTAGGGTCCTTTGTTGTACGCCTATATGATATTTTTGTACATGTATTTTGTATTATAGATATGTGATATTATTTGCCTATATGGCTTTATTGTAAGCCTATATGGATTTCTTGTACATATATTGTACTTTGACTAACATATAACACTATATATGCCTATATGGATTTTTGGTTAGTACAAATTTGTTTTACCAATGTTCTCCATATTTGTTATAAATGATTAATTGAATAATTACACAAGTAAATTGGAGATCTTTTGATTTGAGTAATTGAATAAATTCCAATTATTTTATTCTTGAATATTGTCTAATGAGTTTTATCATAGTTTAGGTTTTAGTTGTTCACTTTTTTGTAGTCTAGATCAAATCAAATTAGAAATGTAATAAAGAAGTGGGGACATCTCATAAGTATGATATCATTTTTTCCCTTGGTCTATCTCTCATAAGTTCTCCCAGTTTAATGATAATATCGTAAATTAGATGTCACGTAAATTACAATGGGTTAAAATTAAGTCAATTGAGTATGCTATGCAACATAAAAAGACAAAATATAAAGTCACAAGAAAAACAAAACCTATTATAGATTGTGTGACATGGGAAATAAATGACTTAAGCTAAGAATTGAAGACATTGTGGACATCAAGAAAGGAGGAAGGAATATAAAGCATAATTAATATCACTATGCACATGGATGAGTTGTCATGAATGACCATTAGAAAGACAAAGCAATGAAGAATGAGAAGACATCAGTGTAGGCAATACACCATGATAGAATATGAAGAATAAGAATCTAAGAATACTCGAGTGTTCACACTAGGCTAGGTGTTCATGACATTTCACTAGGCTAGTATTATTCTTATTTATATTTATTTAACCACTCTATTTTCTTAAGCCCACTTAGGTATTTGTGTCATTCAAACATATTCATTTGTCTTATGCACTTGATTGACACGTAACTAGTTTAGTTTAAGTCATATCCTCTCTATTACCTTAATTTTGTTCTATTTATCTTCCACCTATCATGCTAGATAAGATTTAGTTAATTTCCACCTAATATTCTAGTTCAACAATAGTTAGGTTTCACTTATCATGCTAAATTAGATCTGGTTAACTTTCATCCTTCATGCATTGATTAGCTTCACCTTTAATCCATATAAGAATGGGGTCATTTTTACTATGCAACTAATACAAGCATTGTAATTAGTCATTCATTCAATTAACGAAGTTGGATATCTATTGTTTCTTTGTTTTCTTATTATCTTACATGATATATCTAGGTACAAGGTTATGCCACTTTACTATCTAGGTTTGTCTTTTACTTTGTCTTATTTTTCCTTTTGCTTTGTCTTATTTGGACACACATAAAGTTATATCTAGGTTTAAATTTTTGTTTTTCCTACTTGGGCACCTATAAAGTTATAGCTAGTTTTGAATTTTATTTTTCCTATCTGGGCACCCATAAATTTGATATTTTCAAGAGTTTACGATTGCCCTAATCCACATAACAGTTCATTGTCACATTGGGATAGTCATAACATTGTAGCCCATAATGATAAGTACAAATAGGGTACGAAACAAGGTCTCCCCTAGTGTTCTCCCACCCACCTTGACATGTTCGTGTAGTTAGTTTAGCCCCATGAGATTAAAAATGTAAAATATACCTCTCGACAACTTTGTATTGAACACAAATGACACTTTTTGCAAAATTTGAAACATTGCCACCATGTTCAAATGGCTTGGATATTTAAAAATTGAGATATTTAATTGTTAAGGGACCCTACACGTACCTATAGGTTTGGACAAAACATTTTTAGGTGCCACAGATTCTGAGAAATAGTATGTCATTGTTTGACAATTCTTCGCACTTAGTGCTCTTAAGAGATTATGCCGAAATAGTGTAGGTCTGAATGATCAAGATACATGAGGTGAAAAAAATGACCTTTCCTATCATTCATCTATGTACTCAAATGTGTTGGCTATGTTTGTTCGGCTCCATGATGCATGAAATGAAAATTATACTTTGCTGCAACTTTTTGTTGAATGCAACTTACACTTTTTGCAAATTTTTAAACATTGTTGCCATGGTCAAATGGATTAGAGGTTTGAAAATTGAGATAGTTATTGTGGAGGTACGCTACATGCATATATAGGTTTAGGAGGAATATTCTTAGGTGCCATGAATTTTGAGAAATAACCTACCATAGTTCAATAGTTTTTAGCACTTAAGGCTCTTAAGAGACTAAGTCGAAATAGTGTAACCTAGAACGATCGAGACAACTGGGTACAAAATAGGACCTTTCCTAGTATTCACTTGCCCACTTGGATGTTTTGGTGCTATTTTTTTGGTCGTACAATGCACACACAAAAAATTATGCTTGCTTGCAACTTTTCATTGAATGTAATTGATGCTTTTTGCAACTTTTGAAACATTGTCGGCATGGTCAAACGTCTTGGAAATTTAAAAATTTGAGAGGTTATTTTGTAGGGAACCTATGTGCACCTACAGGTTTAGACAAAAAAATTGTACATTCCATAGATTCCAAGAAATAACCTATCATAGTTCGATAATTTTTTGCACTTAAGGCTCTTAAGAGGTCGTGCTAGAATAGTATAGCTCAAAATGATCAAGAAAGTTGGGGTGAAAAATAGGACTTTGCTTAGTTTTCACCTGTGCATCTAGACATGTTGGCACTGTCTATTTGGCCCAATAACACATGAAACAAAAATTATACTTGCCTACAACTTTTTGTTGAATGTAAAAGATGTTTTTTGCAATATTTAAAAAATTGACACCATGGTCAAATGGATTGGAGATTTTAAAAATGAGAGAGGTTATTGTGGAGGGACCCTACATAACCTATTAGTATTAGACAAAAAAATTGTAGGTGCCACATATTTCAAGAAACAAACATCATAGTTTGCAAATTTTCCGCACTTAGGGCTCTTAAGAGATTGTGTTGGAATAGTGTAGCCTAGAACAACAAGGACAATTGGGGTGCAAAAATGGAGATAATTTTGAGTTGAAATCAGAGTTTGAGGTTTTAGCGAAGAATAAAATCAATGTCCGGAACAAGTTCCCTGCCTTTTGCTATGTAGATGAGTGGGTGAGATGCACCTTGAGCCACATTCATGATAAATTCCTCTAGTTGGATATATTGAATTTGATCAACAAAGTTGCTATTAGGGTTGTCACTAGATTGTGCTCATTCAGACCAACTCCAATGCTCAAGTCAGTGAAAAATGAAGTTGTGATGGAGTGAACGGCTGTGAAGTTTGATAAAAGAGCATTGTCAATGAAAGACATTAGGAACTTGGTAGTGAAGTATGCTTCAATGATGATAGTCCATACAAAATATACTTCACCAATAGGGAAAATTTAGTATCAATGGCCACCATCAACACAACATATGAGATGGTTGAGAAGGGTGAAGACTATGATCTATGTGAACTGTTGAGATTATAGCTTCTGGAAAATCTACAAAAGACTAAGGACACTAAGTATGCCTTCAAGTTTGACACTTTGATTATTTGCTTATTATTTTACTTTTTGAATGAGGTTCCTAGAAAAAGAAACATTGTGTGGCTAAAGGATAGACCTATAACCCATCAGATCAAATATCATTTGATGAGGTTGGGAGAATCGAATGCACAAAAGAATTCCCTTTGGGGATTCTTTAAAACTTTTCAAGAAAAGATGTAGGCAAGAAAAAGGATACCAAAAACCATGGTAGAAAAGTACAAAAATGACATCACTTTTCTTGTTACCAAAGATTGTTGTATCATATAGGCTGTGGAGCCTAGGACAGTCTAGATCTCGGAGATGGGATATGAGATTATAGAGGATGAAATCACCAAATCAGTGGACTTCATGCTGAGCAAGCAAAGAGACACCTCTGAAGAGAGGTATGTTACATATGAGGAGAAATTCATGAAGGTGCACATGGATCAAAGACAAAAACAAATAAAGAAGACCGTTGAAAAGATGACTGCAACATTTGTGAAGGAAATGGCCTCACAAAAGAACATGTTGAGAAAGCAAAAGCCATGTTTGGTTCACTAGGAGGTTCATCAAGTGTGAGGAGATCTAGTAGAACATATATACCACTCCTTCGGTTTCCCCAAAGTCCTCTAGGACTAAGATTGCTACAAGAGAGAAGAGAAAAAAGCTCATAAGTATCAATAAAGGAGAAAACACCTTCGATGAAACAAAAAAAAAGGGACTAAAAAAGAAAAGGTTGCTCTGACAGCACAACAAACAACATGCCCTATGAGAAGAAGAATAAAGACAAAAGCTACAAGAGAAAAATACATGGGAGTAAATGTGGAAGATGTGGAAATTATTCTAGGGCCATTCCAACCTATTTTGATGTGTTATAAGTTTTTAATCTTGGCGCAAAGCGTGTATGTGTATGTTGAGTCGACAAGTCATATTTTTTATATTACATCTAATTAGGTTGACCTAATTGATGTTGTAAGTGTTTATAGATGAAGTTGATATATATGTAAGACATTTTTTCGGTGTTTTGGATATAGATATGCAATGTGATGTGTAGTTGATGCGAATTGTGTGAATGTAAGGCAAATGCAGAGCAGAGCAGAGTGTTAGTACAAATCAGTATAAAGTGTATAAAGTCTATATTTTGAGCTTCAATGGAATTGTATCCCAACATGTTGTAGATGCATTTGTAACAGTTCAAATATGGCTATGTGCCACCACTCTCTTCTATCTTTTCTTCTTTCTATGGGCAATGAGTCCACCTACAGTGAGAAATTCTATAATATCTTATAATCAGTTATAATATATTAAGAGCTAATCCTCACCATGGTTTTTCCCTTTTTGGGTTTTCCACATAAAAAATAGGTGTTCATGTGTTATGTGCTTTGATGGTTGCTTTTATGATTTCCTTTCCTACTACAAATTGAATGTGCTATGTGGAATTAATGTTTAAATGTTTAAGTGGTTTCAAAGAATACTGATTCACCCCCCCTCTTAGTATTTCGGGTGTTCAACATACTAGGTCTTACATCTAGGATTTAGCTACTAGGAGGTGTTAAACATGTACAATCCCCCCGAATGGCATCACCTTAAAGTCAATCTTTGCAAACAGGTTTTGATATGTGATGGTTGAGATTCCAATTTATTTATTCTTGATTATAGTATGCCACTAGATATTTAGATGAATAGAACTAGAGAGGAATTTTATGATGGAATACTTCCCTTGCGTCAATGATAATAAATGTGATTTTGTCTTCTTCTTTTTTGTGGAAAAGAGAGTCTTTGGTACAAGTAAACTCTAGTTATTGGTACTTTTATTACTATCTAGTTGAAACTCTTTCGTAAATCTTCAAGGCCAAATTGATTCTTTTGGAGTTACTTTTATATTTTATCTTTTTGATGAAAGATCCATAAAATATATCATGTTTAGATCATTACTCTATCCATGTGATAACATCTACATTATTTATTTTGATGACATAGTCTATGATAGATTTCCTATAAATAAAATCACCAACATAGTCAATAACACAATAATTAAATAAAGTTGATTCTTGATGTAGCAATAAACATTATTAATTATATGCGTTTGTCATATGTCAATGAGAATATATTATTCCTCATAATTCTAGAATATAGTCAATTTGATTGAAGATTTTTAGCAAGGAGATTATAAATGATTTTTATGAACATAAACTTGAATAATTTATCATGTTTCTTTCAAGACATAAATAGTCATACTACTAAACATATATTAATGACCCATTAAAAAATTGAGCAATGGGTGAGTTATCCTTTCTATGTTTTATCCCCAAAAAGTTTAATAGGGCAATAGCCACCCATTATAAGTGGGTGCTTTTTATACCCAAGAAATTTAGAGTTTTTTTGAGTAAATATTAAACTCCTTAGATAGTTGCAAAAAAAGTTTTATTGGATGTATTACCCATTTGGAGATACCCTTAGGTTGAATTATTTCCCCTTAATGAATCTCTCTTCTCCATGATAAATAGGATAAAATTGCTTCTTTAATATTATAACAATATTTGAATATTAAGATCAAATGTTATCAATCCCCTAGCCATGCAAACTCATCCAAGGTTGCTATTAATTATTTCATATACAAGATAATTATTTGAAATTGGAACCTTCATATATGACAATATTTTATATGCATGAAAAAGAAAAATGTATGACATATCTTATTTTTAGAGGCGACGATTCTCTTTAACATTAAAAAAATTCTCTATGATTATAAATAAAATATTACGAAAGATATACTTTTAGTATCTAAGTTGTTTTATGATGGTTTTAGATATTTAAATATTTAAATTTAAGATTGGATATTTAAAGGTGCTACAACAACATTATATACTTATATATGTGAATCCAAAAACATAAAAACAGACTTCAGGCCTATTTCCTCATCTTTCCTAAATAAATGTCCCATAGAAACATAATTCCAACTTAGATTGATATGCAACATCTACTACAAAGTATGATATATATTTCCTTGTTATGGTTGACTCATTTGTATTTTGATGAACCTCTCACATTCTAAAATCCTAAGGACTTGCCATCATTTTATATTTATATGTGATTCAAATACGATCATTTTATGTGAAAACTAGAACTATCCTCCATGTTTTTGTTGCCTACATATGTTTGAACTTAATCATTGTTTATGTATAAGAACAAATGAACGTCCATGTTGCTTGACTCTAGTCTAGCATAACACAAAAATTATGTGCCTAGGTATGTTCTCTCCCAATAATAATGATTAGAGTGATAAGGTGAAATATGCATGGAAGGAGGAAATGTAAGGAAGAAAAGGGAGCAAAACAACTTCCCACACTAATCTTGAGAGGAGGGTTATACAAAAACTTTTCAGATATGAACAGTTACATAAACTTAAACATAAATATATATAAATAGGGTTCATACCACAACATAGTGGTTTACATGGGAAAACCATTTCGGGAGGAAAACCCCACACTCCAAAAGTCGCCCAATATATTATTCAAAATTCAACAAGATTACAATATACTTGTAGAGAAAGCTTTTAAATAGGAGTATCACCAACCAAAGATCCAGAGGCAACTCAACAACTATAAGACTTTTACACACAACCTCCATCTCATGCACCTAATATATAGGAGATATAATACATGAAACTGTCAAACAATATTATAAAACCATGAGCTAAAACCACCTAAAAAGTAGCGCCCATCCTTATCTCCAATAAGAGATGCCTATGACGTGTCAAAAAACACACACCATTAAATGTAACTCCCCCTTTATAGCTCATTTATGTGTCCAACATATTTTTACATCTCCCATTTTAGGAGACCCAACTTTCAGAGGTCATAATGTTTGATTTGGGGGTTCAATTGATGAGTTGTTTGAACTATCAAAAAGCTTGTGAAGCGCTCTATCAAGCTATAACTTGCTATGCCGATTATGACCACTTTTGGGCCCAAAAATACTTCTAAGGCCTTCAAATTGGACTTTAAAACTTTGAAATACGAGAACTTTAATATCTTCAAATCCAGACATGATCTTACGATTAAAAAAACTTTATGGGAACACTTATTTAGCTAATCCAAAGCTTTGGGGAAAATTTTGCATCAATTTGTTCTCAAATATAAACTTACTATAAATAGTAACCTCATGTAACTACAAGGTTGAGACACCATTTTCTTAATAGGAAATAGTTAAATGATGGCATGCCTAAATCAGAATGATTCCCTAGCTCAAACATGATGCTAAAAATGATAATAAATAATAAAAATAGATTTTAAACAAAAAATTATATTGTCCCAAATGGATAACTTGCATGAGTATTTAACATGGGGATATAGCATGACATTGTCACTAACCTCTATGCAATATATTTAAAATCAAAACATATGTCATAAAAATGAGATATTCACATTTAGAGAAATTATGCAAATAATAGAAGCAATCAAAAGAGATCCTAAGGAGTAACAACCATTCATATGATTTTATAGGCCAAACTCCAACATAGTGCTATAATAGGTAAACCTTATCTAATTGGCATCAAAATAACACCAATAATGGGTGCATTAATATTTGTGTGGCTCTTACAACACCTTAGTGTTCACATTAGTTCAATTTCATAGTAATTATACCATTCTTGAATATACACCAAAGATGGTTTTTATCCCTTGGATTGAGCCATGTTGTGGAAGAGTTTGCATATTTCAATTTTTATTTTTGTTTTCACTCTAAGGTTCACTTTCCTAGAATTAGAATGCTATAGTTTCAACATACATTCCAAAATTCTCTTGTTATGTGTTTAGGAGCATGAATTTAAGAACATCTTCCTAGGTCATTTGCCATCATTGATTATTACAAAAAACAATTGCATTTGGAGGACCAAGGCTCAATCTCAATCTTAGTTCCTACTTTCATATTAGTCTTAGTTTCATAAGCATTTGGATATGAACTAGGCATATTTTTTTATTATCATTGTACATTGTTCAAGGTGCTTGACTATTACTCTAAGAATCTAATGGTGATTTTACTTTATATAGTGATTTTGTTATACATTTTACAACCATTCTTTTACAAATAGATACGATGTGGTAAAAGTATAGCAAAACTATAAAGACGATCCAATGTAATTTAGAGAAATTTGTTATTATAAAATTTAAAGATATGAAAAAAAACATAATTTGCACTAAAGATTATTTTCATCTCCCTATGTTGTATATTGGCCCATGTTTAGATGGTGGCACATACCTCATAAAAAAAGGTAGCGGCTATCCAACCCCAACCCCACAAATACATGGGACATGGATATGCCCCATCATCCCATCCATGGAGAAAAGTACAACTAACAACATTGACGTTTTTTTCTAGCAGACTCATAATTATTTAAATTATTTGCACACATTTACTGTTTGTATGCATAATATTTGCACATAGTAAAAACAATTTATTGTGTTTTATAAATTTAATTTTTATTATTTTTTAAAATTGTTTTAGAGTTTGTATTGATGTAATTGTATTTAAAGATTTATATTTACAATTGTTTAATATTTTTTTTAAAAATATTTTAATATTTTAATATTTATTTGAATTGTGTTTGTGTTTACAATTTTATTATCTTAAAAAATTGTTGACACCGTCTTTAAATTATTTGTCTACCTACTAAAACTTATAATAAAATTATTGACATTGTCTTTACATAAAATTATTTAAATAAGAATATATAGTGTCTTTACATAAAATTATTTAAATAAGAATATATAGTTTTAGCAGGTACATGAATAATTTAAAGACAGTGTCATCAATTTTTTAAGTTAATAAAATTGTAAACACAAACACAGCTCAAATAAAAATTAAAAATTAAAAACATTTTTCAAAAAATTATTATACAATTGTAAATATAAATCTTTAAATACAATTAAATCAATACAAACTCTAAAACAATTTTAAAAAAATAATAAAAATTAAATTTAAAACACTTCTAAATAATTTAAAAAACTGCATGGATGAACATGCCAGTGCATTTGTGGTAATTGCGATTGATTTCTTCTTATACAATTCATACAGATGGGATGCTGACTAGGTAAACCAATGTTTTAAAGCAAAAAAAGTCATTTGATGTGATCAAACATGTGTATGAGATCATCTTGAATGATGAGGATTGAGACACGTAGTGCATAGCAGTCAAGATCCATGGTGGGGCAGGCAACGATAACGAAACAGAGAGTGTGTATACATCATCTCATTAGTCTTTTTTGCTATTTCCCGTTTCCGTTTTTGAGGGATTCTCCACCGTTTCCCGCGCCAAAATCCCGCGCATAGCGTCAAAATCCCACACACCCTTTTGTTCGCACATTGAACGTTTTTTATCCCGCGCAATCACTGCTAATCGAGGGCCGGCAGGAGCGGAGCGGAGCGGAGAGGAGAGGAGAGGAGAAGGCGCCAGCTGGGCTGAAGAAAACCATGCAGGAAATTGTTGTGTAAACATTCGAGTTGCATGGAAGTTTCAAATCAAATTTCATAACTAAATCACGACTGCAATGTTGGCAATGTTGATCCGAAGCAGGGGAACTTCAAACTTATTGGTACTTTTCTTCATTTATCATTCCCGTCGACTTTAACAAATTAACACTTATGTTTGATACCAAATTCTGATAAATCTGCAATATACATGGTTTCCAGTTCTAGCTGCCTGAGCAGTAATACGCATTCCCATTTTCAGTGAGAGAAAAGTCTACAAATTGAAAAAAAAAAATCAAGAAAAATTCCAGTTAATATTTCAGATAAATAAAAGAAGAAGGGTAAAGAACAAGATACAATCAACAATTTATAATTTTAAATGACACAACAAAGGCAAGATTAACTATTTTTAATTTAAAATGACACAACAAAAGCAGGGTATAGCCACTAACAGCCCTTGTTGCATCCAATCGAAGTTTTCACAGTAATGCTGTGATTTGCCCCAGCCATGCTGTAGATTTAATATTTTAAGAAATTAATAGAAGTCTTAAAACTTGAAAACCCCCCAGCAATGCTGTAGATTTAATATTTGAAGAAATTCACAGAGATTTTAAACTTGAAAACCATAATATCTTTCAAGCCAGTAGAACTTTTGAGTTTAACTGCCTTTTTTTTCCGTAGATAAAGTTAAGGATCTGTGTTGGAACTGGCTACTTAATTGGGTTCTCTGAAACTGAGTCTCTTGGATTTTATATCAATAAACTTCACTTACGAAGTTTATCTCTGAACTTGGTCATAGGGTGAAGATCATGAAAATGGAGGTACAGAAGCTTGAGCAGTACATGGATAACTGGAAAGAAATATCTGAAAACAATTTTTATATAAATACAAATTGGACACTCTCTCAACCCAATTATCTATTCCAATACTAAGGAGGCTGTAATAAATGTCCAACCCAATTATCTATTCCAATACTAAGGAGGCTGTAATACACCTATACCACTATTACTACACTCAAATTCAACTGATTATTACCATATTTGGTATTAACAGATGGAGCTATAACATCCAGATTGTTGGCCCACTTCCATACCCAACATTGAAAATATTCTTAGAAAATTTGGCAGAATGAAAAGAAAGAACAGGGCTCTGATATACAGTTACAGTACCTTTCAGGAAACGTTGGTAACATTGGTAATCTATTCTGATGATGGATCACGAAGTGTGATCCGAAATGTTGATGAAAAAATTGGAACACAATCGAATCCAGAAGCAGCAAAGTTAATTTCATATGGATTGTGGAAATCTAATTGCATTAACATTGATAATGACATTCATAGAAAATCAAGGCCAGTGATCCCACAGGAAACGAGTTGAGCCAATCACGCGATGAACCTTAATTCTAAAGTCATCATTAACAATGCTAATTTGTATCTAGACTAGGACTGTCACCTTTGTAAAAGACCGTAGTGAATATCTGTTGAAATCTGAGTTCAGTGTAATTACTTCAGGGCTCAAATATAATTTTGAAATAAGCATTGTAGATAAGCATTGCACACCTCGGGTAGTATGGAGTTTTTGACACACACCCAGGGCTTAAATATGAACACAATCTTATCCATCAAGGCACCCAAGGCATAAAAAGCCCAATATTTACAAACCAAGAGCTCATTGGATGGATAGGGGCCCAATATAAATTAAGCATTGTTGACTTTAGGTAATATGTGGTTTTTGATGCACGCCCTGGGCTCAAATATGAACAAAAGCTTAAATTAGGGCACCCTAGGCATGATAATAACCCAATAATATTATCTCTATGTAACAAACAAGCGAACTTTCTAGTATTAGTTTGAATCCTATCCTCATGGTAAGAGTTGCAAATTATCATAACATTGATTTGGTGTTGTTGTACCCCATAAAAGAGGATTTTTCCCAAAGAGAAGAAGCTATTTTTTAATTATATATTTAAAACTAAATATTTATTTGTAGGGAAATCCAGTTACGATGATAAAGATACCAAAACTATAGAAGGTTCAAGCCTAAACACTAAAACCTACTATCAACTTGAATGTAAGGGGTAATAAATTTAGTTAAATAACATACTTGTGGAAGGTGGTGAGACAGGGTAAAGCCTCTAAGGCAAGAGTTTTTCTTATGTGTCAGTTCAAAGTATGTTGTCTACTCTTCTCCGAAGAGAAGGCAGACTCTCATTTTTTGCTCTTAATAGAAGGTTGAGGTGTAAAATTCATGGTAAAAAAGACATCAATTAGGTCTATAAGACACCATCTTGAAACCCACAGTCGTTCAGCTTTGTACTTCTGACCTTGTATGGTATAAGTTAACTTGGACTTTCAATCTTAACAGTCAATTGTATACATGGCAATAGGGATGTGTACCTTAAAAAGGAACTTTAATTTTCCTTTTTCATCACTAAGCTTAATAATAAATTCATTGTCTAAATAGTGGCAAATCCTTCATGTGGAGAATGCCATATATTTACTCCAAATTATTTTGGAATGAATCTGCACTATATATTTGGGTCACTTTAATGCTCACCAATAATAAGGGGATTGTGTAGATTCACTCCAAGCCCTTTGGAACGAACCTTATGGTCAAATGCATGGTGGTAGGAGCAGATGCAACTTATCAATATTAAGCGAGTTGCCTGGAGTGCATCTTATTACCTTTACGATTGGCCATTTCGTTGAGGACAACCCAAGGATTCAAAAGAAATGTATAAAACTTGTTCTCCCTTTTTATCAAACACTTCATTTTCTTAAAAGACAAGTTCTTCCCCGTGTCAAAATGCATGCATTTCTATATACAATTGATTGTTTATTAATACATGAATGCATAGCTCATTTTAGAGTGGGATCTCATGCAAAGGCTATTGCTCCAAAAATTTTCCTTCTCTTGCAGGCATTTGACACTATAGGCAATCATAAGTGAGAAAATTTATTCTTAAGGTGTATTCTATGAGGTTTGTCCACATTATGAAATTGCTCCTAATATCAATTTATATTTGCTTGAGTATGACAAAGCATATGTTTGGCTTTGAATGATACATCACGTGGGTTAATTTGTTGGTTGTGTGTCATAATTTTTTTTTCTAAATAACTTTTTACAACATTTTTGAGAGGATTTGATGTATGTTATGAGACACCATTAAAATATGTTTACAATATAGAGGACTCTATCTTATAAAATAATGTAAAATTCTTTCAGGATTCAGTTTGTTATGAAATTGTTTTACAATATTGTTGATTGGTTGATGTATGTTTTGACACACCAAAAAAGTGAGTTTACAATATAGAGGACTCAATCTTGTAAAAAATGTAAAATTCTTCCAAGATTTAGTTTGTTATGAAGTTGTTTTACAACATTGTTGAGAGTCATTGATGTATGTTTTGACACACCAACAAAACGAGTTTGCAATATAGATGACTCTTATCTTGTAAAAGAATGTAAAATTCTTCCAAGATTCAGTTTGTTATGAAGTTTTTACACTGTTGAGAGTTAATGCTATGAGATTTCCACAATCCATAATGCTTAAGATTTTTTGTTATTTCTAGATTTCAATTGTGTTTGAGTTTTTCCGTCAACGTTTTGGATCACTCTCGGTGATCCGAAGCGTTGGCAAATGAAATCTAGAAATAACAAAAAATCTTAAGAATTGTTAAGAGTTGTCGATGTATGTTTTGACACACCAATTAACAAATATACAATATAGCGAATTTTATCTTGTAAAAAAATGTAAAATTCTACCAAGATTCATTTTGCTATGGTTGCAAACATAAATAGGAAGGGAACTTATGAATTTTGTAATTAGATTATATATTTTATAGCATAATCTCGATCTTACAATTTTATACCAAGGTATTCAATCTTTTATTTTTTCAGTTACACATATATCCAATATATAGATTAAGAAGCTATTTCAGATTCCAACCGTACTTCTTATTTGTCCTACCTAATCTATGATTTTCCAAACAAAAATTAATGGTTCAAAACTTCAAGGTAAAGAGACAAACAAAGCTTGCTTTTACAAAGAAGCGCCACACTTTTCTTCCTTTATCGTGCAACTATTTTCAAGCATACAAAATCGGTAAGCATATCTACTGGAGTTCCCAAATGTATTATGGTCCTAGTGCAAGGCTTAAGATAGTGCTAGAAGGTAATTATCAATGCAAAGTGAACTGTTGTGAATGCACACTAACTAATAGGCATTTCATAAGATCTTTTCCAATAGATTATACATCACAACATTTATCAAAATTTCAAAGGCATACCATTAAATAGTTGCATTTTTTGGAAACGAAAACTTGGCCACTAGCATTAGCAAGCGGTTGATAGGCCGAAAAATATACAAAATGTTTTGTGGCTTCTCTAAACTAATTGTCATAATGTGATATGATAGTGCCCATGGTTTGATGAAAATATTAGGGCATATAGGTAATTTTTTACTATCACAAGATTGGTGTGATTGTTCTTATGACCATAGTGCTGGTTGTTTCTAATTCCCAACCTGGTCTCAAAGATGACTTATGATTTAGCCACTTTCAATGATTGGTTACCTTGAGGGATTGGCCAATGAACAAGTTGTTAGGGTTAGAGATGGCAGATCTAACAATTAAATGCAGATTTGATAAACAAAACAGAGAAACTAAAAACATACACAGAATAAATCATAACACAAAGATTTAACGTGGTTCACCCAATCTGGGCTACATCCACCAAACCGCAGCCATCCAACACTTTTATTATCCAGTGTAAAACCTTATTACAATCTTGCGAATAATCACGTTTTTCATCATACTGAAATACCCATCCGAACCCCTTTTTACCAAGCTTAGAAGCTTCCAGTTTTTAGGGTTCTACAAAATCGGATTTTTCTTTTTTTCATTGATTTTTCCCTTTTTTGGTGATCACGCGAAAAAGTAGGAAGAAATTTTCGGGGGCAGCCGAAACCCGCCGGGGCCCGGCTGGCCAGGACCTCAGCGAAGGGCGGGGCGAGTGTGATATACCATGGGCTATACAATATAGCATGATCAGTCGCCACATACCAACAATCTCCCACTTGGAGACTGATCAAGCTCCACACCACCACACAAGTGAAAGTTACAATAACGTTCCCTCTACACTTCAAGCTCTGCAAAACTTGGGAGGGTGATCCTTGACAGTATTTATCAATATCTTGTGCCAATTATCTCAAATATTGTAATAAGCAGATTTGCTCGAGGTTTATGAAAATGAGAAGATCTAGCTAAAATCATTCAAGCATTTCTAACTCTTAAGACCACAGGACAAGATAAGAACTCACTTCCAACATACATTTTCAATAAAACTTAAAGATTGAAAGTATTTTAGAGTTTGATCCTTGGATTGTAAATCACACACAAAGGCAAGAGATCGGTGCCTTATCCTAGGGCTATAGAGTCAAAACTAGTGCAATTAGGGTTCCATAACAGCATTTCACCTAGACATTTAAAGCTTCACAATACTGCCTTACAATATCATGCCCAGTATTGCTCACCATCTCTACTTATCAAATCTTGGTATTCATTCACACAAACCTATGTTCTTAATAAAGCATTTAACCTATTCTTTGAATAAGAGCCTCAATTAGAAAAATACACCCACAGACACAACCATGGAGACAAATTGAAAGATCCTTGATCTGTTCATTCATAATCTATGCAAACCACACATCAGGAGACAATTAGATTCAAAATTTTGCCATTGAATGACCTCAACTCGATTCTCTGCAGTTCATTACAAAATTCACCAAAAGATATGTACAGAAGGTCGTGAATTCCCTTTTATAGAATAAGGGAGTAACAAGCTTCGGGCCTCTGACACCATTCAATTCAATTTCAGTTACAACATTTAAAACCCTAACCGCGCATAAGGGAGAATTTCAGAAGATAAAATCGTCGCCACCAAGCTACATAGGCACGTTCCCATGTCTCCAAGAAAATGCGCATTAAAGTAGGTAGTTACACTTTGAAAACAAAAAATTCCTTTCATCCACTTCTTCGCTTTCCTCCATTTCTCTGAGCATCTTCATGCCATGCCATAATTGTCAGCTAGCCATTCCTGTTTGAATTTTGACCATTGGATTGATGGTGGATGGCCAAGATCAAGCTCTTTGTGAAGTTTAAATCATAATTGTTTGATCACATAAGTTATATGATCAACGTTTGTCGCGCGCCACTCATACATTGCATCCTCCTTTGGCCGTTGAGAAACAACTTTTGTGATTGCTTAGAGTCATGCGATGAAATAGTTTGCTGCTAACTATCCTAGGAATATTCTTTTATTATGCCTTCCCTTCAGCCCTTATATCGCACATTGCATTTGAGCCCCATGCCTTGTGAATTGAAATTGCGATGTGAGAAAACCTTGCACTACAACCTCATTCAACTACTTGTCTGTTAGAATATTATCCTAGCATATTCTCATGTCGTATATTGCACTTCACTCTTGAGCTATTTGAAACCAAAATTTGATAGAAGGGATCCTCGCGGTGGGCAACAATACTAACACCCGTCCAAAATATTCCTTGAATATGCCTTCATCGCACATCGCAAATAGACCTTAGTCTTCCTGATACACAAATGCAATGTATTGAACTTATGTGATGACCGTTAGATTTTCACCTTTCCACTATAGCCATTGATCTCTAATATTGCATATCGCACTTCTTCATACAACTCCCTTTTTCAAATTTGTGATGCATAGATTTCATGGGATGCAAATAGAATATTCTGCAAGCATATTCCTTTCTTCCTTTCTCATCCCACATCGTAGTTTCATCCATATGCCATCAAATTAAAACTGTGATGCGAAGATCATGTGCGATGAGATATAACACGAATACGTGTTGATAGCCCGCACACCCGCAACTCATATTTTGGACCCACCATCACCCTTGCGGGGCAGCGGGACGTTGCCATGTGTCCATGCTGACATCATAACCCACTCATTGCACATTGCAAACAAGTCTTAGTCCCTCTGTACATTGCATATTGCACATTGCACATTGCACATTGCACATTGTACACCTGAGTTGGCCTGTACACCTGAGTTGGCCTAATGGTGGAGAACTTGTACTCTTGAAAGAGAGGTCACAAGTTCAAATTCTACAGGGGGTAAGGTATGTACACCTTGTATTGTGGAGCACGAGTTAGGTGCCTCCCTCATATTGGGAGTACGAGGAGTCCCATATATTGCAAGCCGTCTGTAAACCCAAAAACAGATCACCTAGTATCGTGGACTATAAAAGGACCTTTCCTTTCCTTTGAAACACAAATGTGATGTATAGAACACTTGCAATGACAACTGGATTTTCTCCCCTTCACTGTAGCCATTGATCATGGAACATTGCACATCACATCTTAAGTGAAATAATAAGCACATGCGCCATAAGTTGTTTTAAAAGGTGGCCATGCCTAGGCAAATGAATAGATGATGCTTAACAAAGGAAAAGGCATGAATGAAACTTAGGGCCAAATGAAATAAAAGATGGACACTGTCGGTGAAGGCAAAAGTTATAGAAACCATGGCGGGGATCGATGCTATTCTGAAAACAACATGAAATGTCGACAACATTGATACTTAGCCAAATTTTGCATCCAATCAGTAAAAGCAGAGGTTATGGTAACCATGTCGGTGGCTGAAGAAGTTTTGATAACCAACCAAAAGATTGACAAACTTTAGACTTAGCCAAATTTTCAAAGACTTTGGAAATACGGGCTTAGGTGGTGAAAATGAAGCAAGGGGCCGGTCCACCTTGCTCTGCATTAGACATAACTTAGACCAACGAAGAACTGACTCAACTGGTCAATGAGCAAATAGAGTGAACGACTAAGGCAAAGAACAAATAGGGTTTTAGGAGGGTTTTAGCCCTATGGTGAACCCTGTACACAAGAATTGCAAACCCTAGCCCTCTCAAAACCATCAGAACATAATGAATTTTTGAATAGCATGACCCATAACTCAAATTTTTTACAGATTTCATCACAGTGTAGTAGTCCTTTTAGGTTAATTGTTTATGATTACACAATGAAGTGAAGTATTAACTATGGAAAAGTGTAATGCTGCAATGACTATCTCCTTCCTTGATAACAACATACTTTATATGTTTGAGGAGATTTTGTATTTAAATAGATTCTCCCATCTTTATGAATAAAATCTTGAGACCTTTATAACAATGCTTCGATGGTATGGGATTCTATAGAAAAAGGATGCACCACCAACATCTCTAATCATTTGGTAGTTGGGAAACATGATTTTTTTAATTTTGTTGGTATATCATTCTTTGCAAAACATGTGTTTTAAATGTGTTGCAATGTCAATGTAGGCAATTAATGAATTTGGTGAGATTAAAGATAATGAAAGTTTCCAACTCTTGGAGGATTGTTCTGTGCATACACAGGTGAAGTTATAACCATGTTTCTCTCATTCCATTTTTTGTTAGTTTGATTTGTAATTTCTGAAATATGTCTATTTTTATTTGTAGACCATTGACAACAGAGATGAACAAGCAGCAATAGAAATTAAGTTGCAATTAACAAACAAGTTTCAAGAAATTTTGGCGCACACATCTGATTTGGCGACACTTACTTTCATTCATAAGTTTTTAGAGGATTTGTCAAACAAGGTAAAAAGTAGACATGTCTCATCCCAGCTCAGATTAGGCCATCCAAGCATGCATCCATTTTGCCCTGTACAAGATGGATTTGGTCATACTGTTCGTCGGAAAAGAGACTTGATTGAGAGCATGAATGTGAGGAAAAGGTCGAGTATTTTTGATAAAACACCTACATTTCCATAGATGCCACAAAATCTCAAGTGTCGAAATTGGTTTGATGATCTCGATAGGGCAAATGAACAAGACAAAGATCATACTCAGTACAATGAAAGTGTTGAAGAGGAGAATGAGTGGTGATGGGAGGGGAAGTCTTGCATGAAAGTGTCTAGAAACTATTTAGTTATGACAACAAATGTTTATAAAATATTTTTTTTGCAAATATTTACAAACTATTTACACATTGTACTTGTGAATAAATTTGATTTTGAAAGGATTTGCAAATGTTGTTGTAATAGTGTTGATGGGTAAGGTAGTGCTTTCTAATTTTGTATGACAAATTCTTCAACCTTAGACAAATATAATCTTTGCACTTGTTTATCTAAATTGAAATGTTCACACATTCATGTGTTATTAACCAATATTAAGCATATATGTTTAAGATTACAGGATAAATGGTTCACTATGTGAAGCCCCTTGTTATGTTTGAGTGGGCATAGATGATTTCGAAAATAAGAGTATTGAATGTAAAGTTGGTTGTATGTGTACACGCATGTTTTGAAAGTATATGTGAAACTCTAATTCTGATATTTGAATATTTAATGTGAAGAATAAAAAATGATGATTAGAATTTACATTACTTTGTAAAATTTCATTTTAATAGCATTTCTCTATGTTTCACAATAACCAAAGTATTAGGTTAAAAAAATGTATATGTATATTTCCTATTACTAGATCTAACAAAGTTTTTTTATCCTTCATCCTCTGATGGATGTCCATACCCCATTTTAAACCTTACATTTTATCACGCGAAAGGAGGATGTTTTATCTGAGCAGTTACAACCACAACAATTGATAAAATTCTTCTATACTTATCTATAATATACAATAAAAATCCCTCTTCCACTATGCATCTCCATAGCTTGTTCCAAAGCTCCCATTTTGGCAAAAGTAGGAAAAATACTTGCAAAGTTTGTGAAATGTGGCTTTACAACTGCCAATTGCATTTGCTTGAAATTTTGAATAGTTTTTTAATAAATCCATTTTGTGCAAAACCTGCAATAAAGGAAATCCATTAGATGACATCTCTTTGAGGCATTCTGTCAAACAGTTCACGTATCTTGTCTATTCTTTCACATTTTGCATACATGTCTACTAGATCATTTCCAAATAAAACATCTGACAAAAATCCTATTCCATTTGCTTAGATGGATGTTCATTTTCTGTTCCAAAGCTACCATTTTAACAAAGGCAGAAATAATGCTGGCAAAAGTTGTGGAATTTGGCTTTACACCTGCCAATTACATTTGTCAAAATGGCATTCTATGAGATGACATCTCTGAGACATTCGGTCAAACAGTTCATGTGCCTTGTCTATGCATCCAAGTCTACCTGGAAAGTTACACATACCTTGTCTATGCTTTCACATTTTGCATGCATGGACAGTTACAAATGCCTTGTCTATGCTTCCACATTTTGCATACATGTTTATCTTGGCAGTTATAGCCACAACATTTGATATATTTTTATATCCTTTATCTATAATATATGACAAAATCCCCCTTCCACTATGTTTTGATGGATATCCATAACCCGTTTCAAAGCTCCCATTTTGTCACAGGTAGGGAGGATACTGGCAAAGGCTGTGAAAAACGACTTTACAACTGCGAATTGCATTTGCTTGAAGGTTTCAACAGCCCTTTTAATAAATCTATTTTGTGCATTTCCTGCAATCATGAAATTCCATGAGATGACATCTCTTTGAGGCATTCAATCAAACAGTTAATGAACCTTATCTATTATTCCACAATTTACATACATGTCTACCAGAGCATTTCCAACTATAATATCTGACAAAAATCCTCTTTCCATTATGCTTAGATGGATGTTCATGATCTGTTCTAAAGCTCCCATTTTGGCATAGGCAGGGAGGATGCTGGCAAAGGTTGTGGAGTTTGTCTTTACACCTGCCAATTAGATTTTTCATAATGTTATTCCATGAGATGACATCTCTGAGGCATTCTTTCAAAAAGTCCATGTGCCTTGTCTATGCTTCCATGTCTACCTGGGTGGTTACACTTGCCTTGTCTATGCTTTCACATTTTGCATGCATGGGCAGTTACACATGCCTTGTCTATGCTTCCACATTTTCAATACATGTTTACCTGGACATTTACAACCACAACATTTGACAGATTCTTCTATGATCTATCCTTTATCTATAATATATGACAAAATCCTCCTTCCACTATGCTTTGATGGATATCCATACCCTGTTCCAAAGCTCCATGTTGGCACAGGTAGGGAGGATACTGGCAAAGGCTGTGAAATGTGGCTTTACACTTGCCAATTGCATTTGCTTGAATGTTTCAATAGCCTTTTTAATAAATTCATTTTGTGCAACTGCATATCCTGCAATCATGGAGTTCTATAAAATGATTGCTTTTTGAGGTATTCTGTCGAAACAGTTCACGAGTATTGTCTATTCTTCCACATTTTGGATACATGTCTATCAGAGCATTTCAAACTATAATATCTGATAAAAATCCTCTTTCCATTATTCTTTGATGGATGTCCATGCCCTGTTCAAAGCTCCCAATTTGGCATAGGCAGGGAGGATGCTATCAAAGGTGGTGGAATTTGGCTTTACACCTCCAATTGCATTTAATTGAAAGTTTCTAAACCCTTTTCAGCAATTTCATTTTGTGCATATCCTGCGATCATTGCAGTCCATGTGACCACATTTCTTAGAGGCACGTTGTCAAACAGTTCAAGTGCGTTGTCTGTTCTTCCACATTTTGCATTCATGTCTACCAGGGCAGTTGCAATTACAACATCTAACAAAATTTCTTTATCCTTTATTCTTTGATGGATGTCCATACACTTTTCTAAAGCTCCCATTTTGGCACAGGCATGGAGGATGCTGGAAAAGGTCATGGAATTTGGTTTTACACCTGCCAATTGCATTTGCTTGAAAGCTTCTAAAGCCTTTTCAACAAATTCATTTTGTGCATATCCTGCAATCATTGCAGTCCATGTGACCACATTTCTTAGAGGCATGTTGTCAAACATTTCAAGTGCGTTGTCTGTTCTTCCACATTTTGCATTCATGTCTACCAGGGCAGTTGCAACTACAACATCTAACAAAAT